>OY740773.1:54544026-54943755 GCA_963513935.1 Aphrophora alni | reverse complement strand
ATGGATATGAAACAGAGTTACCTTGGAAATTGGTCCTACTTGTACACAAATAATAGGAAAACTCAAAATATTTCAGATCTTTAGTTTGTTGTTTTTTTGGTGTGTGTGTGTTGTAATACAAGTCTTTTTGAATTTTTGAAATGTTACTATGGAAACAAATGATATAAAAGAAGCAACGTGATTGGTTGAATGATTATAAATGAGGCTACGTAATTGGTTCTATAAAATGGAGGAGGGATAATGTGAGTTAAGTTAAAATTGATAGTTATGTTCAAAGTAATGGGAAAATAGATTATCATAAGTATCCAGAAAGATGTTTTATAAGATTACAATGTTTATATTTAATGTAGAATTAGGATTTGACTAAAATTTTGTGTATGTATAATGAAGAATACTTGTTACTAAGCGTTATGGGTTCGAGACTATATTTCCGTGTTTGGAAGTGTGTGAACTCTTGGTGAGAAGCAAGCTTGCAGGCAGTCTTCAGAAGAGTTCTTGGGTAGTCTTCGTTAGAATCAGACGTGTTGTCGATTTGTGGAAATTTATGTGAAACCATATAATTTGTGAAAGGGGAGAGACGTTTTTTAATAATGAAATTGTGAAATGTAAATTAAAGAATAAACATTTGTAAGACAGTCTTACACGGTTCTTGGTCAGTCTTCGTTAGAGTCAGACGTGTTATCGTTTTGTGAATATTTTAATAGAACAATGTAATTTGAGTAAGAGACGTTTTTGAAAATGAAATTGAAACTTGTAAATTAGTCATTTGACATGTGTAGACAATAAAGAACAATGTAACGTGTCGAGAAGTGAGTGTTTGATACTATAAATACGAATAGTAGTTTTCATAAAGGACAAACGAACAATACAATGGTAAAACGTATTACGGCCAAAATGTATTCTTTTCATATAACTATTTGTTTGGTTATGAACTATTTGAAAGGTGTTTTTTGTGAAAAAGACAATGAACTTTTATCTAAATGAACCTTGTTTTAAGATAGAAAAAGAAAGAATACATAAGGTACTCTAAAGATCGTGAGTTCATAAAGAGACAATTAACTCATTTGCAATTTATGTAAATTCAGAACTGTTCATCTTTAGGTTTGATTTTCAAGTAGTATGCCTAGTATTTTCGTGAAGATGGAAATAAATGGAAGGAAGATAAAAGTCGAATAAACCTGGAATCAGAACACAGCATACAAAAAATGGCGGACTTCTCTTATTAACCTGGAAGCATATCACGAGGCAAAACTGGAAATCACGCTATAATGTGGTAACATGTATAAAAGACAATTATCTAGTATAACTATGTAAAAAGATTAAAGTCACAATTGTTTTTCTTTTTCATAAAAAATATTAATTATAGAATTTTTAAGTATTAAGATATTTTAGTAAACTTATAATAAATAAATTTAAATGTTTTTTAGACAAAGGATGTCAATTTCAGAGATAAAAATTTAATTCAAATAAAATAATTGAAATAATTTTGAAACATATAAGACAAAGCGTTCTTATATAGTAATTGATTTAACAAGAGTTGCAACTATAAAGATAGTCATTTATTGAAATTTTAAGTCTTTACTGGCCACGGACATTTGCACAACAACTGGGATTTAATTTCACATCAGTTGTTCCTGCCGCTCTGATGGCCAGTGGTACTGGCAAAGATAAAAACCGTCTTTTTTTTTTTTTTTTTTTTTTTTTTAAATTACGCAGAATACGTGGAAAATCTTCAAAAGACAAAGGGAGAAATCCGCTCTTCCCAATAGTGTGAGATTCTTGCTCACTAAAAACCAGAACGCTCGGAAGGCCAGCAGCACTGGCCAAGAAACATATGTTGCATTTTAACAATATATTTTTATGTTGTGATGTGTGTAGAGTGCTGTAACCTATAGAGAGACTATTTAACTAAATGACCAACAGTTCTGGCAGCTTTATCGTTGAAAAGTATCACCGGGAATGCCAAAATCAACACGTGCTCTTTTCTTACAACATTGAGAACGTACACACAGTGTCTTGTGATTTTTGTATAGTTAGTAAATTAGGCATAATTTTCCTTTTTAACTTGAAACATATGATTTTGTTTAGTTCATTATCTTGTTTGTTTGTGTATCTATATTAATAAAATATAAAAAAATGTTTGTTTGTTTTAAAATTTAAAAAAAAACTGTAAGGTATTCTCGTCAGTTTTAAATATATGTGATTTTTGTATAATTAGTAAATTAGGCATTATTGTCCTTTTTAACTTGAAACATATGATTTTGTTTAGTTCAGTATCTTTTTTGTTTGTGTATACCTACTAATAAAATTTTAAAAATTGTTTGTTTGTGTTAAAATAAAAAAACTGACAAGGTGTTTGCGTAACTTTTAAATACTGATAAATTCAATTAATACTGTGATACTTAAAATTTTAACTTTAACTTTAATTTGGATACCAAGAAATGGTTATATTAAGATTTGAAATATGAAAATACACCGGGAGATTTATAATTGGACTATAGAGAATACTACGTGAGTCAAATGAATGACTGAAAATAAATAATAAAACCAGGGTAAATAAAATTTAATATAGATTTCCAAAATATCAATTTGATGTATAAAATGTTAGTTATAAGTTGTAATGAATATTTAAGTGATAATTGTGTTGTGATAACAGGTTGTCATATAAATGATTTGAGCAGTGTCCGTGGTACAACTTATGTGAACAGTTTTTAAGCTGACTTTGTACTTTAGAAATTACGCTTATTTGTCGCATATAGAAAAGCAGACATGCGGTTTGTAAAGTTGGGAGATGGCATCTGACCTAGTTAGACTTGTTTTTTGTCTAAAGAAATTTTAAGACAATGTGAAAATATTGAAGTAGAGTCTTACTGCTGCATCCGACTTAGTTAAGACGTATTATTCTTGTTTAAAGAAATATTAGAACATTGTAGTGTTAATGTTTTAACAAGTTTAGAGACGGAATTTGACGTTGTCAGACGTAATTTTGTTCGATGAGATTTTCGGACAATAGCTTGCAGTAGAGCGATGAACTTTGTGCGTAATACTGTGAATTTAAAAAGACAATTGATATCGTCGGCATGCTAATTGCGTCTATAAGGAGACTGCAGTTCAAGATGAGGGAAGCTCACCACAAAAGGACTCTCACCATGGAGATGACCACATGTGGTAACAAAGAATGATAGACAGTTTCATATAAATTTTGTATATAAAAGAACTTTTGATAAAAATATGTTAAAATTTGCTTTAATAAATAAATAATTGTATTGTAAGTAGTAAATTTGAAAAACTTAATTTAACTTTTAAATAAAAATAACATACTCTTTGATACATGAGAATAAAAAGCTCATAATTAAAATAATTCTTAAAAGTTGCAACTGATTAACGTAGAGTCATTAAAAAGGATTTTGGTCTCTTCAAGACAAGATATTTTTTAATTTATGATAAAGAGATTTTCAGATAATAATAAAAAATGTACCATGAATATATATATATATGTATATGTATAACCATAATAAATAATCATGTTTAGTTTCAGCGGAACAAATAAGGTTTCTTTATTTACGAAAAACCACTTAAAAGTACACTTTTAAAAGTATCCACGACCCTGAGAGATTTTTATGTAATAATAATAAACTTGTATTCTTTTTTCAAAATTGATGAGTTAATTCCATCTGGCGCCCATAAACTGAGCAATTTTTCTTTCAATAAATTCTTAATACTAAAAAGTGCCAATTTAAGATTTTAATTCAGATCAAGATTATTTTTAAATTCAAAAACCTCACTATTTTTTATATATTTACAATACCCAATTTTTAATTAATTTTTTTATAATTAGTAAATTAGGTGTTATTTTCCCTTTTAAATTGAAACATAATTAATTTTGTTTAGTTCATTATCTTGTTTGTTTGTGTATCTATATTAATAAAATATTTAAAAAATGTTTGTTTGTTTTAAAATAAAAAAACTTTAATGTGTTCACGTCAGTTTTAAATATATGTGATTTTTGTATAATTAGTAAATTAGGCATTATTTTCCCTTTTAACTTGAAACATACGATTTTGTTTAGTTCAGTATCTTGTTTGTTTGTGTATATTAAGAAAATAATTGTTAAAATGTAATTGGTTTTTGTTTAAAAAATAATAAATACCCTTTGTAAAAATTGCAGTCTGTGATAAAAATAATTCCGACCTGGTGGGAAGAAGCCGCCATGATGGCTGCCGAGCTGACTCGGAGAGGGGAGTGGGTAGTGGTACTGGCCATCCGAGCGGCAGAGACAATTCATGTCAAAACAATGCCGCGCTGTCAACTGTAAGGACGTGGCCAGTATAACTGGCCAACCGAGCGCAAAGGGTTAAATAATAAAAATGTTCAGTTTCAGAAAGATAAAAAAGGATTTCTAATTTGTCTTAATTACCACTTTGAGTACACTTTCAAAAGGATCTACGACCCTGAGCATTTTTTTAACTTAAATTAAAATCAAAACTCAATTAGAATAATTTGGTAAACATAGTGTTACCTGGCGCCCAATAATTAACATTATGAGACGGTTTGGGAAAAGCCAAAAGTCTCAAGTCAATTTAAAGCAGTTTAAATTCCCACGATAAAACCATATAGATAGGGGGCGAGGAGGAACGATGACGTCACGCCAACAAGTGCGGAAGATTGCATGTTGGTACGTGAAATGTCACTTTGCCTCGTTTCTTATTCTATTAAAATACTAAATTATTAAAATAAATAAATGTTCAGTAGAATCAACCGATAAATAATATCAAAAAATAAATTTAGGATCATTTAAAACAAAAAAGTTATTCAAGTTTTTATAGGGGCTCAAAAACCTAAAATTTGGAAAAAACTTAAATTCAAAATTCAAAAAAGTAGAGTCATAACTCACAGGGGAACTAACAATAATCATAAATAAAAAATATGAATTAATAATAATAAACGGGTGAGAATGGACTTAGAAAGTCATTCTTGGGGAGTTTTTTGGAATTTTTGAGTTGAAGGGGGATTAATTAAAAAATAATAATAAGTACTATTGAAGAGACCACAATAGGGCACAATAATATGTACTTAGATTCAAATTTGAAAATAAAATAAGGGAGATATAATAATTACAAAAAGTAAAACTTTAAAGCCCAAAAGCGGTTAAATTTGATGTTAAAGGGGAGAAATAACATTGTAATTATAGATATCTATTATGTAAAAATGTAAAACATCAAAGCAGAAATGATAATATATAATGGGGGGGTTTTTATGAACAAAAAACTATACGACAAAAACTTTGGGACTTCAAGGACGTATAACTCGAGAACCAAGCGAGCTACGTGAAAAGTACAAACAGAGTTTTTCGTCATAGTAGAAGAGGAACAAGATTTCGTCAAAAGAATTTTGAGAAAGGACTTATCTCAAAATTTGAAAAGAAGAAAAACCGAATTTCGGGAAAAGGGCGATAACTCGCGAACGAAGCGCAGTAGAACGACGAATCAAGTTCCACAAGACCCACAAGATGGAGAGGAAGAAGAATCCGAAAGGAACTTGAAAATCGGTTCGGGCGTTCGAAAGTTATAGCAAGTTGAACGAAAAAACGACAAGAGTTGAAATTTTCATGAAAAATCATGTAGAGCGGCGCACGCATCCTCAGTAAGAATCTGGAGTCTGAACCTCATATTGCCAACTTGGATCACAGATAACACTAAATAATAAATACAATAAATTATTATTTAAAAGGTGTTTTAATTAAGAATAAAGGAAGAAAACTATTCATTAGTCAAAAAATATGATTAATAAAATATATAGTGTAAATATTTCAGACCAAAAGGGCCTGAA
Source organism: Aphrophora alni (assembly GCA_963513935.1). Classification (NCBI taxonomy): domain Eukaryota; kingdom Metazoa; phylum Arthropoda; class Insecta; order Hemiptera; family Aphrophoridae; genus Aphrophora; species Aphrophora alni. Next base: position 54,937,926 of record OY740773.1, on the reverse strand, counting down.
AACACGTAAAAAGAAGAAAATACCTTTCTCTGTAAAAGGGAGAAAAATTGGCTCCAGGTAGTGGAATAATTCCCACTAAAAGGGAGACCATAATTTATCCATCGAAAGACGGATACTTTTGTTTTGGAATCGAGGCAAGGAAGACGTTTCTTTAGCAGCAGACTCCGACCTGAGAGGAAAATTCAACTGTCACTCTACTTAACTGGACTTAGAATAATTTCTACTCCTATCGAACTTCAAGGCAACTTAGAAGAATTCGAGACCAGCATTCAACTACATAGCAGTTTACAGACTCTGGACCGAAAACATCATATCAACATCAGCCTAATTATACAACAAATTCCAAAACCAACTAGAACTTCTAATAAAGTGTGAAGGTATCATATACTTAAGGAATAATTCGCAAATATTAACTTCATTTCAAATATAACATCATTAGGGGAATTATTAAAAATTAAATTCATTTTTATACTTCTGCTTTGGTGTTATAAATAATTAATAATTAAATACGACTTTTTTAGTACAGGAAAAACTGTTTGTGGTTCTGTCTGAAAAGTCTAGCGTTTTTTATTTATTTTTTGTTTAGAATATAGAAAATATTCCATTTGTAAATTTTGTCAAATATTTAAATCGTTGTGTTGTTGTTTAATCAATTTCGTTGTTATTAAAAATTTTATGAATTCAACATTTTAACTGTGCTAAAAAGAAACATTCTGTATATGCTATTAACCTTGTTTAAATATAAATATTATATGTGTGCTCTGGTAATATAATTTGAAAATTTTAAAAGTTATCATCAGAACTTAAGAGCCGATTTCTCCCAAAAGGCACGTCCTCAGAGAGAGAGAGTGTTATTTTAAAATAAAGAGTCAAATAATCGAGCATTGAGATAAAATTCAGGGAATTTTGCGTAAATTAAAAGTTAGTAAGTTTATGAGGACAAGCTCATACTTACTAGAGCCAAGTTTTGCAATATCTTTGATTGTATAAAAGGTAAAAGTGAGCATCTTGGCCTTGCCCGCGCTTGCTCTGAGCAGAAAGGTGGTTCGCCCTATCGGTGGTGATCGTACAGCGAGTTTAAGAGTTCGTGGTAAGTAGCGTTCCAAAAAGGGACGTAAGAATCTTAAAATCGTGAGAGGAGTAGCGTGGCAAGTGGCGTTCCAACGTGGGGCAAGAAGAACCCTACGACCTCGAGCGTAGCGTGGCAAGTAGCATCATTTTTTTTTGTTTGTTCAAAATAAATTAAATACAAAACAACATATTCAGTATTACTTCAGTGTGTGTGTGTGTTTTTTTTCTTATTTGAATACTACTAGATTACTTAGTACTTTCCATGGTAAGCCTGTCTCCTATGCATACAAAATCTAAACTATCTGGTTATTATAAAATACAAGGTTGGATTAATGAGAAAACACGTGAAAAAGAACAAATTTATGTGTGTGTTTGAAGAGACACTTGTAACATTTTAACAAGACAGGTAAATGAACGCCGGGACAATAAAAACTGAAAGTGGTAATAGGAAAAGAAACCCTTGGCTTTGTTTTCAGAGTAAGAGACTAATGCGTGTACATCATCTGTGTACAATGTCATCAACTTGTATCGTTTACAATAGCGTACTGTGTTTTCCTAACTTTTAATTTTTTTCAAAATTATTTTAAAATAAGAATGATAATTACAACAAAACTGGATCATATAAATTAACAAACAATAATATTAATATAGTTTATGTAATGAAATTCTATCCATAAGTTCAATCTGCTATACTTTATTACTACAATCACAACTCGAATTATCAATAGGTCCCACTTTATAAAATTGTACGGCTAGTCATGGTTAATTTGAAAACTGTGTCTATTTCATCACTACACTTGTAAACTCTCGTATTAATAACATCACATAGTTGCTAGCTAATTAATTATTCTTATTATTTTTTTTTTTAATCAGTCAAAAATTTCACCAGACGTGCTTGATTTCCCTTGAACATAATTCGTACATTCAGAAATATTCTACACAAGTTTACACTTGGTGAATAGTTCAGTGTTTTCCACAGGTTCTACTGGAATAAAACCAATATATTTGCAAATAACAAATTTATTACTTAATAACTAATACCTTCATGTGGGATCCTCAAAGTGTTGTTTGTTATTAGATGATTATTGTTTACTTACCAATACTTTAGTTCCTTCCTAGAAAAAGAAATTTAGAACTTGGGTTGTGTCAAATCAGAAAATATTAAAGGAAATGATCTGTTCTCCAAAGATATCTTAAAGTAGCAACATGGAGATCTGAGAAATGTGTGTTATAGTTCCAACTTGTTGAAAGTAATAATAATTATTAATTTTATTTTCATTCAGTTGTAGCTTATGATGGGATAGATAATGTTTGAGCAATATCTCTGATAGTTGATGTTATCTTCAAATGTATTTTCACAATATATTTTTGAATCTTACCTTTTTATGATGGTAAACTATATCTGCCAAAAACTTGACATCAATATTTTGACCCATTGCATAACTTTATACTACATATATGTAAGGAAGTGAAATGACAAAAATAAAATAAAAGTGATTAATTATGTGTCTACTATTATAAACTAATCAACAATATTTATAATAAATTTTATTTGTTTAGTTACAAATTTTACTAACTTTAATTTATAACTATCATTTCATGTTCTTTTATCATCATACATTTACTTTGTTAATTTTGTAGTACAATTTTAATTACAGATTACAATCTCTTATGCCAGTATTATTGCTTCTTATATTATTTATTGTTAAAAATAAAAATGCAGTGGTCTGTATAAACTTAACCTCTCTCTTAAAAAAAAAAAAAAAAATCCTTTGTATTTTCAACCGCTTTATTGTTGGGTTCACCAGCTCCGATAGTTTCAAAGAATGTTTACAGACAGCCTTAAAAATGTTGATGAAATATGATTTTAAAATGAAAAACCAGAAAATATAACAAATATATTTTTACACATAATGGAGATTCACAATACATCAGTAGTCTTCATAACGTTATTTAGTATATAATTAGTGTAAATTGTATTACATTTTTATTAATCATCATGCTTATCTAACTTTTATTTTGTATTTTCAACTGTTTTTTGTGTGATTTAGTATTTACTTCAAATTTTTGTTGTTTTTTTAAACAAACAAGTTAAATAAAATGTTTTGAAGTAGATAGTTTTGAACACCATAATAATGATATGTTATTGATTTTATTGCTTAAGTATTGAAAAGAACAAATGACTTAATACTTTACAATTTAAAAAAAAAACAATGTAAACCGTATAAAATAATTTTTAAATTCTAGAAATAATTTTTTTTATCACATAATATATTATATCAAATAATATAAAATTTTTACTATGTACAAAATTGTTTGCCTATTTAAGAAGGCAACATAAATCCATTAATACTTTTAAATTGTTCTACTTTATAGTATTTTGATATGTATTATTTAGGTTTATATTATATATTTTTAGTATTTGTATTTATGAGGTTACTTTGAGATTCATTTTTCGTGTACCATTTTTACTGATTATAATTTTGATGAAAGTTTTGAATATGTAGAAGGAAAAAAAAGTACTGAGGAAGCTATTTTTTTTTCTAAACCACTACAAAATTGTAAAATTGTCTGTAGTCTTTTTTATTATCATTATACCAAAAAGTACCAAGTTCCTGACCTGGGTTTTCCTTGGTGTCTCCTGCAGATGGCACAAGGCATGAAACGTCCCAGTTTAATTTTTTGTTCTTGTGAACGTATGTCAAAATTAAAATTTTTAATACAGGTTTGTATATTTTCCTTGTTTCAAACAAAAATTCAGTTGATTCTCCCCTTCTCCCGCAATCAATTTAAATATACAAATAATAATATAAATATTTTTATGAAAGTCAATAGAACATATTTGTAAAATCTTAGAAAATCTCTGAAGCCACAAATTATATAATAGGGTGGTGATTTTATGAATACTTCCTTTTGTTATTTTAGAGTCGACTTCCACTCTACTTTATGGTAAAAATCTTTAAATATATATATATATATATATATATATATATATATATATATATTAATACGTGTCTTATACTATAAATTAGAACATTTAACAGTACATTATTTAATCAAAACTAAATTATTAGTAGTATAGCTATAAGTCAATATCATCAATCTGTTGTTTCAATTTTTTAGGTTTTTTCTCGTTTAATTCATCAAGAATTTGTTGTAATGTTTTTCCTTTAGTCTCAACAACGACAAAAATCGTAAACAAAGATGAAATAAAACAACTGATAGAAAATATCCAGTAATTAACGTACATTCCAGCTGTATCTGCCAAAAGTAAATAAATTTTGTTTAAGACCATCGAAGACAAAGCTAAGACTATTGAAGTTATTGCTGAAGTCAATGCTTTTATGTTGGCTGTAAACATTTCACCTTTAATTCCCATTCCAATAGGTCCGAGTCCTAAGGAATATAAAATTCCATGTAATATAAATGTTGTAAATGGAACCCAGTTTATGTTGCTAACATCAATATTGGTTTCTTGATCAAAATAAAACCACAATCCAGCGATAAACATTGCGATTCCACAACCTGCAGAAGAAACAGCTAATAAAATCTTTCTTCCTAATTTATCAACAAGCATTGATGAGACTATAGCAGATAAGACCCAGGTTAAACCTAAGAATATTACACATTCGTTGGGTCCTAATGATTTAAAAGCATTTTTAGGTAAAGTTGTTGAAGCAAAAGCCATTATGACACCTGTTCCAGAGAATTTTAAAAATATTGACAACATTTCTACGATTAAAAATGCTTTACGACTTCCACGAGTTGCAAAAACATCTTGAATTCTTCCTTTATTTTCCATTTGTTTTGTAACCGTTTGGTCGATTAAGGTCAGTTCAGTTTCTAACTCATCTTTATTTTTATCACCACGAAGCCATGACAATGACTTTCTTGCTTCATCAGTTTGTTTATGCATTACATAAAAATATGGTGATTCTGGCATCATTGAAAAAGTCACACCAAATAATACTGGTATTAAACCTGCGATAATTGCTAATGCTGAATATGAGACATATGGTCCAATAATATAAACGAAAAGATCGCCGAAATAAGTCATCATAGAGACAAAATTTGCTAGTGCTCCTCTTATGTTAGGTTGTGCAATTTCTCCAATGTATAAAGGAACTACTGTAGTCACACTGCCTATCCAAATACCTGCTAGAAATCTAGCTATGTACAACATGATTGGTGATTTAGCAATTAATATTAATACCCAAGATGTAATTGAAAATATATTTATATAGAGAAGAGATCGTTTTCGTCCAAATCTATCCATTAAATATCCAGTCGGGATTGGGCTTATCATATTGCCAAGGTAAAGAAGAGAAACCATCCATGATATCTGAGTATGGTCAATGGTAAATGGAGCATCTGGTCCCATGAGTTTTGGTAACGTTGGTGACGGCCAGCCAAATGATTCTCCAACTACCATCAGACCAATGGTGGCTGTAACAGAGAGTGTTCTATAATGAATTAATATGTTATTTTTTGAAGATCCTACTTACAACATATGAAATATATTACAATATAATGGAAAATGTTACTTTAAAGTAAGTTTGGTGGGGTAACCACTAAAAGCTTAATTAATTCAGAGTGATGGAAATGAAAGGAATACAAAATATATGTATACTTGAAAATAAAATAAATGCAAAAATTGGCAGCTAACCATTTTCTATCTAAAACTAACTTCATAAATATATAACAAGTTGATGGGTGCGATCACTGTACTCTGATGGGTGGCCCCATCTTATTGTGAAAGCTAAGTTCCAGGTATAACTTTGGCCTCAAATATATTGTGTTCTGTCTTCTATAGAATGCTGTCAGCACTTGACTCAAAACGAGGCCTCACAATTGTCTTGTAAATACACAGTTTGGCATTTCTTGGGAGGCTTTTGTACTTCAGACCTTTTGGACTGCAAATATACATTTAGTTCCTGCTGTTATCTTGGCTTTTAAATATACTGGTACATTGTATCAGCTGATAACATAATTCCAAATTACTTGAATGTGTCACAGCTTTTTAATGGATATGTAATCATGTGCACTATTGCCTTCCTGAACTATCTAGAATGTGTGTCTTCATAATTTATTATCCATAATTATTTTGAATCCAAGTTTATGGCTCAGATTAGCCAAGATGTTCCAATTTTAAGGCATTGGAACCCACCCTCACCAGAGGAGTAGGCCAACTACTCTGCCAACAGATAAATCTGTCAACTAGAGCATTTCTTAGTATTTGTTAAGTACAACTACTCAACATCAGTGGACACACTGAGATTTAAATACTAGCTATGTACCCGGTTTCTATTTCAACTCTGGCTTGTGATAGCCTTGACAGGGTTCCCAGCACCATCACACAATGTAATACAAGCAAAGTCTCTGAATAATTTTGTTTCTTGGACTGTGTAGGAAATTCTAAATTGAATTGGTAGATCGAAGGCTCTTATCCAGTAGGGTAAGTTTGTTTAAAAGAATTGTTATACAGGTTTTCTGAACATTATTTCTCAATGTTGACAAGGCCTTAATGAACCTGATATAGGTTAAAAAGTCTCTATTTACTTCACTAGTGTCAGTGTCTTGGCCATGGCAGGCCTGAAAGATGCACATATGTGAAGAAGCCACTACTTGTTATGCTTGTGTTGGTGATTTGGCCCTACTGGATCTCATAACTATACAAATATCACATTGTCTTGGGAGCTCAGGGTTTGAAAATACATTTCCATGACTTGCTCTGTATGTTGTAACTCGATTTATGAAACTTGTTATAACCTTCAGACAGGTGTTCTCCTAGAATTGGGGGGATGACATTACGAAACTCCTCTTTTAGTTCTGGTATTGTTCGAGGATTATTTTGATGAACGTGTGATTTTAAATACTCAAAAAAGAAGTCACATGGTGTTAGATCACATGACCTTGATGGAACAGCTCTGATAGCTGTTTTGTGAAAGGACTCAGGTCGGAAATATCTTCCTCAACAAGGCTATCATTTTGTGTGAGGCGTGGCAGATAGTGGGGTCCTGTTGGAACCACAATTGCTCAATATTCAGATTATTAAAGCAAGGCCATAAAAATGTTTCAACCATATTTCTGTTTGTACATTTACTGTCATTTCATTTCCATCCTCATCTTAAAAAAAAAGTAAGGAAGGATTTTCTGCCCCCCCCCCCCCAATGCGACAGTTATGTTTATTAATATAGCAGTTTAAATGAAAATGTGCCTCATCAGAGAAGATTATTGTCTTTCCAAATTGTCATCTGGTTGTTGTCTCTCCAAAATCTATTCAACAAACTGTGTCCATTGCAAATGGTCTATTGGAACATTTGTTATGTTAACTGAATTATGTAGGCCTTTATATGGGGATCCATTGTGAGAATTTGCTTAAGGGAGCTTTTCAAGATGCCCTACTGTTGTGAACGATGGTAATTGACTTTTGTGCACTCACTGTAACACTGTCACGCACAATTGCAATGTTCTGATTAGACTGGCTGGAACGAGAGCACAGTGGTGTTTTCACATCTGCAATCGAAACCGTTGTCTCAAATTTTTTTATTAGCCTAGGAACTATTGACTCATTAGCTGTATTGTGACGACTTAGAGCCATACGAAGTTTCAACACAGTTTCTGCGTAACTCTCACCATATTTGTAATGTGTTTTCATAATTAATATTCATTGTTCCATGATAACTAACCTCAATAATACTGGTTAACATGATAGAAATAAAATGTTGGCATGGTAACAATAGCATGCAATTTAAAACAGGTGACTGAATAACCCTATACTTTGACCAAGGTTTAAATTAAATTTAATGATAGCTCCAATATATTTATATAACCAAAAATTTCTTTGGAATGTTAATCCTTTAGATTTCCCTTCTGAAATTGTTAGTTACGTTTCACAAAACTTGAACAGTTGAAGCTAAACCACTAATTTATCCAAATTTTACACATGTTTATAAATTATTATAACATGCTAAATTTAGTAAGAATCTATTCCAAAGTCTCCAATAAAAACATTCAAATTTGTAAAATTTTAAAAATATAATTTTAAGAACATCAAATTTAACATAATTTTTGGATAAAGTTTAAAATTGAAGGAGTTGTAAAATTTTATGTATGTTAAGATATAAAATTACTGGCATAGTGGATGGAGTTATATTCCAACTGTTAGAGGTAAGTCATCATGTAATCTTAAAAGAATGGTATTGCTATTTTAATAAAAAGGACAGTCCTCTAGAGCTAATAGGAGCGAAATTATATATGACCTTATTATAACGAACCCATTATTAACCAACTGTACCAAATTTTATAGAAACTTAGCTTGACACCTAGAAGTCCCACTACAGAAAAAAAATGTAGTTTAATGTTACTGAATTATTTTAATGTTAAAAATAAATAGTAATAACAAGCTAACACATACAAGTAATGGATGTAAGCAAAACACAATTTGTAGGAAGGAAAACAGTAAATTAATACTTTTATAATCCATAAATTAGTTTATTATTATTACCACTTTAATGTGTCATTTACAAGTGACAAAGTAAGTTAAACAACACTTAGCAAGAGAGGAAAAAGCAAGTAGTTGATTAAAGGTAACAATGAATAAGGCTATAGGACAAGGTTAACTGAAAATAAGTAGAGTGTAATAAATATGTCTACACAGTTAACAGATGTTCTAATGAATTGAACCAGTCTAGTTAAATTATGTGTAGGCCTCCTTGGAAATGTGTAAAAAATATTATAAAAACAGAGAAAATATGAAAATAAAAACAGGACAATTTAATATTAGGAAACTACCACTTATTCTAGAGTTTACTCTTCAGTCAATATCAAAAGTTTATTCATTCTTAAAACAAAACATTAAAGTAATTCTATAATAATTAAGTACTAGACAAATTTTTGTAATATTGTAATATACAGATTTTGAGTTTTTGTATATGGAATGAAAGTCGCGGTAGAATGGATACATAATGTCATTGGTTTAAATGAAACGGAAGTTAATATGGTCAAGCGAAAATGGACTTTATTGCTGTTTCTAGAATAATGAAGTAAATAAAAAATAAATTTCCAAAAATATATTTATAACAATGTTTAGTCTTAAGTTTAGCTTAATATTTGAGTGAAATAGTGTTTAAATGAAGCAGATTTGCTTGTTGTCATGTGATTTTGGTTTTGAGGCTATAATCACGTGATAGGTGTGTGATATATCCGGGACTGCAAGCGTGCATGGAGTGAGTTACAGGAGAGTGTTCAAATTGGACACACATATTTTTGATTGGTGAAGGAGTTGATTTGTATACAATGAAATTTGTATTAAAGTGATCTTAATAAGGAATAAACAATGAACTACTAATATTCTACAGTCAATGAATATTAGAATCAAGTTTGAAGGTGAATTGAAAAATGGACAGACGTGATTTTGATTGTGAAGTAATTTTGTCTTGTGAGCGTTAACACGGAACACATGGTGTGAATTGAACTTAATTCGGAATATAGACAATTTAAGCAGTGTTGTAAATTGAAAGACTCTGAATGTTAAACCATGAACTGTGTTTTATTAGCAAAGACAAAAAATGTGTGAAAATCATGAATATTAGATTGAAATCTGAGACAACTTAGATGTTGCATGGACCATTTCGGACCTCAATCTTCAGGACAAGAACTGCACGCTACAACCAAAATCTACTTTGGAGAGTACTACAAAGTGGTAACATAAATCATAGACAATCTTACTTTTCTTTTTTTTTTTGTAAAAAAGGACTCAAGATGAAATATTAAATATGTTAAAATTTGTTTGATGAATAAATTAAAATGTAATAAGCATTTTTAAGAATATATAAACTAAAACTTTAATACAAAATTTCAAATTTTCTTAATATGAGACAAAGATGCTCAGATAAAAAATTTAATTAATTCAAGTTGCAACTAATTTTTAAAGTAAAGTCATATACAAGAAGGTCTCTTCAAGACAAGATAATTCTTTTATTTTTAACATGATATAATTTCAAATAACAAATTTATGTATGTGTATTAATAATGTATTCTTAAATAAATTATATGTTCAGTTTCAGAAACACAAAAAAGGATTTCTTATTTGCCATATAACCACTGGAAAGTACACTTTTAAAAGAATCACGACCCTGAGAACTTTTTAATTTAACTTTTTTAACTTTTTCAAAATTGGTAAGCGTAATGTTTCCTGGTGCCCATAATGCTGAGCAAATTTCTTTTTTTAAATAAATATTAAATTACTTCAATTGTCGCAACAACTGTGGGGCAATTTGTTATTAAAAATCAAAACAATATTTTTATATTACTTCAATGCAGACAACAAAAATTAAGCTTAGTAATCATATTATTTCTGAATATTGTGCTTCTAAATAAGCTTTACTTGGTAAATAATTCAATAATTCACAAGTATTGGACAAACTGACCTAACTTTAAAGCTAATATATTGCTTAGTCTTACAATATTAAAGTTTATAGTAAAATAAGATCTTAAAAAAGAAGAAAATCATGAATATCTTCGTGAATTATAAAACAAATTGCTTTGCTGGTGTTTCAAAATTACATATCTTATGCATTACGGTATGTTAATATATAGAAAATGATATGAAGGTAAATTACAGTATAACTTATAACAAAGTAGGTATATTTGAAATGGCAACTTTTAACAATGTGTACACGTATGTTTGCTTTACAACATTATTGCAAGAATATAAAAGTTTATTTTGTTAATCATCGTTTCCTCTTCATTAACTTGACTGACAAATCGATTATCATATTCCATCCTTTTCTAAATATAAAATACAGTAGAATAAATATCTATGAACAACTTGCAGTTAAATTAATAGTTACCTGTCAAGGCTGCTATGTATTGGCGAAGGATTGCCTTGCTGGAAGGAGTTGTCGGCCATATTGTAAAAGCCATGTTTGGTATATTCTATTGCCGATTGTGGCAATGCTCAGTTCTTCTTACCTTGGCATCAGGGTCTGATTTAATCTAAAATTAATTGTTAAAAAACAATTATTTCCTTCAATATACAATAGAAAATACAACATTCATTTTTATTAAAAGATTGTACTAAGACTAAAATTATAATTTATTCAAATGTAAAATAAACATAGAGCACTGCTCACAGAGAAATTGTAATACTAATATTTTGAGTTGCAACTAAAAATAAATTTAATAATTAAAATTCAATTTGATTTTTTTAAGAAATATTAGGATGTATTAAGTTAAGATTTTTGAATATGAATGTTTAATAGTATTTCATGATAGCTTTGTGTAAATGTTTAAATATCTTCAATTTAATAAAACATGTTAAGTTTCAGCACAACAACTAAGATTTCTTTATTTCACCAAGAACTACTGTGAGTACACTTTTAAAAGGATTTGCGACCCTGAGAAACTTTAATAATAATATTTAACTTCTTTTTTCAAAATTGGTAAGCTAACACTACCTGGCGCCCATAAAGCTGTGCATTTTTCTATAAATAAATTCTTAATGTTAAAAAGTGCCAATTTAAGATCTTTAGATTCAAAATAATTAGTAAATTCAAACCCTTAGTTTTTTAAATATTACAAAATATACACACTTGGAAAAGGACTTAGAATCCAGGTGGAAGGGAGTAATTAGTCAAAACATTTAGAAAAATAAATACAAATAATAATTGAGCGAAATAAAGCAAAGCTTTGGTTTAAATCAAAACACACAACAACTAATTACCTAATTAATATGTTTAAGATGTTACTTAAAAATGTTATAAAATATTTCTGGAGAAACTGAAAAAGCCAAAATTCATTTATTTATTTAAAATATTTTAAAGAATGTGATGTTCTGCTCGAATAGAGTTGAAGAAATTAGAAGCTAAAAAAAATTAATGAATTTTGAAAAAATGCTGTATGTGATTTTGGCAGTCATATCAATTCACTGATATTTTGAATATTTTTCGGGTTCATAACCATAAATCAATTCAGTATTTAAAATAATTATGTAAATAATTCAAGCACTTTAAAATCAAAAATATATCATAAACAAAAAATGAACAACAATAGAAAAAGTGGAAATAAATGAGAATAGTAATTTCTTATACAATAATCCTAATATATGCTTTCTGAATATTAAATACAGGTTTTATATGCTTAGCATAAATACTTCCTAGCACTAAATGGTATAATAAATTATTGTCGATTTAAAATTTATATTATGGTATTAAATTATTTACCTTAAATATAATATTCAAACAAGAATATTACCTTAAGGTACTAATCAAAAACTTAAAATAGAATACATTCTTATCTGTATTCAGAAATTCTAATTATTATTGTTATTTTACTTTTTCCTTCTAAATATATATTGAAAATTATTGTGATAGAAAAAAAAGTATCGATGTTGAGATTACTATGGATATTTCTGTTTGGCTTTTGAGTAGGCAAAATGTCTGTACATTTATATACCGCATTGATTATACAGGAAATGTTTGCAGAATTTCTTCAATTCATTGTATGATTTGAGAATACATGCGATAAAAAAAATAATTAACTGTATTGATAGTGATCAAATTTTGTTCTAATATACCCCTTAAGACTTTTAATATAATATATTGGATACAATAACCAACAAAATAACACTGCTTAAAGTTATTGGTAATTAATTATAAGACATGTGAGAATTGTCAGATGTCTGCTATAAATTTTACATTTTATAACTACATATGTTTTCATTCTAATTGTTAATATAGTAAAATATAAGAACTTGAAGTTGTTGCAGATTAAAACAATAAATGTTTTATTTTCGTAAAGAGTTTTTTTAACCATATTTTTGAACTGTTATAAAGCCTAATTTTTCAAAATTGGCACTGACAATTTCAATAGAATTTTAGTGTAGTATGAAAATTAATAACCCAAAACAATGTGATGATTTTCAAGCAAAAGAAATTTATATTATAATAAATATTATATTATATTAATATAATATATTATTATTGTAATTAATTAGAAAAGAAAAATAACTCAAATTATTCTTGACTATTGTCATTAAAATAATTTCAACCAATGGTGTTATTGTGTGTGCAAGGTTTATTACATTGTAATAGTGAAAACATTATCAATTATTTATATTAGTAGCTCCCAAAGCAGGGGTGTGAAAGAAAAAATATGGCTAAATCCAATATAGAATCAATAAATTTTATTTTAATACATGAGAAACGAGCTATTGGACAACAAATTTAACTCATTTGAGAAATAAATTACAAGCGCTAAAGGGTTTTGTGTGTATCATCTAGCAGATGAAGTATGTGCAGCAGCATTGACACTAAGCATCAAGAACAAAGCTCAAATTCATCTGTTAGGTGGTATCGATTGCATAAAGTTAAGGAACAAAGCAGCTCTACTAAGTACTAAATATAATTTTTATTTAATCATGAACTGGCAAGCTCATGAGGGACCAACTGGATTAGTTTAGATATGAGTTAGCATTTTGTTCTACAAAATTTGAAAATTTTATTTGTGTTTCTGAATATATATTTGAGTGAAAAAAATCTGTACCATGTTAATGAAAAAACAAAACAAATAAATAAATATTTCTTTTCAAAATTGGGAATAAATATCCTGATATCTGTTAAATATTGCAGTTTTACAATATAATGTTTTGAATAAAAATTATTGACATTATTAAATTTAACCATGTGATTGAAAAGGAATGTGTTCTTGTGATTATCATATGATACACGTGATTTAACATTAGAGACGTCATTCATGACATTTGATAGTAATAAAAGTTAATTATTAGCTTTTATCTCAACAGACGTAACTGTGATTAAAATAGAAGTTTATAGTAAATAACAAAATAATAGAAACAGCTTTTGAAATGAGAAAAATATTTCAGGTTGTACAAACAAATTTAATCAATCAATATTCAGCATGTAGCTTATTAGCCAGCATGATATGGTGTGAAATTTTTTAGTGGTTTTTTGTGTAAATGTTCATTTGCTGTCCTAATTCTTGGCATTATTGTAAAATATAGATCATCGGTTACATTAAATTATCTCTTCCAGGGCTAGATAAAAATGAAATACCAAAAAACTGTTTGAAACAGCCACTATTTTGCTATGATATAAAAACATCATCTTAAACTATTATGAAATTTAGCTAACATGTGCTAAATTAGACTTGGTGGACATTTCATTGCCTCAGGCTTAAGCATTTTTATAAAGGAGATTGCATAGCTAGATTTTTTGTATTAAAATTTGTTAGTAGATAACATTACATATGACTTTCAATATCCTTATGTAAAAGGATTTGACTTCTCCTCTAGTAATAAAATGTGATGTTGAAAACTAATAAGGACAATTTGTCGAGTTTAAAAAAATGGAGTTTTTAATATAGTTGTATTAAAGATAAAATTTTGAACATTTAAAGACTAAAATCTTTGAAATAGCTTAAAATTTTTCTGAGTTATAATCACATATCATAGGCTAAGGATCTTCAAGATTGTTGTCAATTGGAGTTCAGGATAAGTACTGAAATAAGAAGCAGGACACATCAAATCAAAATAGAATAACTAATTATTAATTTTTTTTAATAATGTTTATTCAATTTAAACATTGATTAATTAATGTTATCAATGAAAAAGGGACCATTTGTCTGTGAAATTCACTTTAGTTTTTTTCTATGAAAGAATAGGTACCAACTGTCAGAGAATGGTTTATTTACAGCAGACAACATTCTATTTTTTGCCTAAACTTATCATAGTTCTTTAAAATAACAAAGAGTATAGAAGAGGTTCATTTCTGAAGTAATTGTTTTACACTTAAACTGCTGAGAGTTGTTGAATACGCTACCAGGAGTTTCAATAGTAATCAATCTACCGGGTCAGTCTTCCTGGACATTGAAAAGGCCTTTGATAGGGTTTGGCACAGTGGTCTCATAGACAAACTTAGGCATTACAACTTCCCAGACTAGCTGATACACCTCATTAGGTCTTACCTAGCAGACCGCAAGTTCAGGGTTGATGTAGACTTAACAACATCCACACAGAGGACAATACAAGCTGGCGTGCCTCAAGGTTCGCTTATCGGGCCCGTATTGTTCAATATGTACATCAACGACATTCCAACACTTGATAACACCAATGTGGCTATATATGCAGACGACACCGCGATATCCGCACAGTCATGGCAACCATGAATAATCTACAGTAGGTTACAAACTTCACTAAACAATATAGAGCCTGGAGAGTAAAGGTAAATGCGTCCAAGTGGCAAGCGCTTTTGCTCTCTAAAAGAAACTCACACACCATTAATACACCCTTATACTTATTCAAAGAAGATATACACTGGCATGGTCAGGTCAAGTACCTTGGGGTCATCCTAGACAGGAAACTGACTTGGTCCGCCCACATATCCGACACAATTAAAAGAGCAAACATGACACTGTCACAACTATATACATTGCTCAATAAAACAAGTTCTCTTGAATTGAGAGCAGCCACCACAATCTATTTGTCTGTACTTAGAAGCGTCATCCCCTATGCAGCGCCCATCTAGGGACACACACATGCGCAGGCTACAGATATTCCAAAACAAGGTTTTGAGAATAATCAATAAAGCACCAATGTGTGCCAGAGTTAAGACCTTACATAAAGACTTAAATGTGCCGTTCATCAAACAACACATTCAACGATTATCAGCTAATCTCTACAAGGGGGCCCATGCACACTCAACATCAACACTAATCTCTTCACTAGGTAGATATGACACAACATTTGACAAACAGAGATGGCCACTGCCCTTATCCGCACGACCGACCTTGATCTTTTATTTGGGCCTATAAAGCCATGCATAGCCTCTACATACCCAAATTTGACCTTTTTGCTTTCTAGCTCTGTTTCAGACCAAAGGGTGCACCACAGCGGCATGAGCCAAGCTGTCGCCACTAGGACGCAGTTGCATGCAGTCTAATCTTGCACGCTTATTTCAATATCGAGTAGACAGCAGAAGAAGATGTAGCTTGTAGCTCCTCCAATAAATTCACTAACAAGGTATTTGTAAGGTAATTCCCATCCTTCACCTTGCACGCCACATCTACCAAGCCTGGGCTCCTGCATGATCTGTCGCGAGGTTTTACCTGACTGGATTCTGTCAAGTCAGGTCTTTACCTCGCCCTTCGCGTGGATACATAACGTTCTGCTTTCTTCCACATTTACAATCTCGATACGCCCATGGAAAGAGCTTCTCAGCTTGGTACATGGAAAACCTTTCCTGTTTCCTTGTCCCACGAGATAGGGGTACTAACAGGAAGGAAGGTGGTTTTTAGTGAGTAAGAATCTCACACTATTGGGAAGAGCTGATTTCTCCCTTTGTCTTTTGAAGATTTTCCACCATCCTGCGAAATTAAAAAAAAAAATCAATTGTTTTCATTAGGAAAAGGTACTGAATGTCACTCCCATGTTTACAGACATTTAGTCCCTTTATCTCACAATGAAGGACCTTCACAAAAACTTTTAGTACTTTTAGTTCTTATTTATATCCTTTTTAACATAAATTTATGGCATAGGAGGAGTTTATTAACGGAAATACACTGTAATGATATCATGTTATCATTTATAAATAATTGTGATTAATGATATCTAATGCTAAATATTTAAATAACTCATGTAAAAAAAAAGAAAGAAAAAAAAAGCTAAATTAAAATAAACTAATAATAAATATGGAAAACAAATATTATTTTATGAAGGGAATAAGCGACAGCTGTCAGCTGCAGTTTATGATTGAAAATGTAACGGTATTAAAAGAAATGTACATGTCAAGAACAAAAAGAACAGGGAATTCTTTAACCTTGGAGGAGCAAATGCACCTACAAAGAAAAAACATTCGAATAACGGGATCTTTAGGCAAAGGCAGATGTGTTTCAAAATTGTATAAAAAGAAGGGAAAACCAAAAAAAAAGGAGAAATCGAAGGGAAAGCTAATGTCTATAACAGTACTCCGAGTAGAAAGTTCTAACTGTTTTCGAAAAGAAACATAACGAAAAGAAGAAAGTAGGTCAACCAATCAAATGCGATCCCACGTTAAAAAACCAACGGGCAGATTTGAAACCCACCACTAAGGAGAGAAAAAGGCATGTGTTGTGAAAGTTGGAGGATTCTAAACGAATCAGCGAGGAGCACGCGAAACTCGTGATTCACAGAAGGGAGGAAATTTGGTAGGGACCGAATTTGCGAAAAGAGGAGAGTCTTGAAAGGGAAGCCGGAGAGTCAAGTACAGGGACCAGATGAGTCTGATCTGTGGTCAGAGAATTCTTGAGAACCGTTGACAGGAGAGGCAAGACGTCTTTGAGTTGTGTTTAAGAGTCAAGTAAAAGGATTAGTTAAATTGCATATAAGAAGTTCGTGGAGAGTCAAGCAGAATTCTAAAGGGAGTTACGATCTACAAGAACCAAGGAGTTAGCATTCGTCGCCGATAAGGAAGCTAGGATCAGAGTCACTCAATAAAACCAAAGAAGGAAGTTAAAAAGTGCATTGATCAGTGTGGTGAATTAATAGAGCAGAGTCTGTAATAGTGTTGTGTAGTGTACTGTGAAAATCGACCAATTGATGGAAGCGACTTCTTGATAAGTACAAAGTTGTTATCTATTCTTTAATTAATCATAATTAAATTTCACTCTAATTGAGCCAGAAAAGATCCCGACCCGAGTTAAGAGTTAATGTTAAATAGAATGATCAAACTGAGCAAACCGTGGCAATTCAATAAATGTTAAAGTACAGTTAAATTGTAAGAAGTATAAACTTCAAAGGGAGTAATTATTAGCAAAAGCAATTCAATAAATGTTAAAGTAAAGTTTCCACATTGTAATTTGTAGAAAAGTTATAGGAGTTTCATTAGACCAATAGTATAGGATATAAAATTATTGTGTGTAAATATTCAAGGAAAGGATATATACAAGGCCTAGAATATTGTCTAAAATAAAAAAATAAAAAAACCCATTGTAAAAGAATAAATTAAGTTAAGGAATGACTGAAAAATGAATGGAATTAGTTAAGAACCCATGGAATAAAATTATGTAAATGTTCTTTGGTATAGATTTATTTTGCAATAAATTGGAATAATTCAAAAGGTAAATGTTGTGTTTGCGTTATTAATTTTAAAAATCACAAAATTTGGAAAACAGTAAATACTTATGTTATATTTGGCGCCCAACGTGGGGCAATAAAGTACAGTAATAAAATTGTTAATAATAAATAAAAAAGTAGTTCACTTATGTTATAACACCAAGAACATAAAATGGACAAAACTGACTCTTATCACATTTTTTACTTCTCCTGAAAAATGTTGTTTTCTGACAAATGGTCCTTTTTAGTTTACCGCATCCCAAATAAAAAGTAATGAATAATAAGGCTTTCATAAAAATCTGTCAACACTTTTGGTTTATTTTAGATTTTAGAGAATTTGAAGACTAGGTATGCATAAACCCATTTTAAATTCATACTACTATGTACTAAATTGGATGATTAATACAAATTTTGTATTCCAATCCAGTGGGGGTATCTACAGGGTAGGGCTCTTGCAAGAGCAACAAATAAATCTAAGGATTCATCCATAACCTGATTAAAAGCCTGAAATATGTGTGACATCAATAAGCAAATACAATTCTGTTTTGGAATTAATTTAACATCTTTCACAATAATCACAAGTGTACATAATTTACAATAATCACACACCATCCAAAATAACCTTGCAAAACTAGTGACAAGGACTAAAATATAGCCTAGTCATTAGTTCCAGTTTCAAAGCTTAAACTGTGAAGGCATGCCAGATCATCACCATTTGACTGTCTAATAATTTATTTCACTTACAGTAGGTTCATTTCATTTGATTTCTAATCTTAAACAAATTTTTATTTAAAATTTCACCAAATTTTATAAATATTTTACAACCATGAACAATTTTGATTTTTTAAATATTTTTGAATAATTTCTAGAATACATTTTTATCATCAACTCTTGGCCTAATACTTAAATTGATATAACATTACAGTTTTAAAAGTTTATAGCATGTATTTGACACAATATCAAAATAATTTCACTGAAATTTTAAATATATATATTGTTTAACTTTAACTTTTTAATGTCTTAATTTACTTATAAGATTTAAATGTCAATTTTTATGGTTTCTTGAGGAAAATGGTAATCACCCCTCTTCAAATTGGGCATTCTATGATGGAGTTCTGATGAAATTTAAACCCCTTCTTCCACACACACACATTACCTATACTGTCAAGCTAATTTTACTATTAAACACATTTTTACTGATTGTGATTTAGTTGAAATGTGGTTAAGTTTTTACTGACCTAGTACAGGAGATGTTAGGAATGATGCTGAGATTCTTGAACAGGATTGTTTTTTTTGCATCATCTAACAGTCGTTTATCAATTTCAAAATATTTAATTATTTTAAGTAAAAATTTCAGCTAACTCAATTATTGTACTCAACATAATTTTTGAAGTCCTAGCAGAAATATAGAATATTATAATAATTTTAAAATATTTGATGTTTTTGTTGCTTTCTTGTAGTACAATATTTTCTTTTCTGTTTATCATTGTTATTTAGTTTGTGTTTATAGATTTTATGTTGAGGTGAAATTCACGTTCAGTGTTTTCAATGATGATGTCTGTATTTTTGTTGTTTTGTCTGTCATTACCCTTATCAATGGCCAAAACTAAAATGCAAGTAGCATTATTAACGCGATTGGTAAAGATTTATCCTTAACTGCTAAAAATGTTTAGTATACTTTTGTAATGAATTATAACTTAAATACCTATAGAAATGTAGGGTTTATAATTGTGTAACAGAATTCAACAACTAAGTAAGAAAACAGGTTTTTTTTCCTTAAATAATTAAGTATCTGAATATAGGTTTTTAATTGCAATAGCAATTGATTGGTCATATCATATGTTCTGTACTAAGGGATGATATAAATAAAGCTAAATTTAAATTTATTTCTAATTATTCATTACAACTTTGCACTTATATTGTTTAGTAATTTTATAATAAAAGGTAATATACAGAATTTTTTTACATACAACTTTAGTAGAAGCCTTTAAGAATTTGTATATATGTTTGTACATATTCAGATACAAAAAAAAAAAATTTTTTTTTAGATACTTTAATAATAAGTCAGAGCTAAACCACTGCTATGGTAGTTAGTCACTTCGTCTATATACTGGCCTTGTTGTTGATATCTTTAAATCAAAATTGTTTTAGTACTTGATGGGCAGAATACTGCTTCTAATTTCTTAAATCAAAATTCCACTTGCTTTGCTTATAGCAAACTGGTTTGTGTTATTAATTTCATACTTCACCAAAGATGGATACTAGTATATAGATATATTTTTAAAAAATTAAATTTGTGTAGATTTTTTCGAGACATTTGGACCTTTTTTATAACGATTCCAAAGAATGTATTTTTGACAGATAATTCTCAAAGAAACATAAGATATGTTTGCATGACAAAACACAGAGAAAATTTTGAGAGAATCCTTTTTGCGTGTTTTTTTTTAATGAGATATACTACTAAATTTTGAATACCGTATGTTGATTATGTTTTACATGTCTAACTAAAAGGGAAATAAAACTCTGGGTACTAATTTTGAACAAAACCAATCCAATTCTTTGTGAGAAATCACTGCACTACAGGAATGACAGACTTTTTTTTAAATACCTTTTTTACTCAAAACAGGGGACTCAAAATGGATAAATCTCTGAAAATTTTAATACCTGTTCCACTTCACAATTTCTTTTATCTATATATAGAATAAGAAAGTAAAAAGTTTTCTGTTTTTAAGGTATTCCTGTAAAATTTGTGAGTGTGCAGTTATACATGTCGCACTGGTCAAAACCAGGTCTGGTGAAAAATTAATATTCTTCATTCCAAGAGAACTGAATAATACAAATACTTTATCATATAATATTTACTTTAAGACATGTTGATACATACAAATATATATATTTAAATTAAGATAAGTACTTACGTAGATGAAGTATCCAAGTAGAACTCATTCCAGAGGCACTGGAGAAAGTAAAATCAGTTAATAAATTTTGGTCTTATCAAATTATCATTGATAGTGTTCTGATTCATATGTATTCAGATTTTCTAAGTGATAACTGAATATTATATAAGATTTTAAATATTCTTCAAACTAAATCAGTCCATATATAGACTTACTCATCAATTAATAATAGGAAAGTTTAATTTTATAAAGTATAATGTCATTAAAATTTCCGCCTCTTTAGTACAATACAATTTTATATCACTTATTAGACTATTAGGTAATCTTTCAGATAATTTTGACCCTTTGTTATTGAACAAAGTTTTGTCTTCTATAAATAAATTCACAAAAATTTATAAAATTTACTATTTTATCAGGATTTTATTACCTTTTCTAATTATAATTATAAGTGAATAGGCCTATATACTTGATTTTTATGACATCAGAACTCTGAAATGTATATTTGTACAAAGTGGATATAAATTATGGATAGGTCTTGATTACTTTTGAAGAAAAAACAGGGACACAGAATTAGTGTCCATCTATGGGTCAAATTTTAGGAAAATGTGTAACTGTTTAAGAGAGAGTGACTGTCAAAAATGGTTAAAATCATAGGATTTTCAGCCCTAGAAATAATACTAATTTTATAACAAAAAATTTAAAAGAACAAAATTACCCTAAATGATTAAATTTATTAATCATAATAAATTGAATTAGTGTACTTGCCAATATTTAAAATGATTTTCTTTTCTTTTTGAGGATTAAGAATTTTATTTTGCAAACAAAGTTATCATTTTACAAGATACTAACTGGATTTAACCAAAAACTTTACTAATATGATTAATTTTAGTTTAGGGACTGAACATTTTTGTAATTTTACCAATATTTGAAGAACACCTTTTAAATGATTGCATACGGTAATATTTTACAAAATATAAAAAAAAAAAAATCTTAAAAAGTAATTTTATGGAATTGTCCATTCAAATTCAATCATATAAGTTCATTTTTTAATGCCTCCCTACCACCCCCAGGGTGGTAATTTTGAATTGGGAAATTGGGTTGTATAAGAAAAGAAAATTTAGAAATATTTGACCAATAAGTGTACCTGAATTTTTGTTTTCTGCTGTTATTCATCCCAAAGTATTAAGACATATCCATATAATTTATAAATAATGTATAAACATAATGCAAAATTATTCCACAATGTAAGGATATTTATGAAATTTTCTTAGGATTTCCATAAGAGACCATAACCCAAACATTTAATTAAGGATCACAACTCTTCCTTTACACTAAGGCATTTCATTTATGAACAATCCTTAATATTTCTTTTCTTTTACTAATTGCTTCATTATAAAGGAGTGATTAAAGTAACTCTGTTGTTAATATGAGTAATTTAGATATATACATAACTATCAGGGGCAGATAGTAAAGAAGGGCCATAGTAGTCTCTTTATGTATGAATTTACACTATATAAAATGGGTTCTCAATAATTATTTACTGTGTACTTATAAGTACACAGTAAATATAATTATATAAAAATGTTTACTATTTCAAATTTTTGGATTCAATAAATTAATTTAACAAACTAATGTGTTAAATTTGTGGACATTTTATGACAGCAGTAGAAACTTAGGATAGTGATTTCATAACTACAAGTGGAGGCTCTCTTGAAAAACAAATTAAATTCTGTCAAAGTCAGAAGAAAAGCATAAACTAAAGAACTGCATCAGACTTTAGTGCACTGCATTGAATGTATTTACAAAAGTATTACAGTGTTAAAATTTATGACCCTTCTAGTTACAACTGAAACAAAACGGTTTTCAACACTCATAAGACTAAAGATCTATCTCAGCAAGAATATGTGAGAGAATTGGATCAAACCCTTTAATTTGAAACCATATATGAGGTTAAAGGCATCAATATTTATGAAGTCTTGGACCACTTCAGCAAATCTAAACAGTTTTGGCTGGAGATTTCTAATTGGACCATTGACTAACATCATAAACTTCTTAGTTATGAATAGCAGAATGAAGTAATTGTGCTTATTAGTTAATGATGTGTGACTTTCTGGTATTTTATGTTGTAATTAATTGAGGTACATGAATTTTAATTTTGTAGTCAAATATTTACAATTCAAAATTAATTTAGCCATTTGTTTACTCCTATTTTGGTTTCATATTGTAGCCTAATAAAGTAAAAGTATACATTAAGTTTGTATGGTCACAGTCTGTCTGTCTGTGTGTTATAAATAAATTATTTATTATTTAAATCTGTAGGTTAGATTTGAAAAATTAGGACTAATCAAACTAAATTAAGAAATATGGGTGGAAGATGCTTTTTTAATTTATATCTATTTTTACTAGTTGAGTATGAATATATAATACAACTTTTGAGTTGTATTTGTACTTGAAATTTGTCACAGACTTTCGATCTTCGAGTATGATCTGACCCTTAAGAGGTTTACCCCCCCCCCCCTTTATATTATTCTAGATCCATGACAATTAGTTAGTGTACTGTAAATTGTATACTGTATGGGGGCTATTTTTGCATTTTAACATGATAATATTATTTATTAGTTATCAGTAATAAAAGAATCATGTTTATACATTCTGTATCTCTACTATTACCATGACTTTATATAGCCTATAATAATTAGCATTCAAAAGGTTTCTATTTTTGACTATTTCATTAAAACTTCTTCTCATTTGAGATATCTTTTACTAAATCTAAAATTATATACTAAATTTTCTTTTGATTCAGTATTTACACATCAATTATTAACACTTACACATTTCACTTCCATCCAGTGCCTTCTTACATAGTCATAATGTCATAGGGGGTTGGGAGAGAAGTTGGGATCTATTTTAAAATATCCTTTAGCAGTAAATGATAACTATTTTGAATTTTGGAAGCTACAACTAATCTGTTTTTGTGTAAACAGGCAATTGTTTATTTTATTTTTGATTTATTGATATTCTTTATTTTAAACAAAATTTATTATTATTATTGTGTTGCTCTATTTCATTAAATAGTCTTCAAATTATTTAAATTTACTTTTATCTGTAATAATACTGATTTTTATTTAGTCATTCTAATTTTACTTTAAGGAAACATATTTGTTAAAATTGGCCTACACTTACTTAATAATAATTTGATTTTCCTTCTTTCTTAAATCAATGCCTGTTACAGTTCCCATATTTTTCTTAGTCCTAACAAATTAATGCCTAGCACCTCTTTAATCTCATCATTTATAAACCTATCCACCTTACTACATCCCTTCACCGCTCTCGATAATCTCATCTCTATTGATAAGTGTTTAAAGAAAACAGCTGTCTAATTATGTCAACAAGCAGAGACAAGGATTGTGGAATGCTAAATCTAAACAGTTGTATGAACTAGTGAAATTAAAATATTTTATAATGGAACTTAATAATACAAAATAAAAGTTATATAAATAATAAAAAAATTATATCTGAGTAACTTATGATGAATTACCAGCGATTTAAAAATATGAAAATTTTATACATTATTGCTTTGATACTAGTAATGTCAAGAAAATGTCAGGCTGTTTCTATTCTTGTAAAACAGACACTAAGTTAATGCAATCCAATGAGTTGGAGAACTTCCAAATTAAATCTGAACGAGACAAAATTGCTAAAAATATATCTGAGAGAATCTTATATTAATTTGCAGAAAATAAACAGTTGGAATAAAGACAGAATTCCAAGTATAAGTATATAAAATATAGTAATATAAATAAGCCAATACTACAGAGTTAAAGATAATATCCACCTCATATTCATATTTTGAACAATTTTCAAGTAAAGTAAAAGAAGTGATTAATATATAAACTACGGACGATTGAAAACTAATTAAAATATATATATATATATATATATATATATATATATATATATAAAGTTTCGATAATTTGGAAACATTACTTAATCAAATTACCATATTGAAGACACCTATAAATAACTGAACACCTACTGAAGACTATTTTATTTTAATTTCCAATTGATTTATAAATAATATATAATTTTTTAAACATAAATTTAAATTTGTGAATTCATTTTAAGTGTTTAAATAAGCATATAAGGTGAATTTGATAAACTATTAGAAGTGAATGTATATTGAATTTTATCAGAAATGATACTCTAGAGAGAAAGAGTAGTATAATATTGAATAGCTGCAAGTGGCATTATTAAAGAAATTTGTAAATAAATTTAAGAATGTAATTAAATATTTATTATTGTCAAATGGGCATCAGAGTTGTGTTTTTATTATGCTACATATATTAGAAACTAAAATAACAATTAACTAAATAGATTATTTATTATATTGAAAACGCTCTACATGAGTAGAAATCACAGTTTAATTTTGGATTATAATAGGGTACAAGCCTTAACTACTTCCTATATACAGACGACCTTGCATTATTTGCTGTACAAAGAGAAATTCATCTTCTTAGTACAGTATATCAGGATTACTGCTTTAAAATATCAAGTGGAAAACTATAGTTATGACTTTTTAGGAAATTTGAAAGTAAGAACAATAATTGTAGTAAATAACAATATAGTTGAACAGGTTAATCACTTTAATTACCTAGGACGTGATGTCATATATAATAAAGATAAATAAATTAAACATAAATTGTCAAAATTTTGAAGCATTTGTGATACACAAGCATCTTAAAAACAAAACTAGGTTAAAGTTCTACAAAATTACAGTAATTTTTAGAAGTGAATCTTGGATCATGAGAAATCATCAAAAAAGTTAAACATCAAACAATAGAGATGATATTTCTGAGAGACAAGGGGTGTAGTTGGGTGGATATGTTTAGAAATTATAAGATTAGAGAAAAGCTAAGCAAGTTTAGCATAACTCATAAGATACAGGAAGCCAGATAGAACTGGAATGGCCATGCCAATAGACTGAATGAAACTAGGTTACTACACAAAGTTAAACATTATAAACCACTATTATGAAAAGATTTGAGTCCAATTAGGAAAATATGAGTACCATAACAGGCATGAAGATAGAAGAAGTTTAATTAATCAGGATTAGCAGAGTAAATTTTTATTTTATGCATTAAAACACTAACCTTCAAAATATTAACCAATACAAATTTGTTGTATTGTTTGTCTATACACAATTAATTAATCTTTTTCTGTTTGTTTTTAAGAGTACAAAACAAATTTCATTTTTACACCAATATATTTTTGAATTATTGTGTATATTTTATACTTTTGTTCTGTGACATAGGCCTATATACAGATTAATTTACATATTCAAGTCATAATTGCAAAAACATTATATAATGGTTTCAATACAAAACACTATTAATGTGATAAGGTTATTGATAAGGATAAAATCAAAACATGTGTTTTTATCAATTTACATTTAATACATAACAAATAAAATATTTATTTAAAATTAACTAAAAATTTAATTTTGTTATTATTTCTTTGGCTTTAAATTGCTTCGTAACATCCATTTTGTTGTCTTGTCACCATTAAGAGTTGGTTTTTGCCAGGGGGAGTGCATAACATCAAAACAAACACATTTACACACACTGAACATAAAAATTAGAATAGAACTTTTTATTAAACATAATAAATCACTATGTAGCCACATTTTCAGTTGTCTGTTAGATGTGGGAAAATAAACATCCAGTGAGTATGGGCTTGGCAAACCCAAGGGTACCTTTCTGAATCTACATTTCTTTGTGTAGTCTTGGATTAGATCCCTCTCTTTTGTCCAACTCTTGTTCTTTTCTGACCCTAATGCTATTAGAGTAAGTATTTGAGGGCTAAGGGTCTTTATTTTATGCTCTTTTCTCCTATTTTATATAAGACGATGATGACTACTGAAGGGTTTTTACTTTTAAACAAGAAGAAAAAAATAAAATAAATAAACTACAATGACCTTAGGGAAACGGGGTTAATGGCTCAAGCCCTTGATGCTAGGGGATCTCTAGCAAATACAACAAATAAATGTAACTATTCATCGATAACCACAAAAAACCTGAAATATGGGTGATAATATTAATCAAATACAAATTTAACATCTGAGAATAATCACAACAGTAATATACTATCCAGCCATATTGGTGCAAATACAAAGTGTCATTGATTATAGATGTAAATTACTAGTTTATCCCAGTTTTAAAGCTCAAACTTCGAAAATACATCATTTATCCACACCTACAGTCTAACTACATTGGTTTGTCTTTCTAATCCTTTAAATTTCAATAAAATATTTAAATGTGTAAAACCAATGAACAAAATTTAGATTTTTTTTTATCACAAATTTTTGAATAATTTGGAGAATAATTTTTTAAATCTCATAACCTCTTGAAATCTTGCCCTAAAATTTATTGTCATAAACATTACAGTTTTAAAAGTTCATGCTGTTTTATATTATGTATAAAATACCCCAACTTAAATTTCTCAAAAATAATATTATATATGTATGACCGATCCCCATCAATTTTCCAAGCAGAGGTCTTAGCTATAGACCTTATTACCTGAGAAATTCATTACATAGTTTACACAGTGGTCCAGAATTTCAAAAAACTAAAAAAAAAATTGAATTGGGTATTTTGAACCTATAGGTTGGTAACATAAATGTTGGCACTATTAACATCCTCCAGTATAAATACTATATCGCTTATATACCAAAAATTGTTTTAGTTCAAACATTCTATTCTTTTATGTACAATTACCATGTGGTAGAAGAAGCATAAGTAAACACGTTATTGACAGTGATGTAACTAGTACCGGTAGTGGCTTTTCAGGTACAGCCTGGAACACCTACTTTTTAAAACTACTGTATTTATCAAATTAAAAATAATTCCTAACAAGGTATTAGATTTAGATAAGTCTTTCATCAAAAGTTAAACAACATTTAACAATCACAATTAATCGGCTATTTATTGAATTGTGACTATCGAGCCAAGTACTGTCAACGGTTACACCACATAGCTAGGCAGTTCTATTAGAGAGGTTACCATGGTAACTAGCCATTCCCCCATATATATATGTTATTGAGGCCCTAGTGGATACATTTGCCTTTGTATGTTTTGTTTTGTTTTTTAGTAAAGAGATAAGCAAATAACAACTTTGTTTTTAATGTTTAGTTTCTAAAGTGAGTTTGTTGGTTTATTTCTATTCTTTTTGTGCTCATGGTAAATTTCTTAGCAAGTTCAATTTTTGTATATCATACTTTATTCTTTGAACTTTAAATGAAAATGACATGAAATATGTTTTGAAAGATGTACCTATATATAATATTTTCCACGATTCTGACAATACCATCGACAAGCTGCTCTATAGAAGACATTTTTCATGTTAAAAGAGAAAAAAAAACTTAATTAAAAAATGCCACCTCACAAGATTGACAGAATGACCATGCAAAAATATCTGTGGATAAGAACCTGCTTGTTGAAATTCTGTAAACAGTGCCATTTTATGAAGACATCATCAAATTAGCTCTCACAAAGATAACATTTCAAACCAATAATACGTCTTCTATTAGAAGTAAAAATCATTTTATTTGTTTATGGTAATTTTTTTTATAAATGTTTTTTGTATGTAGGGACGTTATACATGCCTATGACAATCTATCCTTAAACTTTATTATACATGGACTGGAAATCATAGATTCCGTATTATTGATTATTTACCAATTATTGAGTCCCAAGAGTCATCAAATAAATTATCCATAAAGAAGTTTCGTAAAGAAAACTCAGGAAAGAACTATTGGACTAATTCAATGACTGAATTTTAGAAACTTATGGCTTCTCTACAGAAATTCTCTAAAAAAGATAAAATCTTTGTCAAAGGAGACAGTGGACTTGTTAGTTTTGATAAGTCCAACATAAGTCTGAAACTTCCGAGGACAATGAGGAACATATTTATAACGTCGAATCCTGGGAATTTTTTAGTTTAAAAAAATATTAATTTTGTTAGTTTTCTTTGTTTCTTTCTTGATAATTAATAATTGTTTGGTGTAATGCAATTGTATTTCTGCAAAATTATTTCCATTCCTCATAACCTATTGATACTCTTAGCGTCATTAAATAACATTTTCCGTAATTTGTCTACCATATCGGATTTGCCATTTTCCCTTTGCAATTTTGAGATCAGAGACGTACATAGGACAGTCATGGTTTCATTATACCCCACGGGTACGTTGATGGTTACCTTGGCGACGGAGTTTTGAAGCTACACGCATTGAAACAGTGTGATGTTTGCTTTAACCCTTTATATCTTTTGACGTTATTCACAACAGAAGGTTGTAAATGGGAAATTGAACTTAATGCTATACAATTCCAATAAACCCTTAATTTTATTCAAGTCCCATCTTTGGGGAACTGCTTGATAAATTATTTATTAACGTCCTTATTCTGCCAAACACCACAATGCCTCAAAAATAAAATACTGTCTTTACTATTTATTCTTAGATGTTAGGAATCATTTTAAAATTCCTTTATTACTTATATTGTTCAATCAAAACTAGCTCTTTTTTCTCTTATTACTTTAACTTTAAAACTCACTCTCAGGGAGTGTCATTTGAAAAAGTTATTTAGCAGAATCTATTTAAAATTGTGAAATTAATGAAAGCACAGATCATTTTAAAAACACACACTTAATTTTAAGCTGGAAAAAACATAGGGTTAGTTTAAAATCCACACAACAAAATGTTATCCAGAAATAAAATTTATATTTTAATTAAAAATTCCTTTTTTAAATCTATAAATTATTAAAGATTTCAAATCATAAATTTCTTAAATTTAAAACATAAAACAAAAATTCAACTTAAGTATCAATGACCCTATTATTTCTCTAATTATTATTAAAATGAATATATGTTTACTAAATATTAAAATCAAATTTACTTTATAATTAAAAACACATTGACTTTAAGAAGTACATATATAAAATAAAAAATAATTTCAATTTGATAATTTTCCCCAGAAAGTTAAAATTTTTTTTTTTTTTTAATTTCAAAGCGAATATTTATTCAAAATCGTAACTGTGGTACCTTGTAAACATATTAATAGCTGTTTTCGGCTCCTGTTAGGCAAGACTGATTACAGTTGTTCTGATGAAGGTTGAAGTCTAGTTGATGTCAGCTAGCAGTCCTCAGTTACGTTGAAATCGGTTGTGCTGTTGTTAAAGTTGAATTATTACAGATTGAAGATCTTGTAGTCGAAAAGTTTAAAGATGAAGTCCAAGTTTGAATCAGTGTGGCTGTTTGTTGTATCTTGCTATACCATTTGAAATGCCAGGTCGCTTCCAATAAAACTATCGGTATAGTGCTGATCACATAAAGATGATTGTAGATGACTCTCCTCCTGGTGCTGGTTAGAGATGTTCTCTTACTAGGAGCTTGATAGAGAGTTGTTCTCCTACCAGGAGTTTGATAAAGACTGAAGAAAAATTCTGTTGAAATGGACCTCCAAACTTATTCCCTGTTCCACTGGTACCAATTTCTATGAACATTAATTTCCCTTTGACTTATGACGTTTAAAGTTGATTAATTTGGTTTATTTCTTCAAGATTTCACTTTGGTTAGTTTTAATTATAACCTTTTTGGTTATTTTAATGTTTGTTTTACTTTAATTAGTTGTTGATTAACTAATTATTATTTAGTTTATTTGTACATAGGTTGCAAAATCCTTTCATCCATAAATTTGCACTGCTTTTGCAAAATCCAAACACTTGGCTCCTCCCCTATTGTGTGGTAGGGGTTACTGCAGGTTGATTCCTGTAATGTCTGATTTTCTGGAATTTAATTTGTAAACTTTCTTGAAAATTCCCATATCTCTGGTTCTAATAGGAATTCTGGAAATGTCATTTTGTTCCTCTTGACTTCTGGATTCCATACAAATTTGATTTAAAGTTGTAGGGTGATAACTTTCTAAGATGTACCCTTTTTCGTTTTTCGTGATTTTTTGTTTGACCAACTTTTGATCGGTTCGGAA
Organism: Aphrophora alni; assembly: GCA_963513935.1. NCBI lineage: Eukaryota > Metazoa > Arthropoda > Insecta > Hemiptera > Aphrophoridae > Aphrophora > Aphrophora alni. The sequence continues at coordinate 54,906,811 of OY740773.1, read as the reverse complement.
TTTCTTCATTCTTCTTTTTGGTTTTTGTAGTCTCTGCCTTAGAAATGAAGGACGTTTTTCATTTATTTTCATTTTCTGATAAGTTATTCATTGTTGAACTTTGTCGATTTTTCGATGGTCAAAAACCCCCCAAAATTAATTATATATCTACTTATTTTGGTAGCATTATATTATGTCACATATCCTTAACCTATTTCCATTATAAAAATTTAAACTTATCTAGACAAAATTTTAGTTTTTTGTCTATGCATGTTTTTTGCAATAACTATTAAATTTCTCAGGTTAATAAATATTTTCTTGTATTTCCTATGCTAACCAGTTATTCTTTATCATAATATGCTTTTATATTCAAAATTTAAACAATTAAAAATTTAACATAGGAGATTGCATGTGAATAATTTTTGTAGAATCAGATTATTTAGTCCAGTCTGGACCTGAGGTGTCACGTGGTCAACAACTGTATTGTTATCTTTTGACCTGTAGGTTCCTGTCTGTCCAGTCTCTCATCCCACTTCCCTTGCTTTGAATGTTTCATTTTTAATGAAATTGACAAAACTTTTATAATTCTACTTTTCTTCATATTAAACTAATTTTTTCTGTACACATTATTAATTATTTATGGATATTACCAGTTATTTATGTATTCTTGATATTTATTATGTTTTAACTAAAATTTTATGTTTTTCAAACATTTTTTGTTTTTGGAACGATTTTGGTGAAAAACCCAAACCGTTTCAGCATGTCTGTATAGTCCTTATCGCAGTTGTTAGGCCGGAACATAATGGATGTCGTTTTTTGTGTGACTGATTTAATCCTGCACTGTATATTATATAAATATAGATTCTAAGCCGCTCGAAAGTCGATTGGCGCACAAGAGAATTTGGAAGCACTCAGTTGAATTACAGCAAATAAGCCTAATTATAGTTTGTTAACCCCGTAATTACTTCGACCGAGATTTATTCATAGTACCTTAATAGTTTTAGTTTTTCATTTTTAATTGCTTCTTCAAAGCTGGCTAGTTTTATGCGTATGTTCCAACGAAAGAAGAGCTGTAAAATTACCGTATCGATGAAATTATCCTCGACCTCTGGTATTGGCTAATCAACATTTCGGTACAATATGTTGTTATAAACATTTCCATTTTTCCTCCTTGTTGTTTAGAGGGGGAAACCCCCTCGGTCATCATCTTCTTATAAAAAAAAGAAGAAGAAAAGAGTATAGAATAAAAATACCCTTATTGCTCGAATAATCTAATAGCATCAGGGTCAGAAAAAAAACAAGGGGTGGTCAAGAGAGACCTGACAGGAAAGGTAAAAGAGAGGAATTTAACTTAAGACTACATGGAAAAAGGTGTAGATCCAGTTAGTTACGCAGGATTGCCCAACCTGTAATGACCCCTGAGGATACAACGTTTCCGGGTTAATTTAACTTATTATTAATAATTACTAACATCCCCCAATATGCCACCAGATCAAAAGGGATGTTCTTGACAGATGGTAGCAGTAAAGGTTTGTGTTTTTGTCAGATTGGTGTGCCAGTTCTTCTCACAAAATTCGAAATTTATTTGCGTTTTCGATGTCACAAACACAATGTGCTTCACAAAGTTAACCTCGTGGCCATGTAAGTCTTTTCACTTAACATATTTCTTAAAATTTCCTTTTATAAGGTTTTATTAGCATTAAATTATTAATAATGTCATAAATTGAATAAATTTTTTTTAAATTGTGATATTTATTAACCAAAGAAAATCGGTAGAACTTTAGTTAATCAAATTTTCCGTTCAAAATTAACCATTAAATTCAATTTAAAATATGCTAGTTAAAATCATAATTCGATGCCGTTCCTTTTGTTATTAATTTTACCTATAATTTCCCATATTTTTTCCGTTGGTTAAATTTTCCAAGTAATATTTTTTTCCCATGTCCCTTTTTTATTTCGTAATAATTCAGGGTAAATATTTTATATATAGAATTTTTGCCCGTCTTGTATCCTAAATTGGTTTAGTGGTTCATTTTTTGAAGTTATACTTCTTTGCGCTTGTTGGGATGGGGTGTTGGTCGAGAAACCGCGTCACGCTAAAACTGAGAAAAATCGACGATTTCGCCCGAGTGTTCACAACTGCCGCTGAGTCTACCCGAACGCTCTCTTAGTCACTTGTTATTTTATGCAACCGTTACAGTACTATATTATAACCTTATAGTGTAATATTAATTTACGACAATGTCAGGAGGCCATAAATCAGGCGGGCAGTAAAAATCTTAATCAACTTTGTGTAGCCTAGGTCTGTTTTGAATAAACTAAACTAGTATCAGTCTATAGCATTTTATGATAACAGTATTTCCAATTTGATAAATAACTAATGCATTTGATGCAAAACAAATCCAGCTGTTTATTCCAACCTGGAATAATTAACTACTAACCGAATACGAGACCTAGCGGAGTAATGATAAAACTGTTTGGCCTCAAATTAGATTACGATCCATGCCGTTTAAAAATAAGAAATTAAAATAATTTCTTCACCACGTACAAAACTCCAAACCAACCTCTAATTAAACATAAAACATACACCTGTGCAAGAAAATTAAATACAAGCCTGAACAACACTTTCTTACGACACGTTAAAAATTCAAACAAGCCTACGTATTCGCCTTTCACCATTCCAAAATACTTACATGAATTTATTTGTTTAAAACCCAGAACCGTATAGAAATTTACCCACAGCTTTCGTACAGCAAAAATCAAACTTAGCAGAATTCTTTTACCAAATCATGATTCCCAATATTTCAGAAAATAATTATTATTAAAGAAAACCGAGACGACGATTGTGTATACAGACAAGACAGGATAAGCTCCGCCCATTTAGGCAAACTCGTTGATTGGCTGCAATCAGCTGGCAGCGGGAATTAAATAATTTCAACTAAGTTAATATGCATGTAAGTAGTATGTAAACTTGTATTTAAACTAATTATTTAGATGCAGAGAAGTTATTTGTAGAGTGTATGTAAATAATAACGTTTTAATAATATCTCCTTATCATATCCAAAATTATATCATTATTGAATAAATAATTTACATTCCAAATTTTACATTAACAAACAATCACCCTTCAAGTGTTATTAAAGATAGGTAAGGCTGTGAGAGCTTACAGATGGTAAACTTTTAAATTTATTAAAAAGAATATAATAATTAATTGTTGAAGTTTTAAAAAAAAAAAAAGTAGTGGACTTCCATAAAGAGAGTCAATTGCAGTTTTCGATGTTTGAAAATGCAGAGGCGTGATTACACTTTTGGCCGCATTTTCGTTTCCCGATGTTCCCAAAATTCAACGTTCTGCTTAATCGATCCGAATTCGGGTATGGGGGTTTTCCAATACGCTGGTTATGAATTCGGGGTCGGAATTCCAGAATTCACATTGACCGGTCTACTATGACCAATTTTTGGCCAAATTTCAACGGTCTGATTAATCGATCCAAATTCGTGTATAGGGGTTTTGCAGTGCGCTGGTCAGGCCAAAGAGGTATAACTTCCACCGTCTGGTCCGACGCAGACCCAATATTTTTTTCCTCTTTATGCAGACCAGTATTTAGCTCATTTAGGTGATCATTGTAATTGTGATTTAATCGCCTTGTTTTTAGGTAACGTGAATAAATAAATAAATAAATAAAATGTTCAACAAAAGGTAATAAAATTGTACCAAAAATGGAATGGTTACCATAATTAGTAAATTTTTGTTCTTATTTTCTCAGCTATTTTGCAGTCGTCAAGGTTTAATAATTGATTGGTAATAATTATTTAGTAGAAAAAGTATAAAATAACATTTAGCTTGTAGGCTACTACGTCAAAGATACATGAAATATTCAATCTTCTTATCATAATGTAGCCCGATCAGTTGATTCCGTTTATTTTTAGACCTAGACGTTAATCTTGCAGTAGTATAAAGAATCCTCTTTCGACAAACTCTTTGTTGTCATTGAATAGTCTTTATCTCTAATTCGAGCACTCGGATATCGCTACCAAACATTATCTGAAGGTTTATAGGCTATAATTAATTTATCTTAATTAAAATGAAATTACATTAACCAGTAACCCTAGAACAGTTTTTATTCGCCTTCAATTAAATTTACAGACTTTGTTATTATTGGCGGTATTGATTTTTGTTAAAGCATATATTTAAAAAAGGAACTTAAATGTTTGTTAACCCCCCCCCCCCCACAGATTCCTTTTTGTTAACTTTACACTTATTAGGTCACAAATATAAATTAAATCTCTTTATATTCTGTATATTATTGTTAACTTGAAGTTTATATATTATGTAATGCCTTTTTATAGACAATACTCAACATTTTAACTTATTTTTTCCCTTTTTGAACCCCCCCCCCCCCACCCAAAATTGAACCTTTTTGTAATGCACAATTTTTATATTGCTAATTAAAGATGATTGATTTTATACTTTGTATGTTGTATGAATAGAATGTGCTAGAATGCGCTTTATCATAAATATGACATAAGTAATTATTTGTATGGTATTGCTGTACTTTTCTGTGCACTTGGTTATTTTACTTATTTATGGTAATAATAACAATGTTTAAAAAAGAACGTAATTTAACGTGATCAGTTTTCATTAGGTACTTAAAATGAGTTATTTTCACAATTGCCATATTTGTTTTGGATTTTTTTAGTGTTATTACCTTTTGACTCCATACTTAAAAGTGTCACACACACAGGTTTACGAGAGAACTAAATCCACTCTAGGAACCTCCATTCAACCTTACAGGCTTTTTAAGGCCACGTCAGAGAGTATCACAAAAACACACACAAAGATGCCGGTCAGGTTTCTTTTTACCATATACCCAGCTTTCTCAGACAAAAATTTAGGCAAGGAGCAAATCGTAATAACATTTTGCCATTTTTACAGCGCATTTACTATCTACGTTAATATTACGTTCAAGTAATACATATTTAAGATCTCCGCTATAGGGGAATTTTCCCTCTTGAGGCAATTCCATGACGTACAAATGGAATTGTCTCAAAACTTGTGCCCTTAGTGAAAATTATTGCTAAAGATTTGCACACCCTCGCTATAAGGTACACCGGCCCTTGTCCCATCTGATATAATATTCGTGATTGTAAACACCGTACCGTTCTCTGAGCCTTTTCGTTAAGTAAGGTAAATTTGTACAGCAGTTTGAATACTGTGACACTGTGAAAATGATCACCGACTATAGGCAATTCTTTGACTATATACTTGTTGTCGTTATCTTGGAAGGCGCAAAATTCAACTACTTAAATTATGCCTGTATAGTTCTTAAACAACTTGACTTTGTCGTACAATTTATCTGCCTCGGGAAGTGTGCTAGATACGAGCTCGTCGCTGGCCAATATCTCAATGATGTAGGATCTCAACTCTTTTTCGATATAAAACAATTCAGCGATACGTCTGGACACGAGCATATCGAGTAGCCTCCATTCGTCGTCATACAATGTTGACCGTTGTACAATTGAACGTACTGTGTGCCGAAAAGATTGCGCACTATTACGTCACCATCAATAGTCAGATTGTATTTACACGTTCCCTTGTTGCCTGAGAGCGGTCTTTATAGATTTTAAATGAGTTGATAATTCGTCAAGTAGTTGATGATTGAAGAAAACAAATTTTCTACCGGCTTGCACTAAAAGTCCGAGGCCGAAACCCGTGTGCCGGAAAAAACCGGTTACGATGAATTTAGTGTACTCGCTGTTTAAGATATGAATAGATTGAAGAAAAATTCCCAACGGAAGGTTAGGCGGTACCTGACGCCTAGTAGGAGCTTGCTCCATATCCATCCTGCTCGACTGACTTGTGAAGATACCGTTCATTCACTACTACCACTTCCACCACCACCATAACCACCACGTAACTTGTTTGTTAAAATTCCTGTGTAATTTTAGTTAAATCGTCGTCAAAGTCCCGATCGATTTTTACGAGGGGAAAGTCGTGTAATCGTGGTCTGTCGTCAAAATCAAATTGATAGTATATCACATTATTAATATCTTCATCCTCACAAGTCGCACAATATTGGCAACGAAAATCACTCCTACAGCACCCACCAAAACGTTTACGTAATCTTTACCCTCACCACTGATTACACCCAAAAAAGCTGACACTTTAACGAGGCACAGACATGTCTCGATAATTGTGTCTCATTGACTTGAAACTTTCTTTTGTCGTGAAGCAAACCGTCTTTGATGATTACTTCGTTCATCACTTCGCCTATACTCTGCAGTTGACAATCGAACGAATAGATACTATCCTTGTCAATTAAGTCCTCTAAATCGGACAACTTGTCCTTAGGCACGAACTTGAGGAAAGCATTTTCGACTCCTGGGTATGTGAAGCACATGGTGTATTGTCCACGAATGATCGCCTCCTATTGTATCGATACTGTTATACTCCTCCAGTTTGCGTATAGGCACCTATTCCACTACCTTTGTGGAGGTTCCTTATTATTGTTCTTAAATAATTATTATTTATTGTGGATAAACCTAAAACTTTAATGTGTTCTCATGTGATTTTTATTTTCTTATTTAGACTAATTTTAAATTGATGTCAGAATTTTAAACCTTTAGCTTTTCTTTTAGTAAATACAAATTGTATTTCAATTTGGCATCTCAACATGAGGCGCTATATCTCTCTTTTGTATTTCAATGTGAATTATTACTCACCTTAATATGGAATTTCACCAAGTACCGACTGTGTTTACACTTAATATACTTAAATATATGTATAATAAATATATACAAAAAGTAAAATTAAATTATAACAATTTATTTACGGTATCAAACTTATTTAAAAGTAATATCTTCTGCTAAAAGCGTTATTTGTTAAGCTTTTTTCTTACAGCAATGATTATTTTATCATAGCAAATTGAGGAGGGTCTCTTGTGTTCTATGAAGAAATGATAATATTAGTAAACCTCTGCTGTTTCATGATGCCCCTTTAGTATGTTTCGATAGCTTTCAGCTTAGTGAAACTTCTTTCTCCCAAGGAAACCAATACCAATGGGTGAGAAAGATTCTTCTTAAGCCCACCAAATAAAAACTATAAAATAAGGATAAATTAGGATGTAATGGGAAAAATTCTAAATAATAAAATATGAATTGGCACTTGCGATTTTGTTGAGCAGTGCAAGATCATGTAGAAGGGGGGGAGAGGCGAGGAGTGGAGGGCTTGAACCAGCGAGCCGGGAGAGAGTCTGTTCAAAGAGCCGCGAGAAGAAGGTTGAATGGCAGACCGCTACGGGATGAGGTCAGTCCATTATTAAGGCCTTTTATCTAGCCGTCATGTCTTTTTTTATAAATTATAATTATTACTGTATTCTTCTAATTTGGCGCTAAAATAAAAGGTAACATTTAATTTAACTTGTGTTGCGAACGTTCATTTAGCGTCCTAACCTGACTCCTTGGCCCATCCTGACAAGATTCGGCTAAAGTGTACGCATTCTCCAGCCAGCCGGAGCTTCCAGCTGGTCAAAAAAAGTGGAGACGGTCAAAGAACCACATAACCTTGATAAGTTCATAATTTTTTATCTTAAGAACATTTTAGGTAGAGTGAAGTTTTTTTTATTGTAATAGTCTTAAAGACTACACCCACCTATTAAGTTCTTGATCATCTACCACACACAACATAAAACACAAACAATAAAAAATTACCAAAAACAGAAGTCAACATTTAACAAAGGAAATAAACATGAATCACACAACTTTCTTTTCTTTTGTGAAGACTAAAAACAATTTGCTTCTTCGGAAACTTATTTTTTTTTACAATTTACCTTTCAGTGGTCGAAGGCTACTATTTAATACACTGTAATGTGACTGCCGAACCTCAAATGTTATTAGTTGTGCATCATGTCAATAAGGGAGTGAGATTAATAATTATACATTTGTCAATGTTTTATTTCTTACCAAGGAACTGTAAATCGGAGGAAATGAAACACTTGGCTGTGAAAAACAATTGGCATCAACCATCATACATGCTGCTTCAATAAGATTTCTTTTTTTCCAGTTTTCTTCCTTATATATTTATATACATTGCTAATAATAAACAAAATTAAGTTATGCATGTATTTTTCTATGTCTTCTGTAGAAATTAACTTCAGCATCTTTGTAGTTAATTTTTCTTCACCAGAGAACTTTATTATTTTTAAGCTATCTTATTGCTTCATATAAGGTACAGAGGAAGTGACCTCTGATAGAGATAAAAAGTTTGTGACCCATGTATGAGTTTTTCTCTCCCATGAAGAGAGTCAGTCCCTGGCAATCAGCTATGAGAGATGAAGTGTATTCAGTGCTCATCAGATTTTTGTTTAATGATGGAACAACTTCAGTAGTAATATTACATCAATTGGTGGTAACCAATTTTAAACAATTCGGAAATTTAGTAGGCTTTTGGTAAAGCTGTCACGGATATCACACAAATTGATAAATAATACAACTGATTTAAAGAAGGCTGGATGTTGGTGAAAGCGATTCATGTTTTCATGGGTCTTAAATGAGATAATATATAAAGATCATTGACCAAGTGCAGACTTTAGTTATGCAGGGCCATTGTGTCACTGTCTGAGAACTTGTATACCAAATGAAGATAAGCAGTGGTTTGGTGCAATCCATTTACCACGGTATATTAGAAACATTAGTGAGTGGGTTAAATCTACTATCTTTTATATAAATTATGAAATAAAATCATTGAATTTGCTATAAAATTAAGTATGAAAATTCCTTCAATGAGTTACTTAAGATCAATCCAGCAATGATGAAAATGAACTGGAAAATCTAGAGGAATAAACATAATAAAATATATAAATAAACTGGTACACCAAGTATTTTAATATTTCAAATTAATTGTAATACATTTATTTAGAAGAATTAGAACGTAATTTACTATTTTATAGATTTGGAGAGAAAAATAGATTTTACTATCACAGTAATAATTATAATATCAGTAAATGCACTAAAGCTTACACATGGACATTTCTTTGTTTTTAATTACATATATTTGATATTTTTACTTAATTTAAGCTATAGTTCAATAGAATACAAGTTTATCAGTTAATAAGTGTAATTATTATAAATAACTATCAGTTAACACTTTAGGTGTGTTAGAGATTCTAATTAGATGATATTTAGAAGGTTATGGCATATTGGGTATTGACTTCAAAAAATGATAATTTAAAAAACAATCTCCTTTGAGGTGTCAGGGTCGAATTTATAAGCAAGACTGTGCTTTTACGGCTTTATACGTCTAACAGTTTGTTTTGTTTTTTTTCACCCAAAAAACAACTTAGTGGTTGTTGTTCCACATCCACTCTATTTACCCAACTTTGTTCCAAAAGATATTTTTATATTCCCTTGCAAGAAACATGACATGAAAGAAAAAACAATTACTGACATTGCTGTGAAACAGAAACCACTTGGGGCCTGAAACATCAACACTGAAGAGTTCCAGAACTTTTTTTGGGTACCCTCATGTAAGTATATGCTTTAAATGGTGTGATTAGTGTATAATAATTATATGACAATCATATATTGGTCTTTTATGACCAGTTGAAAATCAGGGCTTGAATTGTATACTGGTAGCATATAAATATTTTTAACATATATACAAAGCAAAAAAATTGAAAGTAGAATTTTTTTACACTAAAAAGTGGAAAAACTAGAAATAGATTGATTTTGTATAGTTATCATATTTGTAAATAAATAAAGCATATATACATGGGATATCTAAAAGTTAAGTTCCATTTCTAAACATTGGTTCTGTAGCACTACGGTTGTGATATGTGTGTAGAACTAAGTTGATTCATTGGCAAAGATCTGACGCCATTTTCAGTCATTTCAAGCAGTGTGTATGCATTGCAGTCTTTGTTTATAATAGGTTTTAAAAAAAAATTAGTTACCATAAACTCATGGTAAATGAGAATAAATGCAGTCTGAGAGCCGTTTCATGAATGAAAGGAACATTAAACCAGTTGAAATTCACCATAAAATTTGAGATGCCTATGGAGTGCTTTGGTGTTCCTGACATGATATCAGTGACTTTTTGAGTCATATAGTTAATAGGGATGAGACATGCGCACACGAAATGTAAATCAAATCTATATATCCCATAGATGGATTGGAGATATACTTCATCATCATCAAGTATGAAATTAAAACGGACATTTTCTACTTGAAAGATAATGTGTACAATGTTTTGGTACAACACCTGTTGCTCCACCATGAAAAATACCTCAACAATGGTGGAAATTATGTTGAAAAGTGGTGTATGATATAATAATCAAATACCAATAAAAACAGTATGAAGTACATTCTTATTTTTCCTTAATAGCCTATCCAAACATATTTCTTGTATATCCCTCATACATTACATTTAAATTATTAAGTATATAGAACATGTTATAATACCTGATAGGACACAAACCACTAACTATTGGCTTATTGCCCATCAATTGTTTCTTTGATGACTGAACAATTTCAACCACTACGTAAGTACACTTATATTAATTATTATTGTCAAATACTGTAAACAAAAAATACAAAACACTTACTTATGCTTCAGTAAATACTAGGTAGAGTTTCTTAAAAAAACAAATAGATAAAATGGTTTAAGTTGTTCACACTTAAAATGAGATATTTAATCAAACTAACTTTGGTTGTATCGTGGTAACATTATGTGCAAACTTATTTTAATAAAACAATACACAGTGCTAGTCTATTATTAGACTAACTTTCTCACCTTGTGAAAAACCAAACCTAAGGAATCAAATAGTATTTGTTATTATTTTCATAATAGCCGGTTTTAGGAATGACCAGTCAAAAAATGAACTTAGAAGGTCAGATGTCTGTAAATTGGCTTCACTTGAGTACCTTGGTTTAGGCTATAAATCTTTACATTTCACAAAAATTTGATGAAAATCAGTTTGATCAATTTTTAAATTTGAACCTAAGATGGTTGTGCATCATTGATTTTTACTTTTCGACTGATAATATCCAAACTCATATGTTTGTAAATATCACAACCTATATGTTTTGTTATAGTCCTCAGAAGATCTATTTGGAAAAAAAAATCATTTGAGCCGATTTTATCAAATTTTTGAGTTTAGTCTTTGACATGTACCTCTTATCCTGAAACAATTATAATTAGTTACAATAACTATATTTTACATTTATCACTTTTCCAAAACCATTATTTATCGATTTTATAAAAACCAGTTCAACCGTTTTCGAAAAATCAGTGCCTTTACAAAGACAGTTTATTGAACTCAGGAATCTAAAACAGATACTCTGATCAATATCTTAGTATCGATTAATTTTTTTATCATAACACTTTTTTTTTAAGTGAAAAAGTAAATTGAGGTACATTTGGATTATTTTTGTTAAATTAATATCATTATCACATTTCAAAAATGTTGAAATTATTTAGAATTCTTACTTGTACATTTTATACTGGATTATTAGTCCTTTGAGATCTTGCACCTAATTCTTCTTGTACTTCATGTAACGTCTTACCTCTTGTTTCTATCATAAACAATTTAATTAAAATAGTTCCTATAAAACAACTTAGTCCAAAAATCCAGTAATTTGCAAACATGCCAAAATTTGTTGCTATCATCAGGTATACTTTAGTAAATGCAAATGAAAATATCGCATAAATTATTGTAGTTAAAGCTGAACTTATTCCTTTTACACTTGCAGAAAAGAACTCCCCTTTGACATTAGCAACAATCGGTCCTAACCCAATAGAATAAACAATACTGTGGATTGAGAAGCAATAAAAAGGGACAGGACTAAAGAAATCAACATTTATGTTAGTTTTTTCATCAAAGAAAAACCAAATACCTGCAATTGAAGCCATTAAACCACATCCCATGGATGATATAGTTAGTAAAGTTTTACGATTAAACTTATCAAGGATGAACCCAGATAAAATACTAGCAAATACTGCGATCACGCCTAAAACAATTACACATTCGTTAGGCCCAAAGGAGTTAAAAGCCTGTTTAGGAAGTGTTGTAGAAGCATATGCAACCATTACATCAAAACCACTTAAAATTTTATTAATAGCTAACATGTTACAAATAAGAGATGCTCTGAAATTTACAGGGTCTGCAAATACATCTACTATCGTAGCTTTTGTTCTTGTCTGTATTTCAACAGCTTTTTCAATTTGATTTAATTCAGATTCTAGCTCTATTTCAACTTTATCACCTCGTAACCATCTTAAAGACTTGCGGGCTTCAGTTTTGTTCTTCACCATCAATAAATAGTAAGGTGATTCTGGCATGTATGAAAATACAATAAAAAATAAAACTGGAATAGATCCGCATATAACAGCTAACATTGAATAAGAAATATACGGTCCTGTTACAAAAACGAACAGGCTTCCAGTTGATTTTAAAAGATTGTTAAAATTGCTTAAAGATCCACGAATGTCTGGTTGTGCTATTTCTCCTATATATACTGCAACTATTGTGTAAACCGTTCCCAACCAAAGCCCGTTTAAAAATCTTGCTATATATAACACAACAGGGAAATTTGCATACCAAATTAAGATCCATGAAGTGAAAGGTAATAAGTTTAAATATATAAGCAGCTTTTTTCTTCCAAAAATATCCATAAAATATCCTGAAGGAATTGGACTGATGGTGTTTCCAAGGAAGAGTAGAGAAACCATCCAGGATATCTGAGTATTATCCATTTGAAGTGGCACTGAATGTTCTCTTATGTTTGGTAAAACAGGTGAAGGCCATGCCGTTGCCATGCCGATCATTAACTGGGAAACTGCCACTGAATAAAATAAATATTGAATTAATTTTCTACACATTTGTATTTATCTATGGTACGTCTTTAATTAACAATATTTTTTATAAATAACAACACAGAAGTGTAGTTAAAGAATAACTGATTTTCTAGCATAAATAAAAATGAACAATTCTAAAACATTGCACAAACTTATTCACTCACTCACCCCCAAAATAAAAACCAACAAAAATTATTCGTGACAAAAAATGTCAGATCGGTAGTTTTCAGTCAAGAAGTGAAAATGAACCATAGATGATATTTTTGAAAATGTATATTTATATAAGGTTTAAACTGTGGTCAGCTTGTATCATAAACATGTACTTATTGTAAATCATATATGTGATTAAAAACAAACTTTTAATGATAGCAACCTTGGTTCATTTTAGGCTTTGTCCCTATTATTTGTGAACCATAATTGGAGAAAATTGTATTTCTTATGGTAGCTATTCCCAAATTTTGAGTTATTGTAAAAAAAGTCCCAAGATGTACTAAAATAAGCACACTTCCCAAATTTGATTAAAATCGGAACACTTGTTTAGGCTTTGGAGCATTGGACAGACGACAGACAGACATCATTCTATAAACCACGTAATTTAAATTTAGAATTTGAAAAACAAGAATTAAAAGCTGTATTAAATGAATTTAAAGAAGTATTTTCGGATAAACCAGGAAAAATGTTAAATTATAAAGCTAAGTTAAATGTAAAGGAAGACAATAAATTTATAAATAAATCATATGCAATACCTCATTCAAAAAAGGAAGCTGTTGCTAAGGAAATTCAAAAAATGATAGATAACGATATAATAGAAGACTCAAATAGTCCATTTTCAAATCCATTGGTATGTGTTATTAAGAAAGATTCATCAATTAGATTATGTTTAGATGCCAGGCAGGCTAATCAGATTATAATTCCAGACAGAGAAGTTCCTGAACAAATAGATGATATATTACAAAGATTTGAAGGTGTAAAATATATTTCAAGCATAGATTTAGTTAGTGGATTTTGGCAAATAGAATTAGATGAACAGTCTAGAAAATAGGTAGCATTTGTATTTAATGGCAGGAATTTGCAATTTAAAAGACTTCCTTTTGGGTTAAATGTTAGTACTTCGTTATTTAAAAAAGGATTAAGCATGGTATTAGGACCTGAAGTTTTGGAATTTACGACAGTTTATGTAGATGATGTATGTATAGCGTCAAAATCATTTGAAGAACATATGAGACATTTACGAAAGCTATTTGAGAGACTTAGAATATATAATGTTACCATCAAAATTAAAAAATCTGTTTTTTGTAAAAAAGGAATAAAATTTTTAGGCTAATATATCAGACGTAGGAATAGAACCGGATCAAGAAAAAATTAAAATAATTCAAGACTTTCCAACACCGAAAAATATAAAGCAGTTACAAAGTTTTTTAGGTCTATGCAATTACTATAGAAAATTTCAACGAAATTATGACGAACTAACCAGTAAATTCACACATCTTCTGGGAAATAATAATAAAATATGGAATTGGGGAGAAGAAAAAACAAAAATATTTGAAAAAATCAAACAGGTTTTCTTAGAGACAATAGTTTTACAACACCCTAATTTTCAAAAACCTTTTTATCTAAACACAGATGCCTCTGATAAAGCAGTCGGTGCTGTATTGTATCAGTTAGACGAAAATAATGACCATCTGGTAATAGCTTTTGCGAGTCGTAGTTTACAGAGCAATGAAGTAAATTATACCGTGACAGAGAAAGAATTGCTTAGTATAGTCTTTGCTTGTAAAAAGTTTAGAAATTACGTGCTAGGAAATAAGACAACCATACGCTCGGATCACAAGGCGTTGACCTTCCTCAAGAGTTGTAAACTAACACATGGTCGACTTCTAAGATGGATATTATTTTTACAGGAGTATAATTTAGAAATTGAATATTGTCCGGGGAAAGAAAATATTGTAGCAGTTGTTATTTCAAGAACAGATCATAATGAAGTTATTAAAACGGGAGATGAACATTTAATTAAAATTTTTCATACACAAATTGACAAAAATTTAGCAAAACAAGATAGATTTTTAAGAAAGGCCTTTAACCGTCTGGAAATAGAACAAAGACAGGATGAACATTGTAAAAAGATTGTAAAATTGTTAGAAGACAAATCTGTTAAATTTGATAAATTAAGAAAATGTTATGTTGTTTATAATGGTGTCTTGTTTAAAAAATCAAAAAGAGATGATAAGCACAAAATTTGTTTAACAAAATCTTTAATTGAAATAATAATTAATGATTGTCACGAGAGATATGGACATATAGGAGTAGGAAAATGTTATAAATTATTAAAAGAATTATATGAATTTCCTAATTTAGAAAAACAAATAAAATTACAAATTAGGCCATGCGATTTATGTCAAAAAAGTAAAGTATCAAATTTAAAACAGGAAGGATTAATGGTTAACATATTACCAGAAAATGTATTAGATTTAGTTGCAGTGGATTTATTTGGTGAATTACCAACAGGAACTGGTGGGGTTAAATATACATTTGTGGTCTTGGATGTTTTTTCGAAATTTATAAAATTATACACCGTAAAAAGGGCAATTGGAATAGTTTTGGCAAATAAGATAATTAATGAATATGTCCGGGAAATAGGAAAACCTAAAGTTATTCTCAGTGATCACGGCAGCCAATTTCAATCACATGTTTGGAAAGCAAAATTAAGAAACAATGGCATTCAAGTTAGGCATACATCTGTATACCATCCTCAGAGTAATCCTAGCAAACGTTGCATGAGAGAATAAGGTCAAATGTTTAGGACATATGTGCATAACAAGCACACAAAATGGCCGCTCTATGTTAAATTCATTGAAAATTGTATTAACCAATCTATGAATCTATTAATGATAGTCCTTATGAGATAATGTTTAAAAAGGAATGTCCTCGTATTTACAACGAATTATGTAAGTTTCCTCCAGGGAAAGTAATAAGATATGAAGAAAAAATAATTTTAGCAAGAAAACATTTAAAATTAAAAGCAAATCAGCGGAAGAAGTTTCATGATAAAAAACTAAAACCTGTAAAATTTGAGATAGGAGATTTAGTTTTAGTAAGAAATCACTATCTTTCATCAAATTTGAGAAAAGAAATAAAGAAATTTTTCTTGTTGTATCAAGGACCTTTTAAAGTTTTGAAAATTAAATTAGAAAATGCATATGTGATAGGTACAATTGATACTGAGATAATTAAAGGAACATATAATGTCACTCAATTAAGAAAATATATTTCGTAAATAATTTAAAGGAAGATAAGTAAACAATTTTTGTTTGTAATAAGTAAAGACAAGAAAAATAATAATTTGTGTGATAATAGAATTTTGGAACAGGAATATAGGGTAGAGTTAAAAAATTATTCAAGAAATAATTAAACGAAGTCGGAGTTTAGGCTGGAATATTCATCAGAGACATTCGAGGGGACTTGTATTTGTTAGAGAATAAATAATTATAGAACGTGACAATAACAAGTTGGTTTGAAGGAAATGTGGCACATGTGAGGGGAAAGATGTTTATGCTATAGAGATAAAAGCCTACATTCCTGCACAAAGATACTGGTATTGAAATAGTACAGGGCGTCCAAGAAGTACCGTTCTAAAATAAACTATTATTTGCAGTAGTAGAATAATTTTTTTTATCTAAGAAAAGTTTAGGTGAAAGATAATTTGTATAATATGAAATGTTTAAATTGAAGGACGTCTATTTGTATTAATTTAAAAGAATAAAATGTAATTTGTATACTAAGGACTTTGAATAATTTGAGGTGGAAGGTTGTTGAAGAAATAAAGATAACGTTATATTGGGATGTGAGACAAGAGACTTGTAAGCGATAGACATGCGGCGGTAGAGGTACAGTCTGGTTTAGAGATAATATCTCAACTTCGGATAGACCGATTTTGATGAAATTTTTTTAAGAATTAAAAAAAAATTTTCTCGTACATGCATTTAAATAATAAACAAAAGGGAGGAGGATGGCGTTTGTGTTAGTAAATAAAATGTTTTATTCGTAAGAATAAAGCATTTGGACTGCATGAAGGATGTGTTATGAAGTTAGAGTGTGTTTTGAGCTTTATCTTGAATTTAGTACATAGGGATATTGCATTCAACCATTGCACATTTTAAAGTCATAACATGTTACTTTGTGTAAGAGTCCATAGAGCAATTAGAATTATGCACGGTAAAAAGTAGGCGATCAGAAGGATTGTAGTAGGAGAGAGTGAGGGAGGTAAATGCATAAAATAATAAAAAATTCATAAAAAATAAAAATAAAAAAAAGGTATAATAAATAAAATAAAATAAAAGATGGAACGTGGAGGGTTTTATTGATCGATGTTCGGCCTGGTTGTTTGACCTAAATTGGAGCGTATTTTCTAATGGAGGTTAGATAACCAGGCGGGGTTTTGAAAAATAAAACAAAAAACAAAAACAAAAAATTGTCATATGACTCATGTAAATGAAATATAGTTAAAATTTGACAATTTGAGAAGTTTGAAGAAGGAACTAAGAGCTCTTATATATTGAAAAATATAAAGTTTGGTAAAGGAGCTGTTCACTATGGACAGGGCGTAGCCATGTTTGAAGAATGATACGACGAAGGACCTAAATTATCATTTGGAGGCAGGGTGATATCGGGTTATTTGGAAAACCTATCAAAAAATCCAACGTAGTCATTCATAGTCTTGTCACATGTAATTATGGGCAAAAAACGTGAATGATGATTTATGTTTGGAAGTGTCATAAACTTTCGTAGTTATAAGAAAAGTTTTTTTTTGAGTCTATTATATAAAATAGAAATGGCTGTTAGGGGAGATAATGGAAGACAATAGGATTATCTTTCAAGGTAAAAAGGAGAAGAATTTTGTTAAAAAATTAAACCGGACGTGACAGAATTGGAGTACTTATGAAAATAAATGGAAATTTTCTTAAAAATGTAAATATGATAATAGGTTAAGATAAATAATGTTATGTTAATTTGTAAAGAGGGAATTAAAATTTGATGTTAATAAGTAATAAGGTTTAGGTAAATATGAGAAATAATAATATTGTTAGTTTTAAGTGATTTGTGGTTTGAAAAAAGGAATAATTTTTTAAAGGATTGAGAAATCTATGAAAGGCATTGCCAAGATAAATAATAATGAAGTTTTTTAATTTTGGTTTTAAAATAAATAAAAGTTTAAAATGTTAAATTTTGCCTTAAATAATAATAAGTGAAGAGATGTTAATGAATTTTAAGAATAAATATTTGAAGTAGAGATTTTAAATAAATGATAATGGAATTGGAGATAATAGATGATTGTTAAGGAGTAATTGATAAAGGTATTTATGATTTTGAAGTAATGAGGTGTTTTAGCTGGGAAATTATGTCATTTTTTTATATAAAGTAATAAAGATTTTTGTATTTGATTAATAGAGATGAAGTTTTTTATGTGAAGAAGTTTAAGTAAGAGTTTTTTGAAGTTTTATATGAAGATAAGAATTTTACAGAAGTATTAATTAAAATGGTATTAAAAAGGTGAAGTTGTTCTATTGGAGAGTTTTTTGTAAGAATGGTAGTTGATTGCATTAATGGTTAGTTTTAAGTTTTTAAGAGGTTTTTTGAGTTCTACGATGATAATAATGAAGAATACGATGATTTATGAAGGAAGAATAAGTTTTGAGGAGTTCTACGATTATATAATGATAATGAGATTTTTTAATGAGGTTTTTAATGAAGTGTTTTAAGGAGTTTTCTACGCGACGATATATACAATGGTGATCAGATGAGCCATATGTAGGCTATATCAATGAAGAGTTTTTTAGGTTAATAATGCAATCTGAATTATTAAAATATGGAAAACTGGAGATAGAAGGAATTTTAAAAATAAGATACTAAGAAGTAATACAATTGTAAAGGAGATTTTTGGTGCAGATAGATGAATTCTGTAATTTTTTTTTTTATGACAATGATGTTTTTTTTAAGGAAATTTTGTTTGAAGTAATGAAGTTTAATAATTAGTAAGTAGAGTCAATTAAGAACGTTTTGTCCCAGCAAGACAAAGGAAAATGGAGAGTTTAAATAAATAAAAGAAATAATTAAAATTAAGTTAAAATAAATAATAATGTAAATTTAGAATTAAAAAAGTTTAATGTAATTTGAGGTGGGGTTAAGTAGCAGTTGAGTAATTTAATGTAATTTTAAATAATAATGAGAAGTTTTTTTGAATTCATAATTAAATAAAGATAAAAAAGTTCTAAGATGTAACTTATATGAAAATCGTATTCTTGAAGAGGAAATGTGAATTATATTTCTCTTGGCAAAGGGTATTGCGTGGGAAAGGAAATGCAAAGATAGACAGGAAATCCTGGCAGACTTGAATCGGGAGATAAGACTTGATTGGCAGTCCAAGTCAATAGAAAATAATGATGGAAAGGTTTTCAATCAATGGATGTAGATAAGAGACCTGATGTTATTGATGACTAGAAATAAGTTTTAGAGCTAAGTGATTTTTTTTGTTATAGATGAATAATGGATAGATTGAACAAATAGTTAGAGTAATAAAAAAGAATTAGGAAATACGTCTAAATAAAGAGAATCTTTCTTATTTATCATGTTTATGTGAATATAAATGTTTTTAGCTGCTGAAGTTAGTAGTTTTGGAAATCTATTGAATTTTTTTATATACAATTTTAAATTTATATATATATATATATATATATATATATATATATATATAAGATTTGTACTACAATATTTTATATCGTAATACAAATCTGGTGGGGTTTGTACAGACATGATACAGGACATGATATTTATTAAGTTTGATTTTCTTGTATAATTTTATTAAAATTTTTTATGAAAACATTTTGATGAGTGTTCCATGACAACAGAAAAACTTCTCCAATAATAAACTTGATAATGGCTTAATAGCCGACATGGAACAGCTTATAGCTTTCATTTGAAACTATATTCAATAATTGACTATTGATGATGGTAAGTTGTAATTCATACTAACAATAACCTCCATACCAATATTTTCTTTATGTTTTCTTCCTAGTTCCTTTTTATCTGCATTCACAACATTAAATACCCCCTCTTGATTTTAATATACCCTTTACTTGAAATTCAAAACTGACCAGTTTTCTCTATTAGATTTTAATTTTGTAAAAGTACTTTCAATTTTGTTTAGAGTTACTCTAATAACATTTTACAATTTTACCTGGCAGTAGACTGTACTAATGTTTACAAATAGGCTTTGCTAAAGCAAAAAGAAATACGAAAAACTTTAAATGATGATCTTTGCCCAAACCTGTTAAAAAGATAAAATCCAATATCTTGGGAAATAGTACTAGAATTATATTGAATTAATACAAACTTTATTTTAGTCTTATAAAAAACATTAATTTAAAAAAGTTAAAATATTTTTGTGTATAAACTTTTAACAATTACACACACCATCTGATTAACATATATAAAATGATTAAATATATTAAAGAAATATGTTCAAATAGCGAGCTAAATTTCAATAAAATGTATATATCTTTGAATTCAAAGAGAGATATACATTTTATTTAGTCTTAGCTTTACAATTTTAACAAAACTCAGTATCAATTGCTATTTTACTCTTCAATTTGTTTATCATTCCAGAAACCTACTCTGTACACATAATTAAAAGGGACTGAACTGAATATGATAAACAATACTGGGAGAAATATATAGCTGTTTTATATTCACAGTAGGAATATTAAAAAACTTCCATTTTACAATATACATATAATGTAGTTACTGAGGAACTGAAATTTTTATGACCATTAGGTTTTATATAACTAAACACGTAATTAAAAAAATAGTAATAACTGATGGTTTAGAATATTTTATTATATCCACATTCAAAGAAATATCACTGGAATCACTATTTTGTGTTCGAATTAATTAATTATTTTTCATAAAGTTTTATTATATTATCAAAGTAGCTGATTTGCTTAGAAACTTCGTGATTTTTCTGCAGATATTTCATGTTTATACATCTGTATAATTTTTACAAAATTTGCGATTGCTAGAAGGCCTTTAAATTTTGATAATAAAATTTCATTTATTTTTTGAAACAAGAATTCTTTTAGTTATCCAGTGTGAAATTTTGGTTTATACCCTACTCTTACTCTCTTTATTAGATATGGAACACTAAAAAAGGGCAGGGTTACTAAATGGTTCAAGGTGCTGGCAATGGACTTTTTGTGATATTTTAAAAATTAAGGGTTTGATTTTACTAAAAAAGAAGCTAAGTGCGATACAAGTTGGGCGCCATTGTAATTAGTTAATTACAAAAATAAAATAAAATAAAAATATAAAAATGAAATTTAAGTTTAAAAATTAAAAGATATTTAATTTAGTTTTCTCTAGGGCCGCAAGTTCTTTGACAGTGTACTCAGTAGGATATTAGAGTGAAAGAATAGTAGTCCTTTTTGTTCTCAAATAGCACATAATATTTATTAAACACATTTAAGACATATCTACATCGAAAAAAATATACAAAATGAAGCATTCATATGAAATATCTTATCTTAGTACACACTAACCATTGTTTAATCATTCAAATAATAATAATATTAAAAGGTCAAATTAACTTTGATTACTGAATTTACTTTTTAGTTGCAACTCTGAAATTGAATAGATTTTTTGTTTATTTAAATGAATTTTATATAACTAAGAATTATAATTCTTTGAAAATAGATCAAGTTTCATTAAATTATTTATTAGAAAAAGACTTTATTTTAATATTTTTTCATACATCGTCTTATATATTAGAACTCAAATTGTCAAATCAAAACTTATACTTATATTTCATATAAGTAATGTAATATTTAAATCATATTAGATACAAACATAATTTTAGAATAAAATTCTTGACGTGGATACCAATCACGTTCTTTCTAGTTAAAAGCACATTTTCTTGAAGATGCTTCGCTTCGTTCGCCGGAACTTCCTGCAGCCTCGTGGAAGTCACTTTGTCCCCTGTTCATATGCTGACGTTTTCAACTCACCTTTCCATTTTAAAAAGTTCATTTCTATTATTTATGTAACGAAATAACTATTAGTGTTTTTAACTTAAACTGTTCTATTTTTCTTTCTTTTAAAACATTACGGTTTTTTCTAAATTTCCCGATTCGATTATATCACTTCTTGTCGAACACGTGGAAACTATTGTTCTCACCGTTTTTTATAAAAGTTCATCTATTCGATCAAAACATATAATGCTTTGATCATTATTAGTTCAATTTACAGTCTTAAGAACACTCTTTTCTAAACTTAAACCTTTATACTGAAAATGCAAACTAATGCAAAAAGCACATGGTTTTTTACAAGTTCTTCAAACAAATTATCGTTCAATATTTCTCACTGTATCTGCATTTTACATTCCGTTCTAATACAACGTTTTTAAACGAAACAGTTTGTCATTGTCTTTATTAAAAACTTACATTTTCACATTTTTATTTGTCTCTATTGTCCTTTTTAGGACCGAATCAAAATCTAAAATGTCCTACCCCTCTAAGCACTGTCTTGAGACTCAACTGACGCTAACAAAACCCGTTCCGCATTGCCTGACAACAAGCGTCCTTCCCGTTCACAATACAACTTATGTTTTCACTTCTTATTAATTAGGTTTACACTAGTACTAATGACATTTAAACATAGGATAATATCTCTATATATCTCATATATTATATCTTTCTGACTATTTTTTACTATTTACTTTGTTTTCAAATTTTGTATCTTTCAAATTATTAATGGTAATTAGACGAACTACTTGTTCTCAAGCCTCCCCTTCTCTTCATTTTCATCTGGACCAATTACGTTCAAGTTTAAAGATTCTTGCGCTTTGCGCTAAATTCAAATTAAAAAATGTACAATATTACATTTTATTTAGATGGGATAAAAAAATTGTTGAAATGATATCAAAAAGTATAAAAGTAAATTGGTGATTATGTTAAAAAGTAAAGAAGATATGTAAATTTTTTGTTTATAAAAAATCATTTTTATCTTTTAATTATATTTCAAAACGGATCTTACCTAAAAAAAAGAAGAATGATATGATAGTTGAAGTTAATATGACATTTAATTGGTATATTTAATAAAAACTCAGTTCAGTATACATATTCTTGACAACAACATTTAAATGTTGTAAGGATAAGTACAATCCACAAACATTAGTCATCAGTACTAATGTGAAAACTCAATATCATGTAACATTCCATCAACCTTTACAACAACCCTTCACTAAACCACGTGTGAATTTTTTAAATGGGTACCACCTGCAAAGTGGGAATTTGAATACTTTTTAAGAAAAACTTATAATACTGAAATTTATCTAGAGCACTACTCCTATTCTCAGGTGCGATTCAAGACGAGGTACTATTGAGGTGTCTAGAATGAAACATAATGTTGGACATACACAATTCTGTTTATTATTAATAAAAAACTTTAAATTTACAAGATAATTCTGACATACATTAACACAAATAGATTCCTGTTATACAAGGCCGACCCTAGTAATTTACTGTCCCGAACAGTATTTATAAGTACCACCCCAACCGACATAAAATGCGTTCTTGCACACTTATTTTGGGCTTTGGGAAATGTACATTATAAGGAATACAAACACCTTTCTTACACTTGAATTACAGTTACAGGAATTGAAATAAAACCACTACGTTTTAAACAAGGTAAAATACTATGAGACTCTATATATTCACATCAGAGTAAACCTAAGAAATATTAAAAGCACTACTTTAATGGAGGCATAGAAAGGTTCAATTTGGTATGAACAATTTATAGATAAAAATGCAACGTATTAAGTTGTTAAGATTTTTTTTATCTAAGACCTACTTCTAGGTTCAAATGAAATTTGTACCATTTATTATAAGTGAGAGGTATTTATTTAAGACAAAACAATTAATGGTTAAATAAAATACATACATTAATCAGTGGTTTAGTTTCTTTATACTTCTAAGAAATACATTATTGATATCTAATACCCTTTATTGTAAACTATATCAATTAGCCCCAAGATAAATTAAGCTGAATATTACTGTAAAATATCAAAAATTCAATTGAGTCTACTTTCTTTTATCTCTTATTAAATTCCTTTAAGAATACACTCTCGGTTTGCTCACCTCTACTACTGCAAGTATCAGGCAAGTATCAGCTAACACGTTTTTGACCGCAATTTTCCCAAAGCTGGTTCTAATGAATTCCATTGTTCTGACCAAATGGTCTTGGTCAATCAATGAGCAGAGCCTCCAGCTATCACTGTTGGTGTCTTTAATAATGATTGACCTTCTTCTTAGGTCATGGTGAGTTTATATACCTTGCGAAGTTATCCAGGTATTTTGTCTAGAGTCAACTATAGTGACACTTTTGATATATTACACAACAATAGGCTGCTTTCTGTGTATTGTCTTGAGACTTAGAATTAAAATTATATTTGATAGTTTTTTATAATTTTACCTAACTGTTCTTAACAATTATTCCAAACAAAGGGTTGTGTATAAAGTATGTAGTATCAATAATTAAACTTTGAATTTGTATTTTTTAAATATTCACTCACAGTTTCACATCAAACTTAAGCAAAAAGTAAAAAAGAAAACAAGTAACATCAATGAAAATAATCAAGTTACAAGATATCATCAGAAAACTATAAACCACCTTACAGCTGAATTAATTCAATGCAATATAAAATTAACAATACTCACTTAAAACTAGTATTTGAATAATTTTGTACATCAAAATTTACAAGTTACACCATTCAAATTAACAAGTTAAATTATACAAATTGTGTGATTTAAAAACAAATTCAACTTCTATATAATTATTGTGTTAAGTTAGCATCCTTAAAAGATAACAATATAAAAACATATATTTTATAGGTAAAAATGGCTTACATTATCTTTGTTTGTTTATAACTGAATAACTTTGAAAGATGTGTTATGCATAATCTTAAATGCTACAATAATGAAATATACAAAAGTAATGAATCACTACAAACTTTACCTTAGTTTAAAATACTTATTGTGCCTTCGCAGCGGCAAACTACTTTATTACGTCACTATAATTCAGCAATTCTCCTATCTGATCCTCAATAGATATAGTTGCTATACTACTTAGCCTTGATTCAGATATTGTTAACCTTAGATGTGTTTTTATGAGTTTAAGTTTCAAAAACTTCCTTCTTTGTTGGCTACTATCACATGTAATATTAACAGTATTCTTAGAGCAACATTAACATTAGGCAAAAACTCATAATCTTTTATTGCTTTTAAAGTCTCTACAAGTGTACTCTTAAGTATCACAATAATTGAAAGCACTTTAAGTTTACATCAACAAAACTGATGTCTTTGAATTCACTATGAGTTAAAGCATTGCACAGTTTAGTGGATTTATAAGAAAAAACTTCAGGTGACATGTTTTTTATTTAATTGACATCATACAGAAAACTAAAAAGTTCACCATGACTCTTAATTTGAGGGAAACTTTCACTTTGACGTAAATATCGACCTTATACTGCATCTCTGGGATGTCTATGAATTCATATCTTATCTCATAATCAATTGTACCTTAATCTTTTTTCTTTTAGCTTGTACTGTGCCACCAAATTTTGTAGTTTTCATGTCTAATTTAATAGGTAGTTCTTTGGCTAAATATCCTTGAAACTTAAAATCACTTCTGATAAACATGAAGTGTCTTTTCAAATAAAACTGACAGCTTTTATTACTTCTACATCAATACTTTGTAGAGCTTTACTGATAATAGTAATATGAAGTAATGTGTTATACCATATTACTATGGAGTTCAGAAATGTGAAGTTATGCACATGGTTTGCCAAGCAGCTTGCCTCATGAGAAACAACCATTTAATCTATGTTTTCGTATTCACTTATATCAACCAATCCATCATAGATCTCTTCTATTTGTTATCTTATTTGTTAGATTTGATAGATCTTATTTGTTCTATTTGTTAGATTGTGTCTATACAATGTTCCCATCTTGCTTCACATAAAGGTTATAACGTAAGGCTAAATTGTGATTTTCTGGTACAGCTCAATGCTGAGTTGATACAGATAACAAGTTATAAATTTTCGTCAACAAACTAAAAAATGAAACTGCAAATTGGGAGGCCTTAGCAGGATCATTAAAACTAAGTTGAGGAACTACATAAGTTGAGAAACTACATGAGGCTTAAAATTCTCTTGGAATAATATCAAAAATTCTCTTTAGATTCCTCTGTTTTCCCTCTATGTTTGAACCCTTATCATATCCTTGACTTCTCATATTTTCTATGGGTATTACCATTTCCTGAAGTTTTTGTAATTTAACTTCTGTCAGTCTTAAGCCAGTTTTTCTAATAGAGGTACAATTCCAAGAAAGGTTTTCACTTATTTTGATGTCTTTAGTAGAGGTTCCTAAATCAACAAAACACACAAAAATTGTCATCTGTTTAACTCCAGAAATATCTGTGGTGTACAATCCAAAATTATGGCAGCTTTCAAAGCAGACAAAATTTTATTTGTTATTCTGCCTTGAACGATTTGGATGATTTCAAGTTTCCCAAGTAGTGATGTTTGTTTTCTTCACTAGTTGCTTCTTATTGTTCCTGTTAAACTGAATCAAATCTTCCAAAGAGTTCAACCAACTTTAAAAATTCCCATTGTTATGATGAAACAGTTTATCAGAATCATCTCTTAGGGGAAGACACTACTGAGCTAAAACTTATATTACACCAAAGTGACTGTTCAATTACATTTTTTCAGTGCCAGGTTTCTCCATCAACGGTATTACTAGATCTAAGTATAATGTACAGTTCCGCCCACTTTTATTGTAAATCTTAATAATTTTATATCGTAACAGCTTTCTTTGTCTGTGTCATCACTTACATACAATTCTGTAACTATTTCTTATATACTAAATACACAGAGCAATTCATAAATTGTCTATTTCTTATAGACCTAATCTAAATTCACCCCAAATCTGTCCCGAGTATCTGTACATGTTTATTAAAAAACAATGTTTTATTTTGTGTATATTTAAATGCCCATTACCATGTAGGAAACGAAATTGTTTTAATATCACAGATGTGATTGGAATTACCCTAATAGCTAACTTAAATGGAAATACCAGTGAAATTATTTATACTTTATCATATATGTGTAAATAGCAATAATTGAAATGGTGTATCCCCTCAAATCGATGTGTCCATCTTAACACATTTACTACTTCTCTGACTTATGTGGACATAGAAATGATGTCGTTATCCCATAATGAGATGAACAAAAATTTCCAATTTGAAAAGATTATAAATTTTGTTTGTTAGTAAGTTTTAGCAAGAGAAAGTAAGGAAGGGTTGTTAAGGTTATTGCAAAGGTATGTGGTTAGGAAATACACCTTAGAAACCCTGAATTTTGTATATACAATGGTAAAGGAACTTGGATGTACGGTCAAAGATGTTGATTTTAGATAATATTATAATGTGTAAATATATATAGAAATTGTAATAGATACTATATGTAGAGCCATGAAAGAGTAGAGATTAATAGATATTCAACATTTGTAATCAATTACCAAAAACAATAAAATTTTGATAAAAAACTCTAAAAACTAATTAGGCAAAACTACAAAACAATGAAGCTTTGGAACGAAACATCGTAGAACTTTAAATCAAGTTTTGATTTACTCAGAACAACAAATAAAGCAAAAAACATAAAACCCATTATAATTGGATCTGCTAATCAATAAATAATTAAAAACAAGAAAAAATAGTAATAATTAAACCAAAGAAAAGTGAAAGGAAAGGATAGCGGGTCGACATTGTATGGCTTCTAAGTGAAAGTTTCAAAAGTTAAGATAAATGTTAACCAATATGAAATTATAATACTAAAAATTTATCTTAAAAAGCTAGTAATAATTAAAATATTTCAGAAACCAAGGGATGGCAACAAGAAAAACCATGTGGAGGCTAGCCAGGAGTGTTTCTCATTATTCTAAAAATAAGATTCCATAAGTAAAGTTTTGAAATTTCTACAACTTGCAAAGGAGTCATTGAAAAGAAGACAACTGTATAAAGAACTAACCATAGAAAAGCCAGTAGAGCAGATCACCTACCATCAGTGAAAATAATCATCTCATTAGGACCTTCACATAGAAAAGAATAAACAAAAAAGTACTGTTCTAGAGCAAACAGGAAAGTACCCCTGGATAGCAAGGTGTAATAATTTATTTCAATGACCTTTCAAATAAAACTGAAGGGTTGAATTTATTTATTTATTATTAAATTTTATACTGGGAAGAATTTATTTTAAATTGTCAGGTGCCAGCTTGTGTGAAAAGTACAAACACTTATTTATTTTATTCTTTTCTTGGGTCGTGAATTTTGGAAAAATGTAATCATATATGATAAATAAATGATCATGAAAAACTTCTGAAATACATACATTTATTAACAAAAAATTTATATATAAACATACATATTTTGGTTAAGTGGTTTGCTTAACTCCTCCTGAAATACATACATTTTTTAATAAACAAATTATAGAACAAGATTGCTGTAAATGGCAAATATATTTTATATTAAAAGTATACAAAAAGTTCAAATTTCAAGTAACAGTTCATAAAGTACTTTTTCTTATTTAATTCACTAAAAGAAAATGTCTCATACTATGACGTTCTATCTGAAAGTTTATTTTTACTCAAACTCTTTGGAACAATAGTTTTCTTATTTAAGTTATTATAACTGTTTTCTTTAAAAAAGTTCTTTTATTACATTTTACGTGATTTTTCTTTATTTTATTAATAAAGCTATTAGTCTCAGCTTTAAAAGTAAAAAGTTCAATTTACTTAATTGTTCATGATAAAATTATTTAAAAACTCAATTTTACGCTTATACCAAGGCGTAATTTTCACTGATTCTACTTTAAAGTTCTATGTTAAAAAAGTATTTTTAGTATTACATTATACAATGGGCATCGATTGTAGCTCTGGAAGATCAAGCGATCAGCTTATGATGAAGTTCGAGCGTTCTTAATTCAGAACTACTCTTCTCGGAGACCCATTCTCTAGTAGTCCGTATTTTTTGATATCTAGGATTATGCATCTCCCTACTACACACTCTCCTTCCATCAGTTTTTTTATTGGTTAATACCCCACACTCTGACTTCTGACAAAACTATTTCCAATTATTTTATAAAATATAATTTTTTCTTAATTTCATTAGACGTTCCAAATTACTTAATTTTATTACAATTATAAAATCTTAAACTAACATTTCTTATAAATTTTCCAATTTTTTTTTTAAATCATACACATACATAGTTCTGTAAGTTTAACAACTCTGAAATCTCATCTGTCAGTCTACTTTCAACTTCTGAATTATAGTTTTTTTTGTATTTGAACTCAAATAATCCATGCAATAAAATCTTTTTTTGATTTCATTACGTTTATTGATTAATCACGTTACTTGCAACTATTCCATTTCTCCCAATAAAATATATCTTGATATAAAGATCTCAAAATTGTGTACGTTACAAAGGTACCATTAAACTTTAATTATTTTTCATTAGTAAAAAGTAAAATCAATTTGTTTCCTATATAACATAAAACAAATTCTATTTCTGAAAAATATCATACATCATATATTAAAAATAGATCATTTTTTTTTATCATTCTCTGTATGGTATTTATTAATATTTTCCCAAATATAAATTTTCATTGTAATAAAATTTTTCTTAAAATCTGTTAGAAATAAGGAATTTAAAACAGAAACATAATAATAATAAAATATTAATTTAAAATAAAAACATTCATTTAAGCAAAAAACTTGTCACTCTTTTATCATACCTCGACCATTATTATTAAGTGAATTGGTAAGCACATGCTTGGATGTAATTATTCTACAGTTCTCATATCAAAACAGTGTGTTTACATCCACTGTGGATCCAGTTACTTTGGGAAATAGATCCAGTCAGACCCCACTACATTTAAATTTAAAAAATTAATGATGACCTATTACAACTATTTTCTCTTGTTCTATATAACAAGATTGTATGTTTTAAATATATTCAGAAAGTGAGATTTTACCTGATAAGGATGCTATGTATTGACGACATATTCCAAGATTGTAAGGATTTGTAGGCAAAATACGAAAAACCATTTTCTTTTCTGGTGTTTGTTCAGTCTTTGTTGGTAAATCAGCAACTCTTTCATTCCCCTAAAAGAGAAGAATAAGATATTTAATCTAACAGCAGAAGTTTCTTGTTGAAACTCCATATAATAGGATTAAATAAAGCACTGAAGCTAAAGTTTCAAAAATTTAATAACATAAATATGCTACAAATAATCCACAAGGCGAAACAATTGTAGCATATTTATGTTATATATTATTGAAACTTTAGCTTCAGTGCTTCATTTAATCCTAGAAAAATAAGAATTAGTAACATTCTGACAAAATAATATTGGTACATGTAGGAGCTTAATAGTATGTAAAAGAGGATAGTGGTACAGTCAGTTATCAGAAGAGCTTCGATAATATGCATATTCGGTAGGAATGATATGGTAGGAATATTATAAGGAAAGTTTGTCCCTAGGTGATCAGCTCTCGGACAACAAACAAGGTAGAGTTGTGCCGGGATCAGCCATGTAAGCATGCAGAGTACACCTTACATATATTAACATTAGAAAATAACACCCAACGTATATGTAAGGTACACTCTGTATGCTTACAGCCGACAGACCACTCGGAGGTTGAACGCTCGTCTTGGAGAGATCAGGTTTCAGACAACGAATGGGAAGGCCTGTGTTAGTGAGACCATCCGACAAACCACAGAGGCAACGCTCGTCCCAAGAAGATCAGCACTCAGACATTGAATGGGGTGTCTGTGGTACCGGGATCAACCTACAGACCACGAAAGTAAAGACAGTTAAGCAGCAATAAATAAAACAGAGAATTAGGTAAAATAGGCAGCAAGAAAACGAAGAGTGTTGCAGGGCAACACTGTCGATCAGAATGAATTCTGAGCGAGCCAGGCCAGTATATATAGGACATTTGGAGCAACTTGCGCATGTCCCCCACTTTGCACGGCCTTGTCTCCACTTCCGTGTTCTCTCCTTTACTGTGTGTTATTTATTTACAATGAGTTTAGACTATAAAACAATTTACATTTATATAACTATATCTATATCTGTAAACAATTTCATCTAATGTTAACAATGACAAAGGGGTAGGGTGTCGGTACATACCTCCGCCCTAGTTGAAGCTAGTTGTTGGCATTGTTTAGTTTTGAGCTAGATTGAACTTGTCTTCAAATGTTAGGTCCATATGGCATGGTTTCTAATTAATCCTAAATGAAGGTTGTACCTTCATGTTGCTCATCTGTCATTTTGAATATAAATTTAATTAATGTCAAAAGATAAGGTATGTTTTGTTTGTGTTTCAATATAAAATGGACTGGTCTTTTAACGATGTGTCTGGACCTAATTGTGTAATTTCTTTGTTGGACATCCCTTGTTGTAGTGGGTGGAGCATCCAGTATCGAAGACGGAAATGAGCTTTGTAAATTGGTTGATACTGAGTAACAAGTTTGTTTAAGCCTGCTTGTCCCTTCTTTATTCAGGAAGTAGGCTGGTTGCACTCTGTCTTGTGACACTTTCATGCTTTTGTCTGGTAATTGAATTTGTATTTTCTTCTCATACCGGTTTATTAAAAGGCCCTTTCTATAGTATTTGTAAAGCTTGTGGGGTTTCTTCTCGCAGAAAACTTAAAGGTAAATCTTTGCTTACAAAGGTTTTGTGCTGTGTTGGTTCCTTGTTTTCGATTCTAATCTGTGGCATTGTTTGTCTTAACAGCTGCAAATATGAATCAGTATAGTTTGTTGGGTAACCATAACAATTGTCCGTATAATAACTATGGGGCACTGGTGTTTTAGTCTTGCTGTAAGGCTGTTTGCAGTTCTAGCAATACAGTAGTTATTGACTTTGTCCAATAGGGCTCCTTTAGGTGAGCTTTGAGACCAGTCTTGAATGTTCGATACCAATGCTCGATACATCTGTTGTTCTGTGGATGGTTTGCTGTAGTATGGATCCGAGATATCCTGAAGAAGTGTGTAAATAGTTACGACTCAAATTGTCTGCCTTGGTCTGTGGTGATGTGTAATGGTACAACAAAGCATGAGATCCAATTACGGAATGAAAGAGAGATGTTGTATTTGTTGAATATGTTCTTTAAGACATTAGGCAAGAGGTTGGTGTATTCTGAGGAAATGTAGTTATTAACCCTAGTTGTGTCTATTTCAGTGTGTTTTCTATTTAATTTTTAATTGTGGTTCTTGATCAGCTTGTCTATTAATGTGTTACTGTAGCCGTTGGCTTCGGCTATGTGTTTGATGATGTTGGTTTCACTATGGTAGTCTTTCTTGTTTAGTGGGACAGTGGTAGTAATGATATATAAATTCGAAACATTAAAATAAAGTTAGCTAAGATTTGCCTTCACATTAAGGTTAATAAATCTTGTCTACACAAGGAAATCAAGCCAAATTATTGCAACATGAACATCTGCAATAAGTCCTATGTTGCGTCCAAGATAAAACATGCAGCAGAGATCTAATGGATAAAAAGAAGAAATTAGGAATTTATATTGCAAAAAGGCAAAGCTTAATATCGATCTTTATACAGCACACTTGGAATTACTCAATTCAATTCACCTAGCAATTATAGATAAAGTACCCAACTCTGTCAATAGGGTCATTAGTCCAATCCACCATTCACAAAATAAGAAACTCCATTATTTACATATTAGTCAACACAAGTTGGTAAACATTGATTACAAACCTGAATTCTACACACGAGTATCCAACCTAACCTATGGACACTTTGATAGGTAGGAAATGGATTTGTTAAATAAGGGACTGAACTACAATATCCCAACCACATAATACGTGATGTTGTTAACACCAAAGCGGCAATTAAGATATTGAATACCCATGTGTTACAGAATGACGTAAACGTTATTGTAAACAATAAATTGAACAATATCCTAAACACATCCACTAACATAGACCGAAAACCACACACTCTCAATAGACTATACTCAAGCAAGATACAATACACTCAATACTACTAACTATACACTCAATACAATCAAAAATAAATTATTGGACAATGATACAATCGTGACTAAGGCAGACAAAGGCAACACATTGGTTATCATGGTCAGAGTGAATATCGTCAAAAAACTATGGAATTCCTCAATGAGAACAATATCCACAATCTTACAGTAGACCCAACTAATAAATTTCACAAGAAACTGAACCAGACCCTAAACAAATGAACATCATTACTGAGTGATGTTACTCGCAGGAATCTTAAACCGATCAATCCCCAGGCTCCACCGTTCACCGGATTACCGAAAATTCATAAGAAACACATACCCATAAGACCACTAATTGATTACACTACTGCACCAAGTTATAAAACAGCCAAGAAGTTAGATCAACTCATCAAAAACCATATTACCATAAAAAACAACAATAATTTTAAAAACACCGCTGAATTTATAAGCAAAACGAAGAACATTAAAATTACTCCAAATTACAAAATAATTTCATTCGACGTGTTAATATGTAGGTATACTAATATCCCAATAGCGGAAACTATGAACATACTCAAAGATAACCTCACAATTACCACCAAATTTCACAAACATGGAGTGGAAGAGTTACTGTTGCTACTGTAGACAGTATTGGAACAAAATACTTAACTTTCGAAAATAGCTTCTACACCCAGGAAGACGGGCTAGCAATGGGTTCACGGCTTTCAGAACTATTAGCTGACATATATTTGAATTACTATGAAAATAAACACCTATTATCTAGTCGTAACAAGTACCAACATCATATACTATGGTAGCTATGTCGACGACACATTCGTAGTTCTTAATAGTTCTAACAGGCAAGCCATCAGCCTAGTGAATTACATGAATAGTATCAACCCCAAAATCCAGTTCACGCTAGAAACAGAGAATAACAAATAACTCAATTTACTCAACTAAACCATCAAAAAGGCATAGATAAATTCGAATATATAATATACCACAGGCCTACAACAACGGATATCACCATTTACGCTCAATCACATCATCCCTACTCCCAAAAAATGGCAGCCTTCCATTACTTCATACATAGACTTACCACTGTCCCACTGAACAAGAAAGACTAACATAGTGAAATCAACATCATCAAACACATAGCCGAAGCCAACGGGTACAGTAACACATTAATAGACAAGCTGATCAACAACCACAATAAGAAATTAAGGTACGTACGTATTTACGCCACCGCAGCAGAAGTTGCGCTAATACGCATGCACCAATATTTGCTTACTTTGCGATATAATTATATATCACGGCAGGTTTGGCCAGGTAGCTATATATATATATATATATATATATATATATATATATATATATATATATATATATATATAATATATATATATATATAATATATATATTGTCAGAGATATATTTAAAAAAAATAATTATCTCTGATAGTATAAAAATAATTCACATCTGCAGAACAGTCTCAAGTAACAACTTGCACGTGTAAAGGCAGAACGGTTGTTCAACTTAAGTTTCCCAAGAGAAAATAATATTTGCAAGCTACACATAAAACCCTGAGAATTGGCCTCTGGAATGAACTCAAAGTATTTCCACTGAAAACACAAGATTGCAAAAAGCAACGTCCAATCAAGAAAATCCCGCGAATAAATATCCAATAGAATCTCAAGAAAGTACAATGCTCAATTGAAAATTTTAACCGCGTGAAGGAAAAAGAGGGAGAGACGCAAGTTTTCTTAAGACAGTCTAAAAACTATCACCACGCAAGTTAGACGTTGTAAAGATCCAGAGTAAAATGGTGTAAAATAATTTCAATAAGTTAATAAATCCAAGTGTGTTTTTTTAAAAGGCAAGTAAAGCCATAATAATCATAAAAAATATATATATATCAAGTGTTAAGTGTAAAGTGAAAAATCAATAAAAATAAATTATAAAAAAAGCGTATTGTGTGTGAAGTGAATCCGTGTGAATTGTATGTGCGACGGTTTGATAAAAAAAAAAAAAATCTGTAAGTAGCTTTAAATATATACACAAAATATGTAAGAAAGATCTCATAAAAACAAAAACTAATTAATACAAATTTTAAAAGATATCCCAGAATTAAAATAAATAATTTAAAAAAAAAAAAACAGCATAACTAATTAATCAAATACACATTGAGAGTCCAAAATCATAATTAATCTAAAAACAAATCTAATCTAGAATCATTAAAATAAATGTAGTATTAAGAAATTGTGAAAAGTATTTTGATTTAAATATTAAGGAAAATCTCCTTCATCATAAATAAGCTGATAAAAGGATCTCATGATACCTAATGAAGCTATTTTGAGGGAGCCAAAAATATTTCTTTAATTAAATCAAAATAATTATTATGTATAGTAAGTAATTTAAATTGTGTATTTAGTTGATTAAGTAATTTAAATTAGGAAAATAAAAATTATAAAAGTAAATATTGGGAAGACTGTAAACTAAATATTGTATAGTCTTCTATCATAGTTTTAACATAGAAATGAAAGTTTAAAATATACATCTAAATATTGTAAATCTTTAATTATGTTTTGATAATATTTAAATAGTTTTGAATCACTTAATTTTTGTCTCTGTACTTATTTAGATAAATCCTATCACAGCCAAGCGATATTGATTCGAGAAATCGAATCCACACAAAAAAACCTTACAATATATAATATATATATATAATATATATATATTGCGACGGACAGTGCGCAAAAGCTTGCCTAAGCCACTCGTAGTGACGTCAACTTTGCGACGACAGAGCGCGCAAACTTTGCACAATGTTTTCTGTCTGTAGGATTGCCCTACTTTGTCACAAAATAAAGAGATTATATCACCTACTGGAAGTTTAAGGCAAATTAATTTCAATAGCCTAGGTGATACAACTCTGGATAGGATAACTATGTCTCGAGTCACCTTAACGAAAAATATTTTATAAAATTTCTTCCAGTTACTGAAGTTACTATTAACTTTAAATATGCTCAGCTCAGTAATTAATTTTAATTTTATTCGATGATCTCTGAGGGGTGAGAACTGTGGAACTGACCTTAGAATAATTAAATTATTTGTGCTTAGTGAACCTTCTATATTGATCATACACTGAAAACAACTTATCATATAGGATACTCAGATAATAGGAATTTCTTGAACAAGGTAAATTATTTATAAATTTTTTAAATTATAAATCAAAAGAAAATTTATTCAACAAAAATAACTCAAAATTCTTCATGATTTCTTTCCACTACTAAATAAAATTTTAAAGTCTAAATTTACTATTTACATCCATTTATTACTTCTTTTAGGTAGAACCATTTATTCTTTATTTAAGCTTTTAACTATTTTATTTAGTTTTACTTAATTATCCTTTCAATTAATTTTATTATTTAATTATGAAAATGATTTTATGTATTTAATTTACAAGATTAATTATTTCATATTTTGAAAAACCTAATTAACTATCTCAACCCAGTATCAATAATTATTTGAATTTAACTCAGGCAATATTTTGGATAGGGGACATCGTAACGTTGTTGACAGACCTTTTATTACTGCGACCCTTGACTCTGAACTGCTTTCCCAGGAATGTTGATGGAAATACAGCCTCCCTGAAGTCCGGTTCTCGTTGGTATAGCTGACCGTCTTCCGTGGTTTGATTCTGCCTAGTTGAATTTTCCTGGTTTAAATTTCCTTGAAGTCTTCTAGTGCCTTCCCTGGTTTGATCTTCGCTTATTTATTCCAGTAGTTTCTCAAAATCCATTTGGTGTTCCAGTTGTTTCCATTACATCGATCCTGTGATTGTCGTTACGTCATTTACTATTGTTTAGACGCCTTAGCTATATGCAACACTTATAGTTTATTTCAATTATATTGTTCGACTGTTTTTTCACTATCTGTAATGAAAACTGATATAACACTGTCTCTGTACATTAAGTTAACTTGTATATAAGTTCGAATGATTTTAATAAAAACTGTTTGTTAAAATATTATATTGCATAATATTTTTATTAATTAAAATGTTCACTGCTAGTTTAATACATTTCAAACCACTGGTTTCGTAATACTGCTTTCAAGAGAAAATTTATAAGTGTTTAGCACGTCTTTACACAAGAGAAAATTAAAACTGTTCACTGTAGCACATCTATACTATAGAGAAAATATAAATTGAGTGATCTCGTCGTACATCTCTCCTCCAGAGAAAAATTCCATAATGTCCGCCTCTGCTTCGGTCAGCTCCTTTTATCGGCAGTTTTGCCCCCTCCGGGATACCAACTACTTCCCTTCTTTTCTATACCTTTTTCGCCATCTCGCAATGCAACTTGTATTTTTTCCTGAAGTTCTTGGGTTGGCACTACCCCCACTAACTTCCTAGTATGACGTTTCATCTTACTATCTTTTACTCCCTCTACAGGCATATTGTCCTATTGTTTTATTTATTTTCCCTGCAACTTCTCTGAATCTTGTTTTACAGGATTGCGGTTTTCGTAGTTTTATTCCTTGTACTTTTTCCTTTCTTCTCAAAGTTGTGTGATGGTCCTGCGACGTTTGGTTCGCCTATGGCTCGACTTTTCGTTTTCCGCGGTTTTTCCTTGCGGAAACTCTTCTGTTTTTGTGAAAAAATGTTTTTTCTTTTTTCACATATTATGTTGGTTATGGTTTTAATATCTACTAGCCAAAATTTCATTTCTTCCCGATGATTTTTCTTTTACTTTTGGGACTCATAGATTTGCCTATTTTAACATTTACTTTTGGATTTGAAATTTTACTTGTTAATTGATACTTTAGCTTGAGATTTACAATTTTATTTTATTATTACCTTCTTAACACTAGGTCATTTCTTTTATCACCTTTTTTCTTTTATTTTAAGCTTAATATAGGTGTGAACTTCTTCACCTATTATTTTAATTAATTAACAATTTTACAAAATTACATCTTATAAAACTTTTACTCTATTATAACTTGTATACTTTTTCATTTTTACCTTTTCATTTTTTCAGGTGCTTTTTCACTTTCAAACTTTAACAATTATCTCTAACTTTTAAAATACCAAAAATTTCTTAATTTGTTATTTAACATTTTTTATTTATCTTCTTTTACTCTTTTCAAAAATATCTCTATAATTTACTTTTGATCAAATTTGAGAATTTTCTATAACTTTAATCCTTTCTAACTTTACCATTTTTTAATTTACAAAATTGTGATTTCCATGGCCAATGTTAACACCTCCCGTGTTTCACATTCACCCATAAAATTCATCAATTTTATTATTTTAATTAACACCTTATTCTCTCATAAAATAACTAATTTTTCATAAGTCTTTTCAACAACTTGAAACAAGCTCAGGGACAAAAGTCAAGGTCTATTGACACAGTACATCTGGCCTGGATTTGTCTTTTTCTAATCTATTTAAGTATAGGGTGAACCACAACTACTGTTATGAAATCTTGATTTTTGCATTTTATTGCAAAACTCAATTTTTCATTCATTGCATAAGGTTACACCGTTGCAATATATATATATATATATATATAACCACCTGGCCAAACCTTTCGTAAGCTTATTGAAGTTAATAATTTGAAATTAGATCATGGATAAACATGAGCTTTAAAAGTGAAGTGCCGCCAATCTACACCTAAAATTTTTGCGACAAATCATAAAATGAAAGTATTTGAATCTCAAAGAACAAAATGGAATTCTACTTCTCTCAAACCAGTTTGCACTTTATTGGCGCTTGCGCATTAGCGCAACTTCTGCTGCGGTGGCGTTAATACGTAAGTACCGAAATTAAATATAAAACACACTGAAATAGACACAACTAGGGTTAATAAGTTGTGTCGGAATTTCCTCAGAATACACCAACCTTTTGCCCAACGTCTAAAAGAACATTTTCAAGAAACACAACATCTCTCTTTCAAACAATAGTGTATATTCTTCTCTTAAGCGTAGAACCAATACCCCCATGGAAAAAAAGTCCGGAATATACAAAATAAATTGTCCAGATTGCAACAAATAGGTCAAACTGGGAGAACGTTTAAAGGCTGATATAAAGAAAATCTTCTCAGTAATAAATCTAACATTACCAAGTCCAATTATGCACGCCACCTTACAAAAAATAATCATAGACCTGGTGATTTCAACTTTAGTATAGAGGGCATACATTTGTGTACAAAGGGCAAGATATTGAATGCTAACAAAGAGTTTGAAATTTACAGAGCATTCAAAAACAAACCAGACGACTTTTTGAACAATCAGCTTTCATTCCAGTCCCAACATCTGTACGATACAGCCCTCAACCAATTATCGGTGGTTAACAGAGATAAACAACAGTAGGACTCATCGTTTATACCGACAGTACTTCGCCGGACATGCCAGGGTGTACACCTAGTAAAAGACATGATTGTTTTAATTATTTTTTGTGTTATTGTAAATGTTAGGTATTGTAAACATTTTAATGTGCGATGAGCTCTTCTGAGTGAACAATTAAATGTTTACCTGATGATGGAGTTACAACTCTGAAACATATCATAACGTAGAAATCGACTGAAGTCACAAGATGGACCATACAAGGTAATTTATGTTTATAATATAATCCTTCTGTTATGTAAATAAAGGATATATAATTTTAATTTTACGGTGAACTTTATTTATGATTTTGAAGTTATAATATAAAATTCTATTTAGTTATATTTTTTATTCTATTAACATATTTTCCTGTCGGTTTTCTTTATTGTTTAACTAATATAACTAACATAACTAATATAACTATGATTTTAAAACTTTTTTATTTAATTTATGAACTAATTAAGATGAAATTTATTGCTCATGTACAGAGTGTTCAATAACTCATTAATCATACTCTAATTTTATTTGTTTACAAATTAACAAAGTAAATGTCATAGGTGTCATACATTATACAGTATTATTATGTTAGAGTTTAATATAGCATATATTATATAGTTATATATATATACATATATATATATTATATAATAGGGCATGTAGCCTATTATGTTTAGATTTTGTATAAATAGGAGACACAGGCTTACCTTGGAAAGTTGTCATTGGTACATAAATAAAAGTTACCTAGTCGTACATAAATAAAAAAAACACGAAATATTCTAGAACTTTAGTGTTTTTATAGTGTTTTTCTATTTGTTTACTACTAGGTAACAAGGACCATTTTCCTAAGTAAGTCTGTTTCTCCTATACATATAAATTCTAATCATTATGTTATTATTAATTTAATTTGAACTTTCCACCGAATTAGAAAAATTGTAAAACACCTCTTTTGTTAACACAAATCACAATTTATAATAATTATACACTAATCAATGAGTAATGTTTATGAAAATCACCATAAAATGTAAATTGTAAAATTAATAACTTAAATTTCAGTTAAAGTGTAAGATTGAAGAGATAAAATTAATTGCTGTTTACTTATGTAAACTTAGGTTGGACAAGCTCTTGTGTAGTCACTTTTTTCTAGTCTGGATTTAGAATTTTTGCTCAGTAGACTGATAGCTATTATTTTCTTTTAAAATATTGTATTGTGCAGTTTTCTTAGATTAATTTTCTATATTATTTTTATGAAGTCATCAGTATCTCTAATTTTTCAACTCATCAGTATCTAGGAAATAATTATCTTTTGCCACAGTAATATACTCTGTGTATAAAACTTTGTTTATAAACTAAAGTTCTGGTTTTCTATAAATCAGTGTTGCACTGTTTAAACTGTTTTTGTGTGAGAACTGTGCTGTATGAACACTCTGTACATAAGATTTCATAAAACAACAATTTTACAATTAATAAAACATGTGAATATACTGTATCAATAAGGTTAATGCATGTCACTGCATAGTCCCATTGTTTTATTTAAAGGAGCTCCTTTAAAATGATTTTTATTCAATTTTACCGAAATGTAAGAAATGTAAAAACTCGGTCTGATATTTCAATTAAATTTTGCTGAATGTAAATGTTTATTTTCAATTTATTTTCCACAATTAGTTTACATTTATCCCCACATCCCAACAACAATGTTCCTTATGAGAACATTTACAGTATTATGAGTTTTCTGTTTGTAATTAAAAATGTTATGACAGCAAAATTTTATACATAAGCATTACGTTTCTTCTAATGTAGTTTTAAAATTAGGTAAACAGTTTTAAAATTTTGTTTGTATGAGTTTCTATGCCAAACATAACTGAGTTAATACATCGTGAAGTAAAAATTTTCAAATCTCCATATTTAGTTTGTAATGAAAAAGTAAAAATATTTGTTTTAACAAAAATCCAATGTACAGTAATTAATTACTACTTGAAAATGTAAAAAGCAAACTAACACTAAAAAACTTTTAATAAATTATATTTTGTTAATTTCTGGAACTGATATTTTTTAATGGAGTTTCTTTACACTCTATACATAGCTTCTAACACCAGGGCACAAATCATTCAAGCGAACTAGAAGTTGAGATTAAATATATATATATACATTACCATACTTTCCCAAAAGATGTTTATATTCTCAAGTATAAACATTTATACAAATGAAGTACAAATGAATTTCAAAAATAATAAACATTATTTGGATTGAATTATAAAAGTTGATATTTTCTTGTTCTAGTAAATTACGTGTAGTGTGTATAGTTTAGTTAATAAAACTATGTTAAGCTAATAAAATACAATTACATACATCTGTTTTATTTCTACATGCATGTAATGTACGTTTATTTTGGAATTTTTACCTATATTGTGTTACCAATTAAATAAAAAAATTTTTACTAATGTTAATATTATTGAACCTGTTATTATTTCGTTAAATACTTTAACATCTTGGAGGCTATAAAAGCATAATTTTTTTTTTAAAGCTTCTGTGTATTCTTAAATTGTGTGTTTGTTATGGGCTTTTAGGCTTCTAATTGTACTCATTCTACACTTTTTATCTACTGACTTTATATAAAATATTCTCAAGACTTTGTAAATAAACAAATGCCTTAAAGGTAAAAAATTTAACAATTTAAGAAGAGAAAAAATGGTTTGCTTCATGTATTCTTTTTTATTACATATATTTTTTTAAAAAAGAGGATTTATTGTATTTAGGTATATTCTTTCTCAGCAGATTATGCTGAATTATTGTTGTAAGTTAACTAAGATATTTTGGGTATTTTTTTCAGATTTGTGGATGAGCATACATATTCTAACATATAAAATTCTCTTAGAGCCTCTAATAATTCTGAATTAAATGTTTAAATATGGAGGAGGTTTCAACTACAATTTTCATAAAAATAATTGAAATGTAGAAACTTTTTTAATTTTAATACAAAATAAACAATTACATGACATTTGAATTTTAAGTCATCATAAACATTTATTTATTAATACTATCTGTATATGAACTACTGTCATACTTTTTAAGATAAAAAAATATATGTTTGGTTACATTACAAAAACCAAATAAATTTGATTGAATTAATATTTAAACTATAAATTACAGTACCATACCTTTTTAAAAGTTAATACAGTTTAAGAGTAGATTTCTTCTTATAGGCCTACAGTTTGAAGTAAAACATTACATAAACAACATACTGTTCTTTATTATGAAACCTACACCTTCGAACTGAATACTTCACATGCTTTAGTTAGAGGAATAAACTTTATTTTTCTTATCTTTTAATTTCAGTTATGATTGTTTATGATTTGTTTACGACCTCAGACTTTTTCTGTCATATTATCATAATATATAACTACCCAGAATTAGATGTAATATACTATTCACACTTTCGTATCACACAATGTAGGCCTAATATGTTTTAGATAACTCA
Organism: Aphrophora alni; assembly: GCA_963513935.1. NCBI lineage: Eukaryota > Metazoa > Arthropoda > Insecta > Hemiptera > Aphrophoridae > Aphrophora > Aphrophora alni. Next base: position 54,863,984 of record OY740773.1, on the reverse strand, counting down.
AGGAAATTAATAAAAGGTCATGAACATTCTAGATTCTAGATAGTTTCATACTGGTAAATGTTTGTATGAAGTTCCTTCGACAAATATAAAAACAAATCAACATGTTTTCTCTGCATAGTTATAAATATTTTCTGATAATATTTAAATTTTAGGTGGAAATGATTTTTGTATTCTCGTCCAATGTTTAGAGAAATGTTGTGATGGAAAAAAGTCAATGTTGAAAGTTGTGTGCAAATATCCATTTTTGGTACCCCTTGAACTAATTAAATAGTTTTTTACTAAGTGTCTGTGTGTGTTCATGAGCACTGATTTCTGAAACACTGATCAAATAATTTTATTCAAAATCGATGCATACCGTACATGTTTTTGATATCCTAATTATAATTCAATATAATTTAATTTTACGGTACGGTAATTTTTTTTATTAAATTTTAATTTAATATTTTCATGTTTACGGTACCTATACAAGTCATCTATCATTATTAAATAATTGAATATTACCTGCGTGTATATCCGTCACATGACAGATCATTAAGGCTCTGATGATTGAGTTACAGCTTTGAAACACGTCGTCCTTTTAATACGACTAAAATCTCATGTGACGGATGCAAACACAGGTAATATTCAATTATTCAAAATAAATTTTAAATATTAAATAAATAAAAATTTTAAAATAGGCTCTAATGATTTTGATCAAATCTTGTTTAAGTGAAGTCCCTAAATACTCAAATAAAACTATTACATGACAAAAAATGTTAGTTCAAGAATAATTGTTAAAAAAATCTGACTGGGAGCTACCGATTTTGAGAATAAAATATGTATAACAATAATCCAAAATAATGTTCAAAGTCTAAAGCATAAATGTTCAATTTAATAATCTTCCATAAGAATACTGCAAGGCATCAAGTTAACCACAGGAATAAAGCGGGTGAACATTTTATTTAAAATGTGTTCTGCCTACCAAATGCCGGAGAAAAATCTTCATTGAGTTGTTTTCTACTTCTTACGTATCATAGTACAGAGAAAGTTATGTGATGGTTAAACAAAAAGTGTTGTCAAGTTTTTTGCTGATATATTCTTTCTAGAGTCCAATAAAGTGGATTTTGAATTATATGACATAAGTGTAGTGATCCACAGCCCAAACTCTTGGGCTGATTTTTAGTCAAATGTATGTGAGTATATTCGACAATATCTTGGGATTTGTTTTTCGTATTTTCAATAACTCAATAATTTGGAGGCTGGTAAAATAATACAAAAATACAATTTTCTCTAATGGACTCTAACAACTTTTAACAAATTTTGCTCAACTGTAGCTTCTAATGATCTAAACAAAATAATATATTAGTTGCTATCCCTATAGTCTATCTGGAATATAACAAGATACTGAACTTGTACACAATTAAAGTCTTTAGACAAATCCATGAAAACACCATTGACCTTCTGACCTCTACAGGTTAGCTGAAATATTTTAGCCAATTTCTATATTCTTGACATTACATATTTTTATTTTTGAAAATCCATGTTTCTACTCAGAAAAAAAAATTGTTTAAAAGAACAGTATTTTTTTCTCTATACCATAGATTCAGAATTCTAAGAAATAAAATCAAGACACTGGTTTATAAATATTCAGATAAAAAGGCTTAACAAGAGCTTAATTAAACTGCTTTGGAAATATACAAACTCTAATGACATTTTTACTACATCACTTAATATGATTTGATTATTCGATTAGGAATATTCTTCATCATATTCCAATGACCTATTGTTTATTTAGAATTTTCAAAATTTCAGTTTCATTTATTGGCTTTAATATTTTGCAAATAGCCATAATATAAAGTTCAATCCAGAAATCAAATTGTTTTACTCAAAGGACATATATAAACAAATATTTTCATGCTAAACTGTATGTGTAGATTGATTTCACATATAACAAATCTTTATCTATAAATATATGAATGTAAAAATGAAAAAATAATATCATTATCCTTCAAATTACATATAAAAAATGGAACACAAGTGATAATTAATTTTGAAGCAATATTTACAAACATTTGTTTGCTAACTTATGTACATATAGAAACAGCACCTGCAAACATTCTATACAAAATCAAGCCAGGTTTTATGAAAGTGTAATCTATATCACCTTTAATAGTACGGTAGTGATACACTAGTAGAGCAGTCAATTCTTATGTTTGCTGTTGTTAAAAATGAATAATTTGTTATTTTAACAAGAACATTAAAAATAAACCTTAAATTTTTTCTATTTACTGTACATTAAATTAATTATTAAAATTCTTCAAACTCATATGAACAATGATTAACATGTGGGATTACTCAAATTATAATGTTCGGAAAATTAAGTGCAACATGTTCTTTTAAATGTTAGAACAATAATTGTGTATTATTGTTATTATTATTTTATAAATATATGTTATTAAGGTGACTTTCGAGTAAATTTATGGTTGTCTTATTTTTTAAATAGTGAAGATATTAAAAATGTAACAATATAACCATATTTGGAATTTAACATACTAAATTTAAATTAGTTCCATTAAGATCTGTATAAAGTATGGTAAAAATGTTTGCTTTTTATAGTGGAAATATTCATACAGAATTTGTAGTTTGATATAGACCTAAGCATTGAGATCATCAATAATATTTCAATTTACTGTATTTCTTTTAACCTGAAAATCTTCAACTAATCAAAGTGACAACTGATTTACTGATAAAACATTTACTTTTATTTCATTAGTTAGTAATCTTGATTTTATTTGTATACAAAACAAATATTAGAGTAAAGGCATGTAAACCATAAATAACAATTATTAATCAATCATATCTCAATAAATAATTATCCATTTTTTTTTTACATCTATATAATTTCATAAGCAAAGTAAAACGGTAATTATATAGTGTATATATACCTTGTCGGAAGCATTGCCATTGTCTGGGAAATAGAAGGTAATTTCTTCTGTTGTGTTCATCTCTGCAAATGTAATAATTATAAACTGAATTTTAAATCACTTAGAACTAATGATCATTGCATAGCACTATAATAAATTCATTACTATAATAGTTATGAAAAGTCTGTACAGATTACTGTAAAGTTTGCTAGATTCTTTAGTAACCAATTTCACCACAAAATATAATTAGCCATATCCTGCCGTCAGTGGTAATAAGCATCTAGCAATACTCAAATCTAGATTAGAAAGCTGACATTATTAACCTCTATAGTGATAAAATAAGACTATCCCAACAGCATTAACTTGGTGAAGGTCAAGTTTCCATTGAAAGCTTATTGGTTGATTGTGAGTATTTTATGTTTTAAAACCTGTTTCTTACCATCAATGTTGTATTGAAGCATTCTAAATGTTATTCATCCTGGTTGTTATCATATTGATTAATTCATTATGTTTGTTTCAAGATTTATGGTTAAGGTTATGTTTAATTATTTATAATTTTTCTTGAAAAACATTATTTTTTTATTTGTGACATTGTAATGAATAATACAGAGTGTATCTGAAATACAGTGTCAAAATTAGATGACTGAAGGGGAAAAAACAGTCATATGACTTTTTTCACCAATTATTCATTTTCTAACTGTCCTTTTGTGTTTTTAATTAAAATTGCAATAGCCTATTTATAAAACAAATTTAGATAAGTTAATATTTTGTATATAAATTTTTATCTTAAAGATGTTATAAATAGATGTTTGACCTTATCAAAATCTATAAATTATACCCATAGCCTACACACTAGAGTTGATTATTGTTCAATAGTTATAATACAACAGAATTCATTCCTAACAAAACAAAACGAGGAAATCAATTGAAATTTTCATAATAATCACTATAACAGTTTATGAGATATGCCGTTCAATTGATCAATTGGCTATCACAGTGATTATATTTATATAGGTGAAAATAGTAGTTAAACACAAGTCTTATCTCGGGTTTGGGGTAAGTACCGGCTTTTCCCGAGGCTAGGGGGCAGCAACAAGAAACATAAAGTAAAATAATTGGATATTTGAGTTAAATACCAAATTTACAAAATTATAATTCAAAAGATGAAGAAATGAGAATGTGTAATTTGTGTGAGATGATAGGCCTATTGTTCAGAAATTAATTACTTCTTTAATGGTCTGTAATACTGCAATAAATTAGAAAGTTTAATTATGGCCTCTTGGGATTAAAGTCTTTATATTCAAATGAGGGTCTTTGGGTTTATATATGAGTTTTTAATGACTATCTATAACTAATTCGATCTAGGCCTACTCAAATTTGTTGAATTGTATTTTCAAAATTTCTTCATTAGGCTACTATGTATTTATCAGTTATAAAAAAATAACTCTGATTAACATTGCATTATTTAACTTTCCTTAGATACTTGGATATTCAACTTTCGTAGAGTAACTCTGTCACTTTAGATTGTTAGACTGAACTGAATTTTCTTGATATAAAGTCCCCAAGCATGGGAAGCGTCCTTTTCCTTTGAACCTTCCAATAACAATAATTCTTTCCTAAAGTTCACTGCATTCCGGAAAACGTTCAAATTTGCCACCTTCTGTATCCTTATGTTAGTTGGAGTTTAATTTATGAACATGATACAATTTTGTTTCTTTGATAAAAAATTTTAAACAGTTTGTTTTTGAAATCATTTCGTGAAAATAAATAAATATTATTCAGATTATTAAACAAAAGGGATGAAAATAACTTCTCAAATGACTAAAACTAATTAATATCTAATTTACATGTTCAACTAATACAGGTAACAAATCAGTTTAATAAGCATTGTATTTAGATGGGGTTTAATCCACCAATCTGCGCTTTAATTTCTCTTCATGGGCTTGTCTTTGGATGTATTAAATCTATTGTCGGCCATTTTTGTAATGTTACTTGTGTTTAATTTTAAATCTTAGCGAATGATTTCTACATATTGTACACTTTTGTAAACTACCTTTTAGATGACAAAGATTTCATTTTATGTATCGGTACCATTCGTTTCTTTATTTAGATTCCCGTTTCCTTATAAAGTAATTTATTTTGGAGGTTTTCCGTTCATAACTTGTCAGTTTCTGGCCTACCTATTCTTACTTTAAACTTGAATATAGGCCTGGAATGATCGTGTCATGTTTATCTGATAATTTTCCTGGGTAGTTATGTTAATTGAGAATGATTTTGATATGGAAAACAAGGGTCAAAATTACCCGGAAATATTTTTGTTTTATTATTTTCTGATCCAAAGTGGGGTTTTTAGAATGGGAATAGACTGTAAGCGTACTGTTGCTCATATTTGCCGCTAGGCGTCGTGGTATTTCACTCATTGAAATTTTAATTTAAAAGGAATGACAAGTATTTCAATGATTTTATATTTTAGGTTAGTCGAGAATTATGAAATGTTGGAACGTACAGAGAGAAACATTTCATAACAAACAATCATGACTGATATGTTTAACTGTTGAATGGGTCATAATATACAATAATGTTGTTGAAGAGAAAAGTGTAAGTTTAATAATAATAATATATATGGATAGTAAATAAAATAAAATGTAAAGACAAAAATTAATTTTGAAATGAGACAACATGAACCGCTATCCAACTAAACCAAAATTATTAGATTAGTTTGCACACACACACATACACATTTTAAATCCTTGATCAATTTAAATTTCATAGCTAGATTCTTTCACATTCTTACACATTCTATCATAGAAATTATCAGGGTACTTTCTTAACACTATGTAGAGTTGCACTAAAAAAGGATTTTTGCGGAATGATGATTTTAAGGGGATGAAAATTAGTTTTAAAAAAGTTGATCTAGCCTTTACACATGCCGATTTGTAGCCATTTTTATATTTATTATCATAGCAACCGTTTGGATAAAATAACAGATAAAACAGTTGATTGAGTTCATCAGCATCAATAGTTAAATAATTATTATTCTGATAATTTTTTGGTTATGCCTAGCTTGGACTAATATTATAAATAATTTGTAATTACCACAGCAACCATTTGCATAACCTAACAGATAAAACAGCTGATTGAGTTCATCAGCGTCAATAATTAAATTATTCCGATAATTAGTTCATGCCTAGCCTGGACTAATTCAATTTTGTTCCAGATTTCGTTTCAAACACATGAATTTCATTGTTATAACGATGTTTCGTTAAGTAAATATAACATACATATACGAATAAATATATTATATATGTATTTAAATTATATAATATGGTTATTGATTATTTAAATATTATTGGAAATAATATAATGCACAACGTAGACCTTATTGTAATTATTGGGGGTGGTGCATGTCTATTTCGATCTATCTTATATTATGAATATTACTCAAGAAGTATGTTCTCATATTCATCATTATGATTGTATTATATATAATAGAAAACTGGGATAGATTTTCTGCGTTTAAAAAAAAATAATAACGGTGATAATTATTCCGACTGGGATAGTTATAACACTGACATGTCTCAACATTCAACTTATAACACTTATAAAAATTAGGTCTCATCGTTCAACACAAAAATTAGGTTAGGCCTATCCTAGACCAGTGTGAATTGTGAAACATAGGAACCAATATAATACACACCCATCAGCTTTAATAATTCAACACAAAGCTGAGTTAGGCCTAGCCTAGATCAATGTGTAACATTTTGAAAAGTGTTATTAACTTCATTTTGGGCTAAAATTTTGAAACAATTCAATGGATAGGCATATGATTTAATAATTTCAAATTGTTTTCACTTCCATCGTGTGGAGTTAACACATGCAACTTTTTTTATCTCAGAAACTACTAGCCCGATTCTTATGAATTTTCTTAAAATTATAGTGCTTAAAGAATGGGATTTACCACTTTCTTTCTCCTCTGAGAAACATTATTTGTTACTGGCTTTATAATTCAAAATATTTCCCATAAATTAACATTATGCATAATATTTTATAAAACACAAATGTTTTATTGAATGTTTAAATAATCAGCTGATAGCGAAAGTAGTGATATTTTTATTTGTTCAAAATCCAGTACAAAAAATGTTGTCTAAAGGAAGCACTTCAGTGACAAATATAGGTACATAAATATATTTGTATGTATGCGTACATGAGTGTGTGTGTGTGTGTGTGTGTGTAAAAATTAATAATTATTTAGGTATGTTTTTATACTAAGCTATGAACCTGTAAAAGTGTTGATTTATCATTATATATTTTAATATAGATAGGGTATGTATAAAAAAAACTATAATTGCCTTGAGCTAATTTCAATTCCCATTATAATATGTATTATGTAGCTAATTTATCAACCCATCAAAAATAGCAAATATTCGTTGCGAAACCGCGGCTAACAGTTAGTTATTTACATATGTTGTTTTATTGCTATGGTAATTAACTTAGTTTCAGACAAAACAGTTTTTGCAGAATAGAACTTTGTTTTTTATCGAAGATTTATGCCGTAAGACCTATTTCTAGAATTTTACATTTACGTCTTGAGTACATTTAAAAATAATTGTCAACGAAGCTACTTTAAAAAATACCGCGCTGGAAAAGTGGCTAATTTTGAAAATAGTTGGTTAAAGTTTGTAGACTTTTTAAGTTTTCAGTGAGAAAATTGGCTCATTGGGAATTATTTTGGAATATACTCAAGACACGCTTTCTAACAACGCCAAAATTATTCAAATCGGCCCGGTAGAACTCTAGGAATAGGTGTTATAGCAAAAAACTCATATCCTTATATAAGATACATGCGCAAGTGTGAATGTAAGATATAATATATTAATTATCGCAAATATATCAATTTTATATATACAATTTTATAAATATATAACACTTAAATGCTGCTGAAGATGGGAGTTAGCTGAAACCGCCATTTATATGGCGAAGCTAAGGTTGTCGAATACACATACAGTACTCACAAATATATGAAGAATCCTAGCAAGAAGAAAGTCAAGAAAGTGGTGTGTTATGAAACATGTTCTAGGGATTGTGATCGTTGCTCATTTGTTGCTTCTGTGTCCCAATTTTGTCGTGAGGTTGAGTACCATTGCTACATTTCCAAAGTAAATTTGAAATAAATATGCCAATGGAACTTCCTGCTTAGAAATAATATATTATAGAAGGACAATTTTAAACTATTGTCATTAATTGATTTGTTGAAACAAAACAGTACCGACAATTTTCGCTCATTTCAAGAGCTGGCCCAGTGGGAATAAAATCGATTGTCTGCAACCAAGGAGCATCATAATATAAACGTAGATTTTAAATACTTATATTATATGTTATCTCTGGTGTAAAGTTTTCAATTTACATCTAAGTATATGTAAGTATTTACATCTAAATCAATGTTTAAATTGAAGAAAAATAATTAAAACAAAGAACAGCTACAGTTTATTGGTATACTCGTTTTAACAGAAAATAGAAGTTACATAATACTTTAGACACTTTATGTGTGTTTTATAATAAGAAGTTATTATTTCTACCTTTTTTCAAAACGATTGTGGGAATCATAAAAACTAATTGTCCTTTCTCTGTAATAGGTAAATTGTTACAAACTTTTATTGGAAGTTTTAATATAACTACAGTACAGTATCTAGAAATGAATGAGTTATAGACCGGTACGTCCAAGCTACAACACTATCTAACTTCAACCTCTTTGCAATATAAACTAAAATGATATGCGTTATGGAAACAGCTGTTTATAACTGTAATATTTTTTTGGTGCAGATTTTATTTTAATGTAATCAAAATTTAAAATTTATGGTGTAATTTTTATCAGGTATTTATCAATTTAAGTGAATAATATAAGCTCTACTCAAGATTTAAATATCACTGTTTAGTTTGTATTTTGTTAAGTATGTTCATTTTATTCTTAAGATTGGTACTATGACATTAGTCTTTATGATTTGTGTAGCCCATCCTGCAAGTTCCTTTTTTAGAATCAGAATCTGCAATATCTAAAAATGTACAAGTAAGTTTATTAACAATTAAAGTTTTTTTTTAATATAGGTATCTTTGTATTGATACATACTACTTCTTTACAAATTTGTATTTTCAAAAAATATAACCTGTGGCAGTCCTTCCTCAGTGTAGGTCTAGAGGGCTAAGAATATTGGTTCATTAAGTTACTCTTTTTCAACACTGTGAATTTATTAGGGTCTAAGTCCACTTTTAGTTAAATCAATTAACCTTTTGGTAAATATGAAGAGAAGTTGTCCAATTGATATAGCCTAAGTGTCAAATCTTGGCAATTCCTCTTTAAAGTAGCGGTTTTTTCCATAATTTTGATACTTATTTTAATAAGCTTACAAATTTTATCTTTCACAATTCATTATTTCTATCTTAAATCAGAGATTTAAAATGACTAATTTATGGCATTTAGGGATTATTTCTACAATGATTTCATCAATTTTAAGTAAAATTATCGATATTTTTTTTATTCAGCACGGAAAATAGTTTCGTTTTAGGAACTGTGAAACTATTAAGAACTGTCAAAGGTAATTGTTTACATAAAGGTAACTGCTAATTTTCGTTTGTATTTATATCGTCTACTACATAGGTACCTTACTTCTTACGGATAGGCCTAAATAATGTTTTCATTGTTGAGGTTTCACATAAAAATTACAATCGAAATTTTTATAGGTTACACATAATGGCAAGTTATGATATCAATGAGAATTGAGAATAGTGTTTGATTTGATGCATGCGATTTGTATAATGACTATGATAAATCGAAATTTTTATGCTACAACAGGTTTGGGGCCAGGTAGCTCTATATATATTTATATAAAACCACTGGACTAATAATTTGCTTACTATACCCTATTATGTAGATATAACCATCTGACCAAACCTTTCGTACGTTTATTGAAGTTAATCTCATTAATGTAAAAGATTGACAGCTTATCATGTGTGTTGTGATCACACATATAAACATTAAAATTTCGAATAAGGTATGAGATGTGAATGTGAACATTAACATTATTTATAATCTTTAAACTAGTGGCTATATGTATATATATAGGCTAGGCCTATATATATATATATATATATATATATAACCACCTGGCCAAACCTTTCGTACGTTTATTGTAGCCTATATATACATATATATATAAAACCACCTGGCCAAACCTTTCGTACGTTTATTGAAGTTAATGTCATTAATATGAATGAATGACAGCATATCACATGATCTGTGATTTTAGATATAAACATTGAAATTTCGAAAAACGTATGAGACGTAAATGTGAACCTTAGCCATTATGTATAACCTATAAACCTGTTGATTGTAAATTGTAATTTTTCTTTGAAATAAAGTGAGTTGCACAATGAAAACATTATTTATTCTTAAGAAGTAATTTATGTAGTAGACGATTAAAAAAACCCAAAAATTACAAGTTACCTTTATGTAAACAATTACCCTGTCAAAATAGATATGGTTACCTAACCAAACCTAGATAAAAGATTATATATAAGGTCAAGGAGGTTAATTTTATATATATACTGCCTCTGTTCTTTATTTTCAATATACTCATATATAAGTGGTTCAGTACTCAATTAATCTTTATTAAACAATTAGGTAATTGTTTACATAAAAGTAACTGTTAATTTTCAGGTTTTTATTTACATCTACTACTGTATCCCTTAAGTAGTACATACAGTAAGTGTATTTATTTTACAGTACTACATACTTCTTAAGAATAAATAACATTTTCATTGCAGAAGTCACTCATTTTCACTGAAAAATTATAATTGACAATCAACGGTTTTATAGGTTACACATAATGGCAAGATATAATATCAATGAGTATAGCGTATGGTTTAACACATGCCCATTACACAATGACTATGATAGATTGCTATTTAGGTATATGTCACGACATGTTTGGCCAGGTGGCTATATATATAAACCACTGGGCCAAACCTTTCGTAAGTTTATTGAAGTTAATAATTTGCTTACCTTAATACGTTGGTGCTATAATTTTGCAGCCGCTATGAAAAGATTGTGTATCCTTGTTTCTGGTTTATGTTTCTTCTTAAACATATACTCGGCTAAGTATCCAAGAAAATGATCTTCTTTGACCCTATATTTTGGTATGTGATCTCTAATATCCCTCTATATACGCTTAGTGGTAGCCTATTGGTATGCGCTCCGGTGATAAGGGTCTTGTAATTGCGGCTGTGGTTGATGGTTATGTGTGAGAAATGGTATGAAGAAAGGAAAGGGTAGCCTATTGTATACTCGCCAGCAGTCTGTTATTATCATCGAACCAGGTTTCACCCACTTTCTTATGAGGAATATTAGAGTTCGCCTTTTTCGTGTTTTTGACAGGTATCAAAACTATAAATCTTGAATTTCTTTGGATACCGCCGAGTATCCAGTTGTCCTTGACTAAACGCCACGATTGTATTTTCTCTTGCCAAATTTCGCCTCATCAATTTTTATGACTTCACATCTCTCTTTTTAGACTAAATTGGTCATTGTATCATTTATATACATTTCTCTTATAAATGAATATCAATCAACAATTGTCTTGGATGATACGCCTAAGTGAGTTTGTATAAAAGTTTGACAAGGCGAATTTAAATTAATAATCAATGAAATAAGTCGAAATAGAGTAACTTTATCTAATTTAGACTTGCCAATAAATTACCCAATTTTAGCAGAACATTTCCAATTACATCGTAGTTTTTGTTTCCTTTAACTAACCATTTTTTAACAATAAAAAAGCCTTGATTTCATTTCTGCAATTTTGACACACTGTTTCTTCATTTATTATCTTATATCGTAAATAGAAATTGAGTACAGTACATCTAAATCTTCAAATTTTGCAAAGTCAAATAATAATAAATTACATCCTTGACACTCCATTTCCAAAAAAATATTAGTGAGAATTACACACGAATTGCATACTTGTGTAATTAATACATTATACATTATGTAATTACATTATTAATATGATTGATTGACAGGATATCACATGATCTGTGATCTGAGATATAAGCATTGAAATTTCTTTAGTAACATATTAGACTTAAATGTGTACATTAGTCATTAAGTATAATCTATAAATCTGTCATTTTCATAGTTTTAAATTGTAATATTTCGGGGAAAAAGTGACCTCCTCAATGAAAACATTATTTATTCTTAAGAAGTAAGATATTTAATAGACGATAAAAAAAAAAACCTTCGAAAATAAGCAGTTACATTTATGTAAACAATTTCCAACAATTATTATTAAGAATTACACTTTCATATCTTATTGCAATACTACAATATTCTTATTATTACTATTAATCCAGAATGACTCTAATTGTTGTGACTCACAGATCTGATTCTACGTTATAGTTTATAATGATGTGTCTGAAATAATTACAAGGATTATACACGAAGTTCGCTCACCCTGCTTTCCACTCTTATGGATGCTCGTCCGAAGTCTCAATACTCCTAGGAAGCTCTTGCTCACCAAATCCATCTAGCTATCTTCAAGAATTACTCGCACCTTCCCTTGATCATTAATGGCCCACTGACCAAGATTCCTCCCACCCAAGGGTTTATATATCTTTGTAGCATCAACGACATCTGCCTTGCTTGCAAGGTAAGCAATTTCATTATTTTTCCAGGTCTTTCACAATAATTGTTGTCATACTGGCTTCTTAAAAAATACTAACTAAAATTATCCTAATTCTTAACATCATTGGGGCTCTCAAAACACAAAACACTGTCCCGATGTTTACAGAAATGTATCATTTTATAAAAACAAACAAAATATTCAATACTACACACAAAAATACATCAACACTATACCTAAATATTGCAACACAACTGACATACACATACATTATTACCAACACAATATTACACAATAATATATAAAAATTACATTTCATACAAATAAACTCAAAAATAAAATAAAAATTTACAATTTGCAACAATTTTTATAAATCAAAAATAGTTTGTCATATTTTTTCGTAATGTTATATTTTTGGTTGCCTGAATTTTTATTTTAGTTAGCATGATAGTAGGTAATATATTAAAAGAAATACAATAATATTCATCGCCACTCATTACAAAGCCATGGAACAACAGATGCTGAGCAAATATTCACAAATTAGTACAATATTATTATTCATCAGCTCTATTTTCGTGATGTGAATCAGCAGGAGAATGTGGTTCCGAGAATAGATCTCCTCTTCGTCTTGTATAAAACTAGGCTCAATTTGTTGAAGTGCTTTTTGTCTTCTTCGCCAACATACCACTTAGCCTTGAAACTATCAAGCAGTAACAAAAGAATTATCAATTTTACAACAGTCTTACACACTCGTTGCCGTAACTGACCAAACGTCAGGTCTCAACTTCCTTGGAATTTTTAAAATCATCTACCCTCTCTGTCTAAAAATCACCACACTATTCAACTCCTTGGCTCCTTGGTTAGAGTATTGTACATTAATCATAAAAATTTTACAACATAACCATTCATAATACTAGACTTATTTTAAACTATCGTACTTTTAATTTGAACAAGCAAAACATTTTTTCACCCTTTTATATTATAATAGTTATAAATTACAAACAAACAAAAAATCACAAAAGTTACAAAATTTTAACATTGTACCTCAGAAAGCTCACCTAAATATAATCCCATATCTAATACATAATCCGGGGGGATTATATGGTTTTAACGTGCCACATACATTAAATCCCTTACCCATTTACCAATCGACGCACGTCAATCTCATAGTATAGCGGTGATAACCACTTCAACACTTTATACGGACCAACTTATTGCTGTACCAACTTATTGTCCTTTTTCTCTGCTCTTACTAAAACTATCGGCCCTACCGTAAATTCTTTATCCCTGTGTCGCACATTATATCTGTGCCTTTGTTTCTCCTGTGTCAAGGCCATTAACCGTGGCAAATTAGCATTGACATCTGGGACCGGAGAAAGTAAAGCCAAGTTTAAAAGCTGGTTAGGCTCAAAACAATGTAACACATAAAATGGAGAAAACCCCATCAATGCATGTTCACCAGAATCATATGCAAAAGTAACCAATTTTACATATTTTTCCCATTCCTTCTGTTCTTCATTCGCATAATATAGAAGCATATTTAAATAAATTAAAACAACAATTTTATCGTTTATACTAAAAAAATGTTGTTTTAATTTATTTTAAATGGAATACAACCAAGTACCTACGGTCTTTAGCATAAATAGTTTAAAAGAAGCATATTTATTAATGTGGAATTGTACCTTTCCATGATTCCTTGACTTTGTGGCCTATATACCACCGACATGTTATGCACAATTCTTAAAGCCTTGTACAATTATTGTTTTAACGTGTCAACAACAACATGCGTACCTCGGTAAGTTTGTAGCTCTGCTGGCATTCCATAACACAGTAAGATGTCCTCAAGTATAAATCTAGCTGTAGTATGCGAATCTGCCTTTTCTGTAGCTTTCGCAATAGCAAATCGTGTAGTGTTATGTGTTGCCACCAAAATATACATTTTCTTATTAAATCTCGGTTAAGGTCCCAAATAATCTAGTGTTAGCTTAGTAAACGGCTTAGCACAAACAGGTATGGGTTGCAATAAACCCTTAGGCTTTTGTCTGTCCGTCTTCATAGTTTGACATTTATGGCAATCCTTAATATATTTCACCACATCTGTCGTGATAGTAGGCCAATAATACCTATGTTGTACATTTGATAATGTCTTCGAAATCCATGGATGGCCCCCTGTCATGAACAAATCATGGTATGGTTCCAAAATATCTTTAATCAATACCCTTGGCACAGCTAATAGCATGGTCAATGCTCCATTCACATAATGTTTATACTGCAAAACATTGTCCCATAGTATGTACAACCTTGAAGCTCGCAAATGTGTTTTGTTCACACTCACTGGATCAACCAATGTTTGTCTTATATTAAATAAATAAAAGCCGGCCAATTGGAGATGTTCCATATTAATTTTCGAAATATTTAAGATGTTAAACTCTCCCTATACCTCCGAAGGTGTAATTTGTAACTCTCCCGGATATCGACTTAACTATCAGGTACTCTCATTGTGGAGCCTGGTTTATGTTTTATGCCAAAATCATATTCTACCAATTTCAAACCGTGAACTTAGAGTTTTTACATTTTTATAATATTGTAGTCTAACATGATTGTTGAAAATACTGAAATGTCATCTATACAGAGAAAGTCTAAAATAAATTACAGTATATACTACACTGAGCAACTCTACTCATTTATCTCTCAGCCTCCTAACATACGCCACTGGCCTAAGTGTACCATCTTTTTGGTACTGAGACAGTACACCACCTATCCCGTCGACTAGCATCACATGAAACAACAATTTCCCTAACCTCATTATAATTAGCTAAAACAGGAGGTGTGGACAAAACATCCTTAACCTATTAAATACCTCGACATGTTGCTGTGTCCACTTCAGTTTTTTACTGTCCGAATTTTCTTTTTTTGTAAGATCCAAGTATGCTGCCCCAAGGAAACTCCATACATCCTTCGTCTTAGTACAATGAGGCAGATTGCCGAATAACCTCATATCTAGTGTATTTACCGTTAAATATTAGTCATATGTCAGACATCAATTTAGTCATATTAGATCAATACGGAGATCTTGTGGACTTTAGAGGAGAAACTATAACTTTAAGATTGCATATAAGAAAGCAAGGTTTAGTAGGTGTCGGGGAAATATGGGATTGACTTTTATTTCAACTGCTGCAGTACGTTTATTACAAAATTCAGATTCCTAAATTCTGGAGCTATTGTCGAGGTAAAATGAATGTAATACATGTCCATTAACACCGTCTTTATATGCTCCTTGTACTATGTTCATATAATATTTGAGGAGTTGGGTGGAAGAACAGCTTAAATCTAAAAAGAAGGTTTTGAAAAAAATGGTTTTAAAGATTTTACTTGCATTTTTAGTGCATTTCCTGGTCCTGTAGACATTTCAACATAATAAAACAAATATGTAGAAAACATATTTTTGAAGGCACCTAATTAATTTAAATAAATTTATATAAATTACATATAAAGGTATTAAAAAAAATAATGTCTTGTGTTAAGTCGTTTTTCCAGAGATGGAATTTTCGCCATTTTTTTAATTAAGCCTTTCTTCTAGAGAACCAATTTGTCCTTAATGATTTCAGTTTTATTTGACAAAATATTAATAGTAGGTTTAAATACTAGGTATAAATAATAAGAACTTAATTCTGGTAATTTTTGTTTGAAAATAAAGCACATGAAATTAATTTTTAAAATACTTTAAAGTATGTGAGTTAGTCCAGGATAATGATAATATTTCAAAAAATGATAAATTTATTATCTCACCAAATGAGAAATAAGAAAACATAAACATAGATAGCTGAACACTAATAACAATACAATGGAAATTTAATCTAATATATTATAGTATTATATTTAATCTGAGTCAATGTTTTCTAATTGAAAATCTTCATCATTCAAAAATTAATATTCATTATCACTATCACCACTTTTTTTGTTTTTGTTAAAGACAACATCTAATGATACCATGGTACATACTGCTCATCAACATATTTAAGGAGAGATTCAATTTTTTTTTCTTTGCAGGTTTAAGTCCAGTTTTAGGCATAGTTATAAAATTTAGTTTGTCATAAGTTTGTGAACATAAAAGTTTCACTGGTTCAAATGAAAATAGTTTAGTATAAAACATTGAAGTTGTAAAACAACAAGTGTTATATAACAATATCACACATTTTTGAATACTAAAGACTCTACCTTTTGCCTTAGGCTTTTTACAAAACAATGGCTGTAAAACAGAAGAACAGTTTTTAATCAGATTCAAATGGCCTGGGATTTTTTCTATTTTGATTAATTATGTCAATGTACAAATCAGGGGTCTCTATGGCTTAAAAATGATTCAACTGATTGCCATACACACACCAAAGTTCCTATCATTTTGACTATATAAATGTCCTAGTACTGGAAAAATATGTTTAATTTTTATTTTGTCCACTGAGCTAAACCATGCACAGAACTTTAAAACTGTAATGTTTTTATTTTGTCCCCCACATTAATCCGAAAAAAGAAAAATATTATTTTATTTTGGGTTTCTATTATTTTTTTTACTTAAAAAATACAAAAAAGGAGCAGACTGTATCAGCATTTTTTTTAGCTTCATCTCGGTAAAGCAATAGAATTTGCTGCTGCTGTCGTTGTGGCAATGAATATTAAATACATACAGCCAAAGGAGTTTCTTGTAGAACTGAGCAATGTTGTTCAGACAGGATAAACAGAGATTCTGGCCATAGTCAAACTCTACAATAAGAGAGTTTTTACATTCACTATTGTTTTTAAATACATTGAAAATTTCGTTTTTTAGTGATTTATAAGCATCATATTTCCTTTTATGTACACTGTAGAGTGCTTTTCTTGGTTTTTTTGGGTTAGACTTAAGAATGAGTTTTGACTCCATGCAGAAGTCAGAAACATCCACTCGAGGACATAGGAAAGCATAAGGATAATGTTCTCTGAAGTAACGGTGGTAAGTATTATACTTCATACTCAAAAGTTGGCCAGTTTCTTTGCAAAAATATTCTTTAAACAGTTTATATATAACTGCAACATTTAAATTAAAATTATCATAGTATTTCCGCTAAGATTTATTTCTACTGTAGTGTGAATCTTTATATGGAAACAAGTCCCAATGTTGCTTAACAAGTCTCCACACATTATCATTAATTTTGTGTGTGCAATTTTTATGCTAACCCTTTTTATCTACAACGCAAAGGTCACCTTTATTATCTTTACTTATCTCCTATGATCCAGTCTGTAGAGTGATTGTTTCTAAATCCTCTGAATACTCTTTTTTCTTATAGTAATGAAACATGTAATTTACTCCTTCAATGATGTTTGGTATTAAATTATATGTTGCATAGTCTAACAGCGCAACCTTCCACTTCTCGTTACCTGAAAGATTTAGAGAGATTCGCAGACTTGAAGTAATGTTTCAACTCGATGGATGGCGGTAAACTATCAAAGTAGTATACTGTCTTGTCAATTTTTTTATAACACACCCAATGAGTGCCTGAACCACGAGAGGTGTCAAAATTAACTATTCCTGTTTCGTTTTTCCACATTTCTTTGGACAACTCATTGTTCATAAATACACCTCTCAAATAAGGTATTCTGGTGCATGATGTGAAATGAATTAGATTGTTTGTATCAACGGTATATTGGGTACAATAAGTTTATTTTGGTTGTTTAATATACATTTCGATATGGTCTTAGATATAGTCCTTTGCTGTTTTATTTTATGGTGTTTTTTTAATTTCTCTTTTTAACTTCATCTCTTTTATTACGAATTTTTCTTTTTTGGACTTTTTTTTTTTACACGAGTTTTCCTTCAGCATTTTGAACCACCTCCTATTGCCATGTTTGCTTTCATTGCTGCAGCTACAGCTAAAGATGCTGGTTTTTCGTCAATAATTGAATCGCTTGGCACTACTCTCTGCCAAGCTCTCTCAGTTAATGCTCTGTCAGCAATCAATCGATTCTAAGAGTTTGTATTCTTTGAATAAGCGTTATCGTCCAACTTATTAATTCCAGGATCTCCCCATGCTAGCCGTTTCTCAAGGTTATTTTCCGAATCCGCAGTATCTATACCCTCCCAGTAAATGTAGTTTGATTTGTAATTTGTCAATTGTTCTGTTTAATACCGCTCCTACAGGTATGCTTTCTATTGCTTTGATAAAAAAAGATAAAATGAACCAGCTAATAAATCACCTCCTGCTTTATCAAATTCTCTTTTCTGATAACCCACTTTATAAACACTCTTCATAATTTATCCTCAATTCTTTAATAAAAAAGGATTTGCTAACCGACTGAAGATTTGAATATCTCATCCCAGTTTATAAAGTTATTTTCATTTTTATTTAAACTTGATCTTTCTTGTGAATAGCGAAGCAACACTTTATGTATGTACAGTAGAACCTCTGTTAACCGGCCTCGGATCAACCGGTCCTCGGATTAACCAGCCTATTTTGTAGTGTACTGGTTCCATGAGAGTTTCCGAAAATAAATTGTAATTAAAACACCAAAGCGGCGGTGAGTCAAACAACTTTGTCGATGGCGGTATCTCATTGTCAGCGGTGTAAAAACATGGCGGCACCAAAGCGGCAAGTCAAACGACTTTGTCAATAGCGGTATCCCATTGTCGGCGGCGTAAAAACACCACGGCATTGGCACCCCTCTGTATAGCAAACATACACCGGCAAAAACGTTTGATGGGCCGCTTTTTTTCCACGAATCAATTTAGTATACTTATGGAAAATATAACATTTCTTTTCAGTTTTCTTCTTGTCTCTGTCTGGTTATGATCTATGTATATAAATAAAAATGAGCGAGTTACAAAAAGGAAGCGTGTGTTGGTTTCGTTTGAGACGCGGTTAAATGTATTAAAAAGACTTGACAAAGGGGAATCTGTAAAAGAGCTTTGTGACGAGTTTAACAGAAACCTCGGATTAACCGGCCAAACGGGCAACCGGCGCGGGTGTCAGTCCCGACTAGACCGGTTAAGAGGGGTTCTACTATAATGATAATTTTTTTGTTCCTACATATCTAATAAGCTTTTCATGCTTTTTACCCATTGTTTGCACATCTTTTAAATTAACCTCATCCTTAGGATTACTCCACTAGCTAAATTTATAATTTTATGATTATTCACAAGATCTCACAAAAAATATGTTTACTTTATCAAATGCGTTTCAACAACAAAGTTGCCGTCCTCAGTGATACATGAGCTACAATAACTAAACTATAACCTATCTAGCATTGTGCCAACCCCCGTATTTATATAAAACTAAATGGGCGTGGCCTAAACCTACTTTCTAACATTAAGGTGTTAACGAGTGCCCCGTATCATTCTAAATAACTTAAACGTTAACATCTAACTAATACAATATTCTTAACTAATTTTATATCTAACAATACATTTTATATTTGACTTTAATATAGAATTTTATATCAGCCCTAATTCATTATTTACAGTTATATTACGGTACTTGTAAATATAAAAAGTTTCCCATGTATTTATTGTGTTTAATTTAGTAACATTTTTCAACAATACAGAGTTTTCTATTTTGAAATAATGTTTTCCCTCTGAACAATATTTAGCCATGGCTGATTTATCCAGCCTATTATATTTGAAGTGGTCAAAGTGTTCTTTTGCTTTTATCTTGACATTTCGTACTATATATTTTTTTGGACATATTTCACAATTTATACAATAAATTCCTGATTTATCTTCTTCAATTTTATCTTTTGGATTTCCCAAAATTCTACAAAGATTATTCTCGGCTGACATTGCTACATTTAATTTTGCATATTTTCTTAGTGATTTTTTTTACAATATTTGACATTAAATTAGCAAATGCAGTTTTAACCCTTCATTGTTGAGGCATACTGGCCACAAGAGTACTTCTCGATTCCTTAATTTTTAAAAATTTAACTTTCTTAAAAAAAAAAAAAAAAAAAAAAAAAAAAATTACTGCTTTGTTTTGTTTGTTCTATCATGATGGATTGGATTGTTTTTAGAGTAATTTTTCCAGTGAATGTTTGTTTTTATGCAAATAGTCTTAAACTTTGCCAGATTTTAAAACTGAGTATATGTTTTAGGATTTTTTAAAAATAGTAGTTCAAATAGACCCGGTGTACCTTTTAAAACCTTAACATTTAAAACGATATTATAGTTATAATCGATACTCACTTTAGTATTATCAATCATTCCGCCAATTGGTTGAAGAAATGGAGGACGATTTGGGTAAGGTCGAAATAAGCGGTTCAATAACTCCAAATCTTTCCTTACCCTGGCTTACTCCGGATATGTCAAGCATTCCGGTACAAAGCAGAAGCTATAATGATGCTCGGAGATGCTTGACATTCAATTCAGAGTCGGACCGAGATGTATTATAATTATCGAAAATAGTTCTTTTTAGGACCAAAGCAAATTAAGGTAAAAACGAGAGAGTATTTAACTATAATATAGTATAAGTATTTATTTATATATATATTGTGCAATAATATATGCTTTTACCTTAATTTGTTTTAAAAATTTAAATGACCTTGATATAGTTATTTTTTTGAAATACAATACAAATGGCAAAATAATAAATCAAGATATCTTCATTTTTAAATGTATCATATAGCATGAAATTCTACATACAGGCAACACGCTCATGTCTAAGTTAAATAATCCTGTACCTTGATGTACAGTTTTAGGAGGAAACAAATTTTCGATAATATTTCTGTAATTGAAAGAATTGTTTCGATTAATTTGACTGTTTGAATCATAATTTTTTTTGTGATAATTCGTTCTCAAACAGGTGTCTTTGTAAGCATGTAAATCAGATTGAATACAAATTTCATTGTCTAGAAGTCTTTTAAATGATAATTTGTATAAGCCTAGTGGAGTACCTTTGTAGTTTACCTCGTTAATTCTAATTCTACTAATTTGTTACCACCTCATATATAATCATTCTTTATTCGAAGTCCGAAGATATGATCTATAGAATGATTTTTGATGGTATCTTTCATTAATTTTAACATAAGCTTCAGAGTTAGAGGGTGTTTAAAGTTAACGTTTATATGTTTTTCATATTCGGTTTGTCCTTGAGGTGTAGATAATACATCTGTAGCAAGAGGGGTTAGGGAAACTAACATTAGATGTTTTAGAAATTATATCTTTATCACCTTCAATTATATTGGAATTAATCAAACTGGTATTTATCATTAACGGATCTAATTCTGTATTATGCCTAAAGATCTTGTTGTCTATATTATATTTTTCAATTTTGTCTTTTGGGGATTAATAAATGTTTTTTTTTATAAATACTCTCTTATCAGAGGTATAAATTGTCTACTTATTAAATGATCGTTTTCGATACCACCAAACCTAAGGTGACTGTGTTTTTTCCTTTATTCTATTTCGAAGTCAAATAATTTCTAAAGCGAAAATATCCTTCTTGCTCGACATTGTAATAAACAATGAATTTATTTGTAATAATTAGAACTTTTATTCATCAAATATATTTATATCACAGCAAATACTTTATCAATTAAAAAACAAAAACGAATGTGTAAGAATGGACATGCATTTTAGATTACAAAAAATAATAGCATTGTGCTATTGCGTTGCCACATTCTTATTGTAATCTCAACATGCAGTGAAGAATGTTCTGTCAGTCTCCTGAGATTTAGCAACTTCCCCCCCCCCCCCAAGTTGATTCAGGAGTTTTTTAATTTCATGCTGTTGTGTTAGCAACACGTGTATGAAGCTATTTCTGTAAACTAGATGTGTTACTAGTCGTTATCTCATGGTAATAGTTCTTACTGCTACCGCTACCAAAAAATAACTGTGATTTTTGAACTACGATTAGTTTTTAGCGTTATTAGAAACGTACCAATTACAGAAACACTTCAACAGGTATATCCATTATTAAAATATTTTGGAAAGTGTAAAATTAAATCTTTTGAAAGAGACAAAATAAATATGAGTTAAATATTAGAAAAAAACAGTAGGCAAACAGAATTGAAATAATGTGTTTATATTTTATAACTATTGTTAGTGTCTCAATTTTAGGCTCTAAGTTTGATAGACAAATAAACAATAGGTAACTATTACTTTGGCCATACAACTTAAAGACTTTGATAATGTTAAATAATACTGGAAATGTTAGTAAATAATTAATATAAAATGAAAGATGTTGAACATATAACATAACATCAGGAGTAAAAAAATTCAAAATTAAACTTTGTAATTGTCGGTTTTTATTCCCTAGAATGGACATATTTAAAAATTTTAAATTAAGTTCTTACTTTTAAACTTTCAATATCATTTTACACTTAAACTTTAACTATATTATACTGTTTAGTAGTAAAATAAAAGTACTACTTAAATAAAGATACTACTACTATATAAATAGAAATAAAAATGTAAAACTTAAACATTTAAAATGTTAAGCGAATAGGCAACAGTAACACAATATACGACATGCCAGACGGACAAATAGTATGGTAAATAGCAGTAACAAAAATAAACCTCTGTTCTGGCTCCAAAGTAAAACAAACCTCTAACCGTTATTGCTACTGAAGAAGCAATCACAAGGGAGACTGCACAACTTTGATTTTTCAGCTGGTAGCAGTAGCAGGGCATAGGAGATGCGGTACTCGCATCACATCATAGTGGGCCTACTCTCTGGTGCAGTTTGGAGTTTTTGGTCAATAACTAAACGAGTAACAGACTAAGACATCAATCACGAGTCATATCTAATCATGTTTTGTTAGAGAATAGAATAGCAGGTATAATATGTTTACTAAGAGTAGCAGTTACTACTAAGTAGCAGTTATGTTATTGGCGTAACATCTCTACTGTAAACCAGTTATTGACAATAGGAGCAGGTGTGCATTTGTTGTAGTGTCTTGGTCTTAGACAGTTTGGACAGTTAGACAAACTCTTTGTCTATAT
Source organism: Aphrophora alni (assembly GCA_963513935.1). Taxonomy (NCBI): domain Eukaryota; kingdom Metazoa; phylum Arthropoda; class Insecta; order Hemiptera; family Aphrophoridae; genus Aphrophora; species Aphrophora alni. The sequence continues at coordinate 54,840,450 of OY740773.1, read as the reverse complement.
TATATTTTTCTCGTTTTTCAATTTTATATGTTTTGGGGATTAACAATTTTTTTTAAACTCATTTTCAATACCACCAAGCCTGAGCTGTGGGTGTTTCTTCTTTATTCTATTTCGAAGTCGAATTATTTATAAAGTGATAATATCCTTCTTTCTAGACATTGTAATATAGACAAATTGAACTTATTCAATGGGACATTAAATTTATTCGTAATAATTAGAACTTTTAAACATCAAATATATTTATAACACAGCAATTAAATACTTTATCAAAAACAAAAACAAATGTGTAAAAATGGACACGCATTTTAGATTAGACAAAAGAGCGTTGTGCTTTGAAAAATTCAAGGCATTATTGTAATTTCAGCATGAAGTGAAGAATGTTTATTTATGTCAGTGACCGGTGTAACATTAGGAATTAGGATAGTTTTAGTTAGGAATAAAGTCTAAGCTCTTTTTAAGAAGCCAGAATGAAAACAATTATTGTGACAGACCTGGAAAAATGATGAAAGTGCTTACCTTACAAGCAAGGCAGACGTCATTGATGCTACAAATATATCTATACCCTTGGGTGGGAGGAAACTTGGTCAGTGGGCCAAGAATGGTCAAGGGAAAGTGGTGCAGGAATTCTTGAAGATAGGCAGACGGACTTGGCGAGTAAGCTTTCAAGGAGTATTGAGACTTTGGATGAGCATCCACGAGAATTCAAGCAGGGTGTGTGAATTATGTGTATAAACCTTGTAATTATTTCAAAGACAAGTCATTATAAACTATACCGTAGAATTAGATCTGTGTGTCACAATAATTAGAGTCATTCTGGATTAATAGTAATAATAAGAATACTGTAGCATTGTAATAAGATAGGAGATGGTTATTCTTGTTAATAAAGTTAATCGAGTACTGAACCATTCGTTATTGAAAAAATAGAACCCAGGCAGTTTAAAGAAACCAATCCTAACATTTACACATGGTCAAGTAAGACAGACTGCAAGTTTGTGTTGCTGAATGGAAACCAGTTTACTAGACTGTATGTCGCACGTCCACATTGAAAGAACAAGTGCAACTGTTAAAACACATTGTATTTGTAAACTGGGTCAAGGTTAGTCAAATTTAAAAAAAAAGTGTAATGTGTTGTATTAGCAGTTAACATAGCATTAAATTGTTTTATTGCGATTTAACCACCATAATATTTTACTCAAAGAGGTACTGCTAAGCTCATAGTTATTTTTAAATATAAGACGTCTTTTTACATTTAAAAATAATGACTCCATACACAAACATATTGAATTTATTTTTATTGTATATATATATATATATCCTAGGTTTACATCTGTTTAAAGCCCTCATAAAAACTTTTACAGTGAATTTTACCTTACCATGGAAAACTATTGGGTTACAAAAATAACAAAACATTACAATATTATTCTTTGAAATATAAATATTCATGTTGACTCGGACCTCTGTTTGCTGGCTTATGGATTTCCAACATCACATTTTTCTGCGAAGATGTTGAATCTCTCGCTTGCAGTTGTATGTTAAATCTATTTTGTACAGATAAGATCTAATTAATATTTGGGAGGTTTTAACAAATAATGTTACATTTTCATTACGTTTTAGGCTCATACAGCAAGGCAGAGTTTTACCAAAATGTTAAAAATAACATTTGTTTTAGGCCTACCCGAATTATTAATATCGAAAAATATCTGTTTACTGGCTTCAGTATCTCCGTTTTTCTGCCAAGAAGTTTTAAAGCATAGTTTTGCGATGACATTGAAACCTCTCACCTGCAGTTGTATGTCGAATCTCTCTCATACAGATTAATATCTTTGATAGGTTTTAACAAATGTTGCTATAATTTATACCATGTTTTGGGCTGTACACCAGGACACAGTATTAATTGAATATTAAAAAATAACAGTTGTTTTAGGCCTGCACATCAATTATTATAAAAAAATATCTGTTTGCTGATTAGAAGAAAATCTACCTACACATTTCTAAATATAGCATCCAAAAATATATACTGTACCAGAATTAAACGTATGAATTCAATATTTTCCCGGCTGAAGAAAATGTTGGTTATATTCCACACATTTTTTTCAGGTATGTACTTTCTGGAGTTCTTTAGACCATGATTGTGTAGTTAGTGTCATCTTGAAGAGAAGTGGTTTGATACGTGTATGTTCGAAGGATTTATATAGGCAATGTTTAACTAACTTGCTTTTGATTGGCTGTATATGTTTAATGCCATAGACCACTGGATCTTTAACTGTAAATGTTTAGACTTAAGACAAAACAGGTGGAGCACGACTTGAGATAGATGTGTGTAAGAACTTTAGATTTATTGTTTGTGATAGGTTAGGGATCTGAAGTTCCATACACTGCGGTCATGAATATGGCAGGTTTTATATTGTCACCTGTGTGAAACGATGGGGTGAATGACTTTTACAAGAACTGCATGTTAAGGTTTGCTTAACATGGAGAACCGATCAGAATACTGCTGGTTTATATATATATATATATATATATATATATATATATATATACAGTAGAACCCCTCAAACTCGACCCCCTCAAACTCGACATTCCTTCAAACTCGACAGGGCCAGTGACCACGAGCATGGGATTTCCAAGGTCATTCACTTTATTGTTTTACATCGTGTGCCTGCCAGATGCCGGGAGGTTGAGGCTTGTCACTTTTGTTTATACAGCTGTGAGGGTTGCTCCTTTGTTTAGCCACTTTCTAATCCTACTGTATAGTAGAGGCCAAAGTTAAAGATAAAAGGTCCAGGTAGACAGGGACAGCCCTAAACATGTATTGTCAAAACATTCATATTGTTGTGAACCCAAGCGTCTAACCACCCTGATGCTACCTGTCATTAGTTTTATGTCTGGTCATTTTATTACAGCATATTAGGATAGGTCTTTTTAGTTTACTGAGCCTATTGTACAAGGCCAATACTTTTTAAATCTAATTTGACCCAGCGATAAATTTCATTTTAATGTGTGATTGAACACACTATTTTTGTTGTTGTCAGGCAAGGACTTTTTTGCAATAAACGTGTAATCATTGATTATAATCAATAAATGTACAGTTATTTAAAGTAATTTTGAGTATTTGTTGCAAACCTAACCATTAAATATGAAAGTTCCCTAAAACTCGACAACCCCCAAACTCGACAACCTTAAAGTCCACATTGTGTCGAGTTTGAGGGGTTCTACTGTATATATATATAGACATGTTACATAGATGGATCATTACTTCAATTCTATAGTCTAATGCAAGCAGCAATCATGAAATCAATTATGTACTGCATACCTCAGTTTCTTTCGCCGCTAATAAAAGATGAAGCAGCTCCTTGGAGTAGAAAACCGACAAAACAGAAAAAGTTAAGTTTAGGGGAAAAGACTACTTTCAAGGAGCAAGAAATAAAGATAGTCAGCGAACCTAGGACGATGACTGCCGATGAGCCTAACCTACGAATCACGATCCAATTTATCGCTCGTTGTCCACCTAGGTCGTAAACTATACTAATTGATGCAATTTCTTAGAAGCCAAGACTATCGAGATGTAAGTATGTGCTAACTCTACGAACACAAACAGTTCTTTTTTACTTTTTTAATGTATTTTGTACTTTTTATGCAAAACACATTAAAAGTACAAGAGCATTGAACACCGACGAAAGAAAACCTATTGTTTGTACTACATACAATAAGAATGTTACATATTTAAATCTCACAGTCACTGATAAGATTGTTTTGTTAGTTTGTTGAAACTGGTCAAAGTTCATTTGCAAAATGATTGCCTTTTGGGAATTTCCAAGAATGTAGGTGTTTTTACTGAAGTTAGACTTTATGTTGTTACTTGTAAAGGAAAGCTTAAAAAAAAAAATAAGGGTATTATTTCAATATTCAACCCTTAAACAGGCCTTTTTATACCAAGTCATTGTGGATCGACAGTTTCTTCAAGGCTGTGAAAATTTCAATTGACCACCATTTTTGATAGGGTTGAGTTAGAGATCTTCTAGTTTTTGCTGTTCTTCTTTTATTGTTAAAAAAGGTGTCCCTCGATGGGGCTTTACATCTAAGATACTTTAGCTGCCCCCAAAATCCCCCATTTTGAAGGCATATACAAAGTTACTAAAAAAAGTAAATTTTATTACCTGACAAGTGTTGCGAGTTTGATTTTAATAGGTTCACCTGTTAAAAAGGTAACAGAATGTCTCCACATTTTTGCCTAACTCTATATAGTAAAAGCAGCACTTGTTAACTATATCACTACCACTTGTGTTGCACATATATTTTGTTTTTAATTCTTATGTGTAATCAGTAATTATTTTGTAAGCCGATATACAGATTAGTTTTTTTTTTCTAATTTGTTCACAACAAACCTTATTTTGAAACTGTAATATAATATTTTAACATGGAATTTACTTTTTCACTGAAAAAATTGAAAAATATATTTTTGAAAGTAATATTTGTAATTAATAATTAATTATTTGTCTGGTCTTCATCCAATTTGCCCATAACGCCAATATCCCGGTAAACTTAAATGACATAAAACAACATTCTATGAAACAATATGTTTTAATACTAACGACTCATAAGACAATATGTAACGTGCATGGATTATAACTGTAATGTGTGAATCGTGATATTAGGTGATGATTGTTCGTAGTGGTTAAAATGTAGTCAAATCATGTAGATTAACACAGTATTCTAACTTTTCAAAATTATATTCTTTTTCATTTTTATGTTGAAAATTCACTGTTAAATAATTACATTCTTATGAAATAAGCTTTTAAGTTAATGTTTAGAAGTCATTTTTGAACTTACGAATTCCCATTGTGATGTGTACATAACCTATGCAGACATGAATATGGTAATCTGAATTTTTAATTTTTCAAAGGAAATGTGAATTACGCCTTATATATTATATTACAGTTTCAAAATATGGAATGTAGTAAATGAATTAGAGACAGTGCCGGATTAAGAACCTTGGGGCCCCAAAGCGAGATAGCCAAGGAGGCCCCCAACGCCGACAACCCCGCCAATTAACCCGACCAACCACGACCATCCCAACCCTCCCCCCCACCCGCGACCACAATGAAACTAAACCCACAACTAACACCACGTCTAACCACTACGCCATCCGGATGGACAACGAATAAAGTAATAATCAAAACTGATCCAGCTGATTGCACTTATTGCATATAAATTACAGGGTGATATTAATAGGCTGTCCCAAACAGCTCCTTGGAAAACGAATAGAGATAAGGTCATGCAACAAATATAATTTCCTCAGATTTGTTATTATATTCGATTTAATGTGAAATCACTTTATTCCATGAATTTATCACTATTCGTTCTCCAATAATCTGTTAAGTTTGCACCTTGCATATGAGTGGATTTAAAAAAAGTCAATACAAAAAACAGTTAAACAAGTAGTTGTTTATTTACACAAACATACCAACTAAAAGACATTTTCGTACATGTTATTATTGTTATTTTAGATTGTTATTTTAGATTACAAATTAGTGTAATAAACCAGCTACAACATTTAGTAAACATTTTACATAATATACTGTAAGTTATAATGTGGCTGGTTTTACTTTAACTCCATGAAGTTCTTTAATTTACAAAGTGACTTTTCTCTGTTTTTTTGTAACAAAACTACTCAAAACGTCTTCAAATTCTAGGCTGTGTAGAACATTGTTCTCACTAGCCATGACAGCTAGTAACACCAGTCTGTCCTGATTCATTGTTGAACGGTGGCAGTTTTTAATTATTTTCATTTTTGAAAAGGACAGTTCCCCGGTTGCATTTGTAATCATTAGCGTAAGGTACATCCTTAAAGCTACCGACACATTTGGGAACATAGACTGCAACTTGTTTTCAAAAATGACCTTATATGATTGAGAAGCTGAAATTACTTGTTTTCCATTGAAGTCTTCAATTTGGGCCATGAAGTACTTAAAGTGAACGAGTTCATCTTCGAATTCAGGTTCAACAACATTGGGATAGTTCTCAAAAAGTTTTGAAGCACCTTCTTTTACTTCAGCATCAGTCAGTCTTGGGAATGAGCACAAAACACCAAATAAAGAGTTCACTGTTTCGTAACACTTCAAACGTCGACTTAGCTCAGCAGCCAGCTTATCCAGAATTGGTAGGTATGTTTCAACTTTAAATCTTTCTCCTCCCTGCAGAGCAACATCGATGGCATCACAATCATCAAAATGGCATTTTCTCACTCGCTTTTGTTTGCCTTCATCACAGTATTCAGTGTATTCTAGCTCGGAGGCTTTCTGCTCATACTGATCAAAGTTGTTTCTTTGGGACTTCAAAAACTCCAAAAGTGAGGTGAGGAGCCGAACTGCAGTTTGAAGTTCAACTTCTTCACTTTGTAATGATTTACTAACTGCATTGATTCACTCTAGGATGCTTGACCAAAACTGGGTCATAATGAATGTTTCTTTTTTTGAAATTTCTTTTAATAAGCACCTAGCCTCATGAACTGTCTCTGGCTTTTGGTTGGTGTCATCAGAAATACTCAAGAGAGCGGCTTTGAAACCATTACAATGAAGCCATGTTATACACACATAACTGTATAACACACATATTATTTTTTAAAAACATAAAAAGATCAACAGCGTTTACAGAATATTTGACTTTGTAAAAAATGTGTGTGACGAAATTGTTAGAAATCCTTGTACTCTTCACTTGTACACAGCAGATTCAAGATTGAGATTGAATTGATGTGTTGTATGGAATTCTTCCACTTATAAACTGTAACTACGAAATCCTATTTCTTACTCTATTCCAGAGACAAACTTAACGTTTTTTCATGGCAAACTTATTAATTATTTCTCGCGAAAGTTAATGCTTTGCCAAGCAATTGGACAAGTATTGAAAGTATACATTTATTTTCTTACTGAGCATTAAAAAATGGCTCATTGATTTAGATAATATCATAATACTGAACTGAAACTTTAGTTTTTACTACCATTTTCTAAAAATTAAATGTTCAGTCGCATCTTTCTATGTCCTGTCCATCCATGTTAAAGGCCTAATAGCCTACCGTACCTAAGTTGTGTATGCACACAAAGGATTATAAAGTTATAAATAGCCTACAGTGAGTAATGTGTTCATAAAACATAAATACTTACTAATAAATCGTTATAGAACTGTGTACTCACTTCACCTCCACTGCTCCACAATCACATCACCTCACGGACATCACAACACAACTCAAAACTCGCAATATTTCAATTTTCAAAACATAACCTCATCACCAGTACCACAGTGCATGACACACACTGACTGTCAGTTGTGTATTGTGCTAGAAACTATACTTCATTCAGCGAGTGTTGGCAGTGAAGCGCCGCCTACAGTCTAACGGTACAGAGGGTTGGGGCCAATTGCGTAAGGGAAAGTCCAACGGAACGTGCAGCTCCTTGAGTCCGGTTCACACACCCTCCTTTGTCAGCAGTCGCCAGCCTTTTATAATAACACGCATTTTGAAACCAGCGTGCAATGAGAACGGCCTGTGAATCGGCCCGACCCTTACGTCCCTCACGCAGTAGGCGGCGCTTCACTGCCAATACTCGCTGAATGAAGTATAGGTCAAATGCAGACAAAAATAGAAATCCCCTCCCCTCCCTGTCCGCGGGTCTTTGTCTTCAGTCAGCTGGCCAGTGAGGGAGGGTGAAGGAGTGGATTCTGGTATTCACGGTTATCTGTATCTATACTTCATTCAGCGAGTGTTGGCAGTGAAGCACCGCCTACAGTCTAATGGTACAGAGGGTTGGAGCCAATTGCGTAAGGGAAAGTCCAACGGAACGTGCCGCTCCCTGAGTCCGGTTCACACACCCTCCTTTGTCAGCAGTCGCCAGCCTTTTATAATAACACACATTTTGAAACCAGCGCGCAATGAGAACGGCCTGTGAATCGGCCCGACCCTTACGTCCCTCACGCAGTAGGCGGCGGCTTCACTGCCAACACTCGCTGAATGAAGTATAGTCGGCCTTGGATTCTCCTCCTGCAGCAGCCTTCACCCGTTACTCACTGATACTGAAAATACCTCAACCCCAACGTACGGCGATATCGACAACGGTCAAAGTTATTGTTTCGTAAATCGTTACGTTATGCATTTCTGAGACCTTCCACTACCCCACTTATTTGATTTTATGATACTTAAAGTTTCAGACCGTCATTTCTCACTTCATTTTTTATTTCATACTATTTTAATCCCTCGGGGCCGGGGCCCCAAAGCGGCCGCTTCGTCTGCTTAGTGCTTAATCCGGCACTGATTAGAGAATTTAAAAAAAATAATATATCTACTTACTAAATAATTACCTTGGAATCTATAACAAGTGTTTAGAAAATGATTGAACAAAAAGTGCTATTGAGTTCCTACAAGAACATGCAATCATTTCATTTGAGATGAATTTTAGTCAGCGACTTTATGATTTGGAACATGAGTATGGAATATAATAATGTAACCTGGCCTGATCTGACCTATTTCCAGAGTTATCGTGTATTTAACTTAATACTAAACTTAACTTGACCTAATTTATCCCAAATTTAACTTTCTAAACAAGTTTCTCTCAATATGTAGGATATATACTAGCACAGCGGTGGGGATATAATGAACTATTATGGTGGTGAGGATAAATTATAGTTGAATGGACATCTTCAGTAGGCCTAACTAATAACCTATTTCTATCTTCAGTTGCAGTTTTTTAAAGAATTTTTGATTTTTATAGAATTGTTTGGTTTGGTGCAATATGATTTTGTTTTGTTTGCTAACTCTTCTATAGCTATCTAAATAAAAATCATATTTCTCAGTTTAGTTTGCCTATAACACCATCTTGATTTTTGGATCACAAAAGTACAGTAAATGACAATGGCAAAGTTACTTTTAGCTACATGTACATGGTTACGACAAGTTGCCATTTGTATATTGTAGGCTTACATATAGCAATAGCTTCTTTCAACTTTTACCATTGTGTAGCAATATGATAAAAGTGGGCTTACATATAGCAATAGCTTCTTTCAACTTTTACCATTGTATAGTAATATGATAAAAGAGGGTTGAATTTATTTTATTATAAAAAGAAGAAACTAATTGATATAAATGTTGGGTGCCATGGCAATGCTATGATTACCAAATTATTAATTGACTTAAGTTTAATTTTATTTTAAAAATCTCTCGGGGTCTCGTGAACGCTTTTATAAGTGTACTTCAGTGGTTATCTCAAGAAAATAGAAGTCCTTTTAATGCTGAAATTGAACATATTTTATTAACAAACATTTAGGTTATACATACACATACAGATTTTTAGAATATTTATGTTAAATACCTTATATTAGTTCATTTATTATTTAATTATGTTACTTGTTATTTGTTTTTTAAAAGAATCAAAAATTTTAGTTATTGAAGTTACCTTTCTAGTTGCAACTCGTAAAAAATGAAGTTAACAAAAAAGAAGCAAATTTATTTCTTTTGCTTTAAACAATTTATATTACTTTAATTGATCATATTATGCCTTCAAAGAGACATTCCTTATATATTGAAAATTAATTTTTGATCTATTTATAAAACTTCTAAAAAAATAAAAAATAAAATCATACAGTTGACATATGATAAACAAAAATTTATTTCAAATATTAATATGAATATTTAAATAGAATGTTTTTTGTACATGGTTACCAATCATGCCATAAAGTCACTATTCACACTTTGGATTGATGACTTGCGATTCCGTTATCGAAAGCCCGCCAATCCTTCCTCGTGGAGATATACTTTCTTGGTTCAACATCAAATGAATCTGCCTTTTTTCCTGCTAATTTCTGTCATTAAGTTGCTAATAGTCATACTTTTAAATTAGTCTCTTTATTTTATTAAACTGTTCAATATTCTTTTTTTTTATAAAGTTTTATTCTATTATACAATAGTACCAACTCAGCGTTACTGTAAAGAACACGTGCACATTTTTTAGATCATACCAAAGAAGTTTAGTTTTAAGTTTATTTTCACTGATCTTTAGTATACAAAACACTTTTTAAACAGTTCATTACTGATCTTTAATAATTGTTCGGTCAAAAACACAATTCATTTTGCTTAACGGAATTTCATTGTTCTCATTCAACTTACTCGTCAGCACCACACGTCTTTTCCGTTCAAACATTTCTCAAAAATTGTCACCATCAAAATTACTATTTATACACCTTAAGCCTATAATACATGTATTCTAATATCAAATTAAAAGACATTTTGTCACAAAATGTATTGTTATACCAAAACCTTCGCACAGAACGTCACACGTCTACAATGTTCAGACGTTACTCCTTTACTGTTTCTGCCTCCGACACACTTAACTAAAATCATGTACGATTACATCATCTTCTTATTTTTCACATGGTAACCGATTTTTCACCTATATATATAGGTGAAAAATATAGTAGAATATATATGAAATTCTACTTAATTATGAACTCTAAATTAATTCTAAACATATTTATATTCAAACATTATTTTCTGGATATTTTTGACATACATTTTAAATTTAATTCTATAAATTTTTCTAGACACTAATTTGACTCGCTTGTTGCTTTTCCGGCACTTCAGAACCAATCGCATCCCTTATATATTGTAACGACTCAACCAATCATATGCAAGCTTTTAATTATTACATTTTATTCTGGTTGCAATTCAAAATTCAAAAATGTATGTTTTGCAATTAATTGTTGTTTCAATATTTTACAAAGAGATAAACTTAATGTTGTTATATTAAAACAAGTTCTGAGCTATAGTTAATAACATTCAAACAATTTTTAATGTTTTATAAAAAATTAATTAAAAACACTTTAATAAGATACAGAATAGTCATAGGCGTAATTTTATAATGACATCTATTGTTACATATTTCAGAAAAAAAATGTCAAAAGCTGCAAGTCCTACACGATTCGCAGGTGAATCAGATCACTTTTATGATCCTAATTTTACTGCTGAAATAAGCCAAAAAATGAGGGTGCCTAAGCGGATTAAAGTTGATGGAGATACAGAAGATGAAGTTGTCAGTAATCTTCCAGCTAACTCGTGGCACAATAACGAAAAATTTGATATGCAAGTCCCAGATAGGATTCTTGTTTTAGGTAAGTTAAACCTACTTGTGTACATATATTAATTATTATTGGTTTGATTTACTAAAATCTATACATTATTAGCAGGTGTAGCAGGTTTTGTTAAAACTCAGTTTTTAATGATGTGTGCTTATGGTTTTTTCAGTAGGATTCGTTTATATCCATATAGAATATTAAGCAACAGTTACACCAAATGTAGTATGCAACAAGTGTAGTTGCCATTGCATGTATCATCCCAAAAATCCTGTCGTATATAACATTTTTATTATACCAAAAGTTTCTTCAGTTGTTTTATACTATATGTTAATAATTTTGTAATATAGTTTCTATCTCATTCTATGCCTAATCATTGTAGCTTGACGTGATACATCACACAAATTGTGGCTATTTTTTGTTTTGTTTTTTTTGTTCTCTTAATCCATCATAATTTTCCTTCTTCACAAATAAATATTATATTCAAATTTGTAATAAGTTAGACTTACCTTTAATTCAATGCTCTTTTAGGAATATTGTTTTTTTTTGTGTTCGCGAATTGTAACACCTTTTTTTTTCACTACTCAAACCCTTATGTATATCAAAGTTTGAATAAAAATGACTTCAGTTTGATACTCAAAAGATGTTTTGAAATTTTTACTCTTTGACCTATCATTTTTTAAGGAGTGAAAAATTTTAAAGTTCATTGGGTTTTGACAAAATATACATACCAAATTGTATGAAAATCACATGGTTTCTTGATATTGTGTTCCTAAATATTGTAACAGATATTCTTTTCTTTAGAATATCCTCTTTTTGCGGTATCAAGATTCAGTAAAAACAGTTTCAGAGTCATATGTTAACAAATTTTTATTTGGCGATGAATACTGTTATTCAAAGTATTCTTAATCCTTGTGCTTGCAATTGAAGACTAAATTTTAATTCTTCTTATCTACCCAGTCCACTGTCGAATTTTTTTACTAATTCAAAAATATGTAATTTTTTTCTTGATTTTAATTTTCCTGATTAATAATCTGGCCTTCCAATTTCCCATAAGAATTCACTTTTCTTATAGCCTTCAATGAAATCGCTGTGATTTTTCAAATTAAAACAACATGTTTCATTAGTCATATTTTTATAGTATGCTATCATATAAATATTCTCCATCATATCATATGTTCCACGTTATACAGTGTTTAATAGCTATTTTATTCATTTATTTAAATAAATAAATAAAATAGCTGTTTTACATTAACAATTATTTTTCATTGGTTTACAAATAATGAACATCACAAATAATAAATGGTAGCCTGGCATGAATAGCTTAACTTATAACTTAATGATTTTGATATTGGATAACATTTGATTAGGTCTGTGTTTAATTATTTTAAAAATAATAAAAGATTTTGTACAGAATTTTAAAAATATTTAATGGGAAAAAGTTTTATTAAGTGAATGAATAAAATTTTGTATTGTATTGTTGAGACTATTTTTCATGGTTGAAGTAGGTATAAAGAAATATGTACAGTAGAACCCTTCTAATCCGTCACCTTCGGGACTGGGAGCATGGTCGGAATGCAAAAAAGATCGGATTATCCGAAAAAAGTCAATATTTATTACATATTATATAAAGAGATTTTTTTAAAGTGAAATAAGGGATATATAAACTTTTTAAAGTCTATATATAAACTCTGCAAGTACTATAGCAAATCAATAGAAACAACACGAGAGATGACACAGCACTGAAGCATGATGACAGCACTGAAGCGGGAAAGCGATAACAAACCGGATGAATGGCGCCAGACGGGCCGTGAGTCATCGGCAAGTCGGCACAATATCGCGAGCTCGAGAACGGTCGGATTAACTGGAGTAATGGACCACCCGAGGGCGGATTAGAGGGGTTCTACTGTAATTACGATTTACACTATTGACCGAAGGTACTTGGTAGAACTCCATTTAATGAAAAAACAAACACAATATTTAGTAAATTTACTAAATATTGTGTTTGTTTTTTCATTAAATATGTAATTATAATATTTAGTACTTACTTTATGTACTAGTAATTAAATGTCGTTACTGGTGATGAAAAATGAATTTATAGGCTACAGAAACAACACTTTATTTAGAACAAAAGTTCAGATTATCTTTTAAAATCACGACACAACTAAAACAAAATAATATTTACAGTGCTCAATTTTTCCAGTTATAAAGTAAAAAATAATAACTAAAATTGAGAGAAACATACTAAATCAAACTCAATGTATAGGTTATTTGTATACAAACACAAAACCACAGATAACTACATACAAAAACACAATTCGTTAAGCTGATTCTAACTAGCAACAGCTAATTAGATTTGGTCAACATCGAGAAATAAGTTGTTCTATAATTATTCTATGATTTCACAAAATACAATGTATATCCCTTATAATGATGTTCAAGCAACCGTATAGTTTTGCTCATTGTAACAGATAATTGTTGTAAACAGTAAGACAGTACTTATTTCCAAAAATAACTGCATAACATGTAGATATACATTTTAAAATAATGACTGCAGTACAGGGAACTGAATTTTCTTATGAAAATAATATACAAACACTACAGGTAATTTGCATTGTTAGTGATTTTTTTTCACCTAAAACTACTCAAATTTAGTAGGTCCTCTACTAATTTATGTAAATCTGTATATAACTTAAATTTTTGTGTATAACCTTTTGGTTAGGAAAATCTTGATCACTTCATTTTCAAAGAGTTGTCTCGAAAAGATTTTTGTTATTTGTCCTTCCAAATTGTCAAAATCATTGAGTGAGTTATGCCAAATTCCTTTGAAATATCTCTGTTTGTTAGTTTCCCCATTTTCCATCATATGTGAGTCTTTTCTTTAATACTAAACACTTTCCTCTTTCTTTGTGTCATTTTGAAGACGTGCAAAAAATTAACTACTGTAATTTACTGTAGAAGACGAGTATCTGTTTTAAAAGACATACAAAGTTAGAGGTTAGTTGGAATTCTGGAAAAAGTAAAGAAGCATATCGTCACAAATATCTTGAAGGCCTGTGAACAGAACTGAAAATCCACTTATTAGAAATAACAAGGTCTTTAAGTAATCAAAAAGGTTTATTGCTTTCTCTAGGAAAAGAGAAACTCATAATGCTCAGCAGAAAAGAGTTAGGATTGATTATGAGCCTGCTCTCTAGATACTGTCCAGTGAATAACCACCTAATCACATGGACAAGGGTGAGACTGATTTGTACCATTCCTGCAAAGAACATCAGCTATGTGATTATGAATTTCAAGTATGTAAAACACTGTTAAACCTTGGTGAAACTCTAAACACAATAGCAAATGTTAAGGAAATGGAATGATCATAAATTTTGTAAGCAGTTTGGATCTCGAATGGGTATAGCTCTGGTATGTATACTCGCTCTGGTAGTTAAAGTGTAAGGATTTAATGTTATATGCTGATTTAATACCAAGACACTCTTTGTCTCGTTTTGATCATCAATATTCATATTGGATGTTCACTCACAGTTTTATTTTGGATTTTTGGTGTATTTGGAGGCAATCCAATGTCAAATCCGATTCATTTGAACTATCTACATAAATATGGTGATTTTTCAACAAAGTAAAAGAATTAATTATTTTTATGGTTGATAATAGAGGGACTTTATTGATCATAAATTATTGTACATCAATGTATAGTTAGAAAGCATGTACAAAATGAAAGTTCTGCCAACAATACTCATATCAATACCCATTTGAGTGGTTGTCCTTTACATAATGATATAGAGTATATTAACCCTTTGCGATTGGACAGAGTATGTATAGGTTGTCTTTATCGGTCGGGTGGCCAGCTGTATTGGCCGTGGCCATTTGCGCAACATCTCTGACTTAATTCCACATCAGTTGTTCCTGCCATTCGGCCAAGATAAAAACCGTTGAACACTCGGAAGGCCAGCAGCATTGCCCAAGAAACATATGTTGCATTTTAACAATATATTTTTGTATTGTGATGTGTGTAGAGTACTGAAACCTAGCGAAAAACTATTGAACTAAATGACTAGTAGTTCTGGCAACTTTACCATTAAAATTATTGCCTGAATTGCCTAAATCAACACATGATCTTTTCGTTACAATATTGAGAATATACACACAGTGCCTTGTAAGGTTGAGAGACTTGTTGTTTATTGAAGCCGATGTTTCTGTAATTGGTTCTGAATATGAAAGTGAAAGGAAAAATGAAAAGAAAAAACAAAACAATACTACGTACATTGTATGGACACAACACCTCCAACAAGGAAGATGTTGATAAACTAACTAGTCGGTGAAGTGAGAAATGTGAAAAAAACAGTTTAGTAGATGATGATAGACTAAATGGCAAGTTGCACTTGCCCTATCCACTGCCAAGTGGGAAAACCAAAGACTGTGCCGTTTGTAGAGGTAGACGACCTGGGAAAGAAAGAAAAAGAACAGTTTGCTTTTGTAAAACATGCTCAAACTAATCCCAGACTTCATATCGTTGAATGTTTCGAAAAATATTACAGTGAAAAAAATTTTTTAATGTGTTAAAATTAGAAACTGACAAGGTGTTTGCGTAAGTTGTAAATATATGTGATTTTTGTATAATTAGTAAATAAGGCGTTATAACTTTAAACATATATGATTTTGTTTAGTTCAGTATCTTATTTATTTTGTATATTATAACATATTGTTAAAATGGAATTGGTTTTAGTTTAAAAAATTTTAAATACCCTCCGTAAAAATCGTAGTCTGTGGAAAAAATAACTCCAACCTGGTGGGAAGAAACCGTGACGATAGCTTCCGAGCTGACACGGAGAGGGGAGCACCAGAGACAACTCATGTTGAAACAATGCCGAGCTGTACATGACAAGGACATGGCTAGTATGACTGGGCAACCGAGCGCAAAGGGTTAATAAATAAATGTTAACAGTTTTCAAATCTAATTATATAGTAGATATATATATATATATATATATATATATATATATATATATATATATATAAATGAAAGGTCACTCGTAACACTCGGTAAAATATACATGAGGATAAATAAAAAGAATACATTTTCTTAATACTGTAATAAATTTTTTAAATTAACTTGTATATATAGACCCATTCATATTTACAAAATTAACTTGTTTGTAACCAGTTTTCATTATTTAGATAGTTTGTAAATTCAATTTACTTCTAAATAAATAAGTAAATGACTAAAAGAAAAGTCATTATCAATATACATTAGTCCCCGCCCAAATGCAATAAACCATGCATACTGCTTTGTACCAATTAGACTTGAATTTTTACCTACCTATTCTGCATTCCCTTCAAATTATCTTTTACTTTAAATCACGGAGCCCAAAGGAAGTGAAACGCACATCATAATATCCACTTCCGTATTTGTACCCAAATTTATTCCTGTTAATTGTTTCTTTGATTCAGTTTTATCATATTCTTTACAGCCCTATACCCAGACCTTCATATATTATTATTCTCAAAATAGTATTAATTTCCTAAAATTTATTCTAAAAGGAGATTTTGTTATTGTAGATAATTGAAAGCATTGAGTCGAATTTGTTACTAATTTTTTTCTGAGAAATAATTTTATTCAATCCTTATTTTCAGATAGTAATTGTATGTTATTATGCAGGGAAAAAAAATCAAATATACTACTCAAATATTGTGATAAAGTAACTATTCCTAAGTGCCTTGATAGCTATGCAGCACCAAAGCTCTTGTCTGACAAGAGCGGGACTAAGGTCATAGGTTCAAATTCCATCTAGGACACAAGGTTTTTTTCTGTGAAATTTAGTTCTTTCCAACCCGTGTAGGCCCCATTTTAAGTAAACAGTGTTTGACTTGAATTGAAGTTGATCGGGTTGGTTAAATTCAATTGGACAAAACACACCCAATTAACTTTTATATTTCTGTTAAAACAAATGTGATGGCATTATTTAGAAAAAAGCAATGGACTGTAATTAAAATGGTTAAAACATAAATATTATGTTCAATTTATATATATTCAAAATAGAATTATATTCTAATTCTATGACTTAAACAGTAAGTATATGCTTGGCAATGAAACAGTTGTTTTTCTGAAAGTTTAGAATAGAGGACTTCAGCTCATTCACATTTCAGCCATTCTTTTGTTACGGACGTGACAGTTACATGCATTACAACTTGGAAAAAAAGAAAAGTTAATTTTATTTTGTAAATTGTTAAAGCTCACCTGGTAGGTAATTTTTTATACTATTTTTGCACTAAATTTGAAAATGATCATATTATTGGTTTTGATGTATAGTTCAACTAAGTTGGAGTTACGGACGTGACTTGAAAAGCACTTGTCTTCTGACATGCTGTTACAATAATTGTTAAAAAGTCTGTTAATTTCTTGGGAAATTTATGAATTAAATTTTTGTCAGCTTATCTTAAGATAAATACCTTCTTAGAAACATTAGTGTTCAATCTTAAAATCCTGTAATATTTCAATTAAAAAATTGATAAAACGTTACGGACGTGACACTGGTTTGTTACGGACGTGACAATAAACTCAACAGTCTGTTAAAAGTACTTAATTTTACATTAAAAAGTTTCAGTGCTCTTCTTACATTCTTTTTAGTTAAAGTAAGACTTATTTTATCTATAAAAGAACATAAATAAACTCAATTACATCTTAAATATGTGTTTGAATCAGGAGGAATTATTGTGAAATTGTTAGGAAAATGTATTCATTATTAATGAAACGGTTATCATGTTTGTAAGCCACAATAACTTGTTCATAAAGTTCACTGATATTCTTGGTAATTTACTGACAATTAGTCACTGATAAATATAAAGTTACTAGATGTATACCAACTTCAAAGATGCTAATATCCACAAAATAAAGAATTCTGCTACAAGATATTGTTGGTAATATTAGGTTAAGGTATTTTAAGACTTTAAAAACTTTTTACTGAGAAATTCAGAAAATAATTTTTTTAGTGCTAGGTGTATGTTTGACTGATTTACTGATTTACTTATAGTTTTAATATAGGCTAGTTATAATTTTTTTAATAAATTGAAATATGTTTCTTTTGTTTTGATTTAATTTTCAAGACCAACATGGGAAAGGGCAAAGGGGAGAAGATATGATTTATACAAATGAATCGACGATGATGCAACTTTTTAATGGTTTGGATTAATTAATGTATTTTAGCAATAAGACATGTTGTGATGCATGTATACAGCTATAAACAGACCAAGGCATTGTTGGTTGTTATTGTATGTTCCCTTTCACACTGATTCATTGGTAATGATCACTGGTGTTTAATGTGACTGTCATTTGTTAAGACATAGATTGTAGCAACATTAGAATTAAATAAACCGTACTCACAGTTTCCACATTGAAAACTGCACATGACCAGAAAGAAAAAACATCTTATAAGTTTATAAATAACTGTTATAGTAGAAATAAATGGTGCACAATCATAGCATGAACAAAAACAAAGAGAGAAGCACGTAATCTTGTATTTGGCACTTGATTCTGATAGGCTTTGTAATTGAACATTTAAAAATAATGTTGTATTTGTTACATGTAGGGCAGACCCAGCAGTGGCGTACAGGTTTCAATTGCTTACATATTAGACAGATTGCAGATAGAGTAGAAGAATAACTTACCTTTTTCTCTGTCTAATTATAATAATTAATCAGTTTTTTTGTATGTCCACTGCACCTATATGACCTACATCACACAGTACTTTACAGCACCAGTTAAATCAATATTTTTTTTTATTACTTTCAAATAGTTTTTCTTCTTCTACATTTAGATAGTCTACACAAGAGGTTATTGCACTCCCAAATGGATAATAGATGGTTTGATACCTCTAGACATCTCCAGAAAAACTAGTAAGCTCCATGAACTTTAGACAAAGTTGTCTTGAGGAATTATCAGTTTATTAAGTTGGTAATTGATTATGGCCAGGAACATAAGTGACTCAGTGTGAAAAGAGGCTAAATGTGCTTGTAATGAGGAAGAATTACTTAACCCTTCATACTGTTGTTGCTTTTGTCACTGTTTAAAATTAAGGTGTTAAAGAATAAAATTATTCACATTAAATTATTATAAGTTTAAACAATTATAAATATTAATGAAAGTAAAATAATTGATTTTTAAGCAGGTTTACAGATAATATTTTTATAGTTAATTATCTTAGAGGTTGTCCTCAGTCTGTATAATAGTTTGGCTACAGCGCTGTTTCGCCTGACGAAGCCGACAGTGTTCGGCGAAACAGCGCTGTAGCCAAACTATTATACGGACTGAGGACAACCACTAAGGTAATTAACTATATTATATATTAAACACAAGGCAACACATTATACTTTATAAGATTATATTTTTTTCGTTATACAAATAAAAAACTATGTTAAATTTTATTTCAGCATCATAAAGGTTTAAAAAAAATTCTGTTGATTATATTTTCTTTCAATTTAAAATGTATAATTGTTTACATGCTATAATAGAGAATACAGTGATGAATTACAATGGTCAAATTACAATTACAGTGTTCTCCTGATTATCCGTGAAATTGGGTGTCACAGACATCTCAGATAACGAAAATAGCGGATAATCTGCAAGAATGCTAAAATAAAAGGAAAATACTGTAATAAAAAAATTGTTTTGACATAAAAAGACTTTAATATATACTGTACATAAAACACATAACACACAGTACAAACCTACAAATTACATACAGTAAAAATGTTTTAATGTACAGTAAAAATATAAATTAAATTAAAAAGTATAATAAACGAGTATAATAAAGTTCTTGTAGTAAAACAAAAGAACAATACAGGAAACCTGAAAGAAAATATGGAATTCAGTAGTGAAATCAAATTTATTAAATTAACTAAAAACTTAAAATCAAACAATTTATTACAATGAATTCAGATTTAATAATAATAATAATAATAAAATCATTTTAAAGTTTATAAACTAAATGTCACTCATAGGTATGTCCAATCTCTTCTGTTCATATTATGCTACCTTACAACCATGCAGAATAGTAACTCGAATTGTCAAGAGCCTCCCAAAGTCAACCAGTTTGCCACAAGCTTAAAATAAAGCCATTGTTACCCTCTGATTCATTACTTTCTTCTTTATCTATCAATATCAGTGTTTTTTTGTTTTGTTTTTTAATAAATATATACATCTATTTATCTTATTATATAATTATTTCCTATGTACAGCGTGAAATGAGAGATATGAAATGGACATAATTTTCTCTTTTATAAAGATCGTTCTTATTTTATGGTGACTTAATATGGATGATGTGAATATTTACATATATTTGAGATATTAATTATTATATAAGATCATAAAAATACAATTTTGGGTTAAGGACATAACATATAAATGGTTGATGGTATAAAGAATCTTCAGATATTCTTTATTAAAATTTTGTACCATATCCAATATGATAAGTTGTACAAAAATGACAATTTATAGTATATTGGAACATTCTGTATATCATATTATTCATATAATGTACTCAGAAATTTACCATCATTTGTGTGTATACAAATTAATAAATTAGGTAACCCAACAAATTAGAAAATTTTTAATGGTGCTGGTTTAACGAAAAAATAAAGTTTGTCTATAAAATACTTCATATACTTCCAAGCTCGCTTGCAACTTTATTTTCGTAAATATTATTTGGGTCTTATTTAAAAGAGTATATTTACCAGCATTCAGTGAGTCTAAAATTGTATTTTTATACATGTTGGCTGAATGATAACCATGACATTGGGTTTATTCAAACATAAGATTTTCACAGATTTATCCCAATTTAGACATGTCCTTTACTGTAGTTTTCTTTACTTTCATTCATTTTAGAGAGTTTAGTTATTTGAGCATTTTTGAATAAAATTGTATCAGTTACTTTTAAAACAGAATATATTCTATATTTGGTACTAAATTTGTAAAGCATGTAGATGTAAAATGACGGGCTGTACTTATTTATGTCAGTTAGTAGACAAGGTATTAAAATGTTCAGATACTTCTTTTCACTCTATATTTGAGCAAATTCCATCCTATACGTACTGAAAGCTTGCACTGAAGGTGTAAATTGGGGAGGGTGGTAGGCATCCTCAACAACAACTGAAATAATTTAATAAAAGAAAGTTTTGAATTTCATTTATTTTAAACAAAAATGAAGCTAATGTTAATGATCTTGGGCGCCAGGCAAACACTACGTTTACCAATTAAACTAATTGAATTTTTTAATTTTAATTGACTTTAAAATATGCTCAGGGTCGTAGATCCTTTTAAAAGTGTACTCCAAATGGTATTAAGGCAAATGAGAAATTCTTTGTATCTTTCTGAAACTGAACATGTTTATTAAGAACATTAAATCATACATGTACATAAATTTATCGTTAGAAATTATCTTATATTGAAATTTTTTAGATTCTAATCATGTTATCATTGTCTTTTCAGACTAATCATTCTCTTAAGGAGACTTAAATTTTTAATAAATGACTCTATTTTTATAATAATAATTAGAATTTGCCCCTAACCACAATCACTAGAAACTTAATAAAACACAATTATCTGGTTAATTGTTCTTTATTAATTATTTCCACTTAATGCCCTGATGTACATTTCGATAACATGGTTATCATCATCGGAGGGTCTTGCTTATAAACTAAATCTAACCTTACATATCTACTAATGAAATAAAATTAATTATTTCTTTTTTTCTGACCATTATTATTAATTAATTTTTTTAATACATATACAAATTATATCCTAAACTTTCATTCTTTATAAATTTACCAAGATTCAAATAGTTCATATAGTTTTTGTATTACAATTAAACAGTTCTTATTAAATATGATATATTTATCTGTGCCAGCTTAAATTCACTATCCATTTTAGACGATCACACTTTTGAATTTTAAATTTATTCTCATGCTCACTACAAATAATAATTATTTATTCAAATGATGAGAAATACTATTTGTTTTTAACTCATTCAGACGACAATTAAAGTGAATTTTAACATGATGCTTAGAATCTTAGTTTCTCCCTTGTGAAAATGTATTTGAAGAAATTTGACAGTCCTAATTGAAAGCTATGTTGAGAGAGAAGTGCTTCCAGCTTTGCAAAGCACAGTTCCGATATTCCTAGTATGTGACGTCATTTTGTTTTCCAATGAATATCCTTTTCTCAATGTTAATTCAATGTTCACATATTCGGCATAGATCAGTTTTCTTCTTTAAAGCCTATATAATTTTATTAAATCCGTTTAATTAATTATTTAAATTCTTTATTTTAAATAATTTTACCAAATTTAAATTTCATTAATGTATTAATAATAATGTTTTATACATAGTCAAAGCAAAATCTCCATTATATATATATATATATATATATATATATATATATATATATATATTGGAGATTATATATATTAATCTCCATTAATATATATTCAATCTTTTATTTAGTTTAATCTCAAACTTACAAACGTTACAACTGTTTTTGGCTATAAATTACCTTTGTTGAATAAACATTAGTTAGTCTAGGAACTTGGAAGATAAAATAATTATGGACATTAAAGCCAAGAAAAAGTTATCTAAATTTTTGTTAACAAATTTATGTATATATATTTTTTTTAATTTGCAGGTCATGAACAACACTTTGGCACAAGAGCACCTCCCAGAGAATTGGTCCTTGAAAACACAGTGATGCCACCAGATCCAGGAGTTGTTAGAGTTCAGGTAAATTAATCAGTATTATTTAACCTAGTATTATTTAATTCAGTGCGAGGTCTTGTTTTAACTCAACCATTTGGGATGTCTGTGTGTTTGTTACGCAGTATCGGCCAAACGCATGTATCGATCATTATGAAATTTAGAAGTAAAGTTCTTTACACCTCTGCCAATCGATGTACAAGGTTGTTTTTATTTTGTTCTGTGTTTTAAAATGGAGGCCATACAAAACAATTTATGCACTATTCCAAGGCATTTGTGTTCTGGTTTGCAATAGAGCATGCACTCCAAAGTATTAATTATAAATGCATAAATGAAGCATAATGAACAGTCGTGTAACTTTTTACTATTCTTAATTTATATAATTGATTGAAATATTCGTTAGGTGCCTGTCTATGAATAAATGAATAAGCACAGACACTATCTTATTTAAACAAAAAAAAAAACCCTAGGATCGTAAGCTCTAGAGGAAAATGTATTTAAAATTACAAGTTTTCTGAAATACATACATTTAATTATTAATTATTAGCCTATCACACGTTCATACATATATTTAGATTAACAAACATGCAATTTCTTATATACTACAAATTCATAAGGTTATAATTGTCCTTTTTTCTTTCCTGAAGAAGAAGAAGAAGAAAAAAAGGGAAAAAAAACTATTGACCCTTTCTATTCTTAAAGGATTCTGATTGATAACCAATCCAGCCAATCACAAACTTTGGATACAAATTCTCCTATGCCCAAATTCGTCGACTCTCACAAAACCACTGATATTGACTCACTTGATAAAACTATTATTATTTTTTTACAGATTAAATTTTTCTTATATTTATTTTTAAAATCATAAAAATATAACATATCATAATCCTATAATTATTATTCAACTTATACTCCACTCATACAACTCACTCACCCTTTGTTCTGTAACATTTACCAATTTTCAATACTTGTCCGTCTGTCTTTACCCGATTACGATACGTGATTGTAACACCTGTTTGACGTAGTTAATTATGGATTACATTTCACCTATTGAACATGATATCAACCAAAATTAAATACAAAAAATGTGGAATCAAATTCAAATTTACTAGTAGTCAATTTCAACAATTTTGATCAAATGTACTCTCTGACAAACGAAACTTATTGGTTACCAACTCTCTTTAAATATAACTTCTGGAGTTATCATTGTAACCAATAACCATCTTAAGTACTGTTTACGACTTAATTACTCAAAATTAATTTTACTGAAATCGGTAATAATTTGGTGAAATATTAAGGTTATTAACCCAAACCAGATACCTTCATTTTTCCAACCTAGTGAACCGCCAAATTTGTTTTTTCTTGCTTCCATAAAAAACGAATCACACAACACTAGTAAAGTTTCATTTTTCCTACTCCTCGCAATATGTATAACTATAAGTTCAACTATAGTATAAAGTAGTTATCCCCCCCCCCCATCAAACCATAACAATAGGTGGACCTTGACCCTTTGAAATTTTCTTTTAATATTCACAATTCAACTTTACCTGTCAATTACACCATTAGTATACAGAGCCATACACATATTTAATGTAATTACTAAATTGTTACTTTTATTCCCTATATAAATATCAAAATGTATTAGACATAAACTTTCAGGATATTTTTAAAACCGTGTAAGGTAAGAACTTTTGCCATACACAATAAAACCTTATCAGGAGGTGAGTAACCTTCAACTAATCTAGCCTAACTTCTGATATTTGACATTGACTCATGCCTACAAACACTTTACAATACTATAATTTACTACAGAAAACTACCTCCTATTAACATTATTTTTCTTAACTTTTTTTAGTCTTGTTAATCTTGAACCAGTTCATTGATGATTGTTACCATCAAAAATAATAAATAATAAAAAGAAAATAAATAAAAAATAATTATATAAAAAGGGAATATCTAATCTGGATTCGGTCTAAATTGGTATCTAATGTTAAAACAGTTCTAACAGATCTTGTGTACATCGCAGGAGTATATAACTATTAATAGCCCCTTATCTCTTGTTCAACCTTGAATGTTCGAATTATACTTTCCGAATCAAACGCAATATTCATACTTCCACTAAAATTAATATTTTTGTTAAATACATTCCAACTGTACTAATAAATATCCCAACCATTTTCATTGAAATTAATTTCTGTCCATCTGTCGACCCAATCTAATCTACATATTAATATAACTTAACTTTTCATCTCTTCGTTGTCCTAAATAATTTTTTTTTTTTAAATTTTCATCAAATTACTAAATAAATCCCAAATCACCAAATTACCCCCTTCATAAAACATACTTCTCTAACCATTAATCATGGTTTACCCACCAACCATAGCATGAATGACCATAAAATTTAACATATTTACAACTAACAACAATTAATTTTTTTCTTCTTTATTTTCTTTCCTCTCTGCACTTTTTATCCATCGTTCCTGAGAATTCTTTGACCCCCCCCCCCATTTATGTATAATTATTATAATTTCTATTTTTCTTGTCAAATTGTTTGTGAATCGAAACTTTTTTTTTTAAAATCTAACTTAACCTTCGTCTATTTTTCTCAACCTTCGGTTTCACCATGCAGAAAATTGACTGGTCGGGCGATATTCCTAAACCCTTCCCCTTCCCACTCAACGTACCATTATCAACCAAAAATGGATCAACAAATGATTAAGTCATTGAAACAAATAAAACACAATTTTTCTTTTGTAAAATTCTATAATTTATTTGGTCTAGCCGACCATGGTTTCGCCAGTTACGGCATTGACGAGGCTCTTACAAGACTGGAATTCTATCAAGGAATTCTATCAAGTACCGTCGGTCATCAGTGTAAACAATAAGTCATTGAAACCTTTGCCGGCTAGTATCTTCGAATTGAATTGGTGTATTATTTGCGCAGAACTAAGCAATCTGGCAGATACCACAAGACCATCAACACCAAACGCTCCAAAGCAATTTAGCCCAGACACCGAAGTCTTAACCACACCCACCACTGGCACTCAATCACTCATGGGCGATTGGCTTAAAAGTCTATAGGAATTTCGCAGCGGCACTCTACAATCTCAAGAGGGAAATAATATACCAATGCCTATGGATTTTGCAGAGCTATTAAAATCAGTACGACCTATGGTTGCCGAGCCAATCCAAACTTTCCTTACCAAACTATCTAGGATTAATAGGCCTCTGTAACATATTTCTTTTCTTATATGTTATAAAATATTTTATCTTTATTATAAAATCCAAAATAGTGAAGTTATTTTATTAAAAATTTATTTGAAATATTTACAACTAGTCTTCAACTATTACTAAATAAGTTGACAATAATGCAGATGATTTCAGTTATATAAATTCATTTGTTTATTCATTTAAATTATAAATATTTTCTTTTAATAAATTATTTCTTGTTGAACATTAATAATATTTGCTTTTGAGTTCTTTTAATAACACAACAAGGTTAAATTGTCTTTAATTACAAAGTTAAATTATTCCAGGCTAGCTCTAGGTTTGGGTTCATTACATATATCTTTATCATAGAATTACAAAGTTCTTTTATAAATATTAGTAATTAATATTTATTATTTTCTCGGGGCAGGCACTCGACCAGACATGAACAAACTGTTTTTAACGCATTTTGTGAAGTTACAGTTAAGAAAAATTGAGATTTAGGATCGGTGTTCTTTTTTGAAATAGGCTTATGAATTGTAAAATTTGTTAAAGTTTATCTTCAATATTAAGAGTTTCTGGACTTTATTATATTTGAATTTACAGAGGATACCACTCTCTGTGTGATTTAGCACTGAATTTACCACTGTTTATACTGTTTTAACATACTAAAACTTGACGGCATCACTTTTAAAATTACGAATAGAAATTTTCATCTTTGGGCTCTGAAGTCTTGGATTGGAATGAATTTTTGGCTTCGGTTTTGGAATTGAATTGTTGCCGCGGTTCCCAGCATGCACTGTTCTTCCGTTCCCTTGGTTACTCAAATAATATTCTCTCGTTTTGTACAATTTGATGTTCTTGACTTGAATAAATTATAATTTTGATATTACTTTATGTCTTTTTTGCCTTTGGTCTCGTGATAATATTTATTCATATTTACATTGCCGATTCTTAAATGAGTTTACTGATTTTATTGTTAATTGTATAATTTCCCGTTCCAACAGAATGACGTACTTATATCTATGACTCAAGTAGTCCTAGTTCTAATTCTAATTATATAACATTTGGGTCTTACGGTTACTATTTATGTTCTTAAATTTACTTTAAGGATTGTTTTACTATTCTAACAGATATTGTGACTTATTATTTATTTTTATTTGATTTTATTAATTTCGATTGTGATAGTCGTTTCTTTGATCTAGTTGTACTAACAAAAACATGGCGTTCATAGGGAATGCGTTTTACCTTCATATATTGTATATGCTATCTTCTGATGATTAAAATAAAGAATAGTTGTTTACTGAGGCTATATATATATATATATATATATATATATATATATATATATATATATATGTGTAGTGCTTATATTAATTTATGGTGTAGTGTTTGTGATAGTATTATGGAATTGGTTTCAATGTGTTTGTTTAGATGTGAGGTTATAGGTTTTCATGTTACAAGGCTCTGTCTAGGCTTTATTCTATATTTGAGAATTATATTTGATAATATCCATTTCTATATGGATTTGGGTGAATTCTTGGGGTGTGAATTGGTTTTGACATAGTTAATTTAGTTATTGATGATGTTTTTCCTTGTGTATTACTTTCGTAAATTGTTTAGGCCTATCAGCTGATATTTTAGTGTCGGTTTCTTGGTTGGCTTTGTGGGTCATTGAACTTTGCTTTGTTTTGGTGTCGTTTATTTTAGGCTAACTTTTTATGATGGAATTTGTGACGTTATACCTCTAAACTCAATCCTGGTTTTGACCTTCAGATGTCATACTCCGAGCTATTACTTACTCAATATGGTTGAGAAAGCTATAGAAACCCGTCAGTCTGTATCTAATTTTAAGACGGAAGTATTGGTCACCTACTTACCGAACCAGAGTTTTCACCAGGTCTTGGGCGAGTTTGTTTCCAGACCTCAGCAACCGAACCAGCCTTTGGACAATTTTATTATCGATATCCGTGATATGTCCAAAATTTTCCTCCCAGTTATGTCCGAGAGAAACCTTTTACAGACAATTTATTCCGGTATATCCTCAGAAGCGGCCTCCAGGTTTGCAACAATTAATCGCCCAAATTCCATGATGGAATTGCTTAAGATAGTTCTAACTATTAACCGAGACATTCAAATTAATATACCCACCTCTCACCTACCACCACAACAGCAACCCGCCGATTCCAACCAACACACAATTAACTGTCAAATAGCTAACAGCAATTATCTACCACCCCTTATGAACCAAATACCTTGGATGATGGGTAACAATAGGCCCAAATTCAACTACCATCCTAATAGAAATAACTACAATAGGCAATTTTTATATATACCCATCAACCGTTCTCAGAATTTAAACTTGGATACCAAGCCTCTGAGGTCCCAACCACTCCTTTCCAGAAAGTTTTCATCAATCACATTGTTCCACTCCCCTTGAGCAAAAACTGCAATAAGTATTTACTCACAGTAATTGACGCCTTCTCCAAATTCACCCTCCTTATTCCCACACGTAACACCAAAGCAGAGACTACTTCCCCTTCTTACAAAAAATGTCTTTGCAAATTTTGGGTTTCCCAATTTTTTTTTTTACAACGTGAAGTTTTAAGTCAGCAGTTATCGCTCAAATGTGCTTGGAATTTGGAATCATTCACATGTTTACCTCCTCTATTAATCCATCCCCCACCAAGAGAGTCAACAAAAACCTCAAAATTGCCATCCGTATGTTCCACTTCCAAAATCAGACTATCCATTGGTTCCAGTTAGCTTTCAATACCGCACACTTCAATAACATACTTCAGTACGGGGAACTCTCTGGCCAACATCTTCCTCTGATATCAGATTCGCAATCCCCTCCAATTAACTTGGAACTTGGACCTTTTGGTACTGCCACCACCTTTACTATCCAATGAAACCGTCTATGGTGAAACCTTACGGAATCTCACCAGAGCACACACAGCATGGGTAAGTCAATACAACGCCAAATGTCAGTCCAACTCCTTTAAAGTAGAAGACTGGGTTATGTGCAGGAAGCACAGGCTCTGCACGCCGCCTTCAAAAGTCAATGCCCAATTGCTGCCCTTAGGGGCGAGGCACTTAATTATCATCGCTTTCAACACACCAATCACTGCAGAGCTGGTTGATCCCGTCTCAGGCAAACTTATAAGGTCTAGTCATATCTCTCAACTTAAATGATTCTTTTCTCCCAACCAATCTCTACCCAACCATCGATTTATCCCAGGTGGTCCTAGTCTGTAGCCCAAAAACCACAATTGGGTTAACAATCAACCACAAGAGTGATTTCAGCGTGATTACCACTGACTGACCTCATGCTGACCTACAATTAAAAATTATAACTACCCAAATTTATTACGTCTAAATATGTCACATCCCATATTCATTGTCTCGACAGCACCCAGGGTCACTGATGCAGGTGACAATAGTTATAAGCTACAATTTTCTTCATCTACCACATTATCATTTTCCATTATGATTCTCACTTCTTCATACCTAATTATTATCAATAACTATCTCTTAATCTTGGCTGGTCCAACCTTTCCATATGGGCCAAGGTAAGGCTTAGGCATGACTCTATCTCAGGGCGCTCCAGGAGAACGTCCAGTCAAGGTTAAGGTTATCACACTTATCTCTTCCCTGAAAAGAGTGAACAATTCCTCCGGTCGTGTGAAGACATCCCCGGAGAGAGGGCATTGAGGGAGGAACATAAATAGTTATTTTTTATATTTTGTTTTATAATGTCACCTATTTTAATTTGTTAAGTGCTACTCCCAATGGGTGTTGATCACACTTCCTGGCCGAGTAAAGAGACTAGCTATCTCTAGTTTGCCTTTTCATGAACAATAGACAACTTACTTTGTACTACAGACAAATAACCTAACCCCAAAAATTAATTTACTAATCAAACATTCACACCATTTCATTCCTTTTTCATCATATACCAATACTGTAGTGGTCTACCTAGTCTAGGCATTTCTTTAAATAGTTCTATCTACATTTATAACTAGTATTATTCAAATAAGTGAATAAGTTTAGTTCTAGTTAATATAATTATAATTCCCAAAGTCATTATAAATCCAATAATGACAATCATTAATATTGACACTCACCATATATTACCCCTCTGCCTGTGATCTGGTTCCATAACCTAGACACAAGGTGTGTGTTCTCCCTAGATGTAACGCCCTTTGGTACAATGCTGGGAAGACTAATACTGTAAGGTTATTTGTGTTATTGGCATATATAGTAAATATCATTTCATACAAAATTTAGTAAATAAAAATTAAATCAACAAAAAATAAAATAATTAATCATTTTAACATTATACTAAAGTACTTCTTTGGTTGGATTCTATATTTATTCACCTATTTTATTTTATTTTACGGTTTGCCTAAAAGTAGCAGGTAACTGCTGTTCTTTTCCTTGGCTTCTGCGCCAATATGAACGTTCAGTACCATTTACAATTTGGTTGTGGTCATTTTCAATTTTTTACTATATTTATTAATAAATATAGAATTAAGTTTTTTTAAATATATTTTTTTCTTTTTTCAAATTTTTCTTTGTCATTACTGTTAGGAAATTTGGTCAAGGCCTGGTTCTTCGTTTAAAATAAAAATCATCAATGGTTCAGTTCTAACAAAATCTCTTTTATTTATTTATTATTATCCATATATTAACACGTTAGCTGCCGAGGCCTAATATGATACTCTTGCCTGGAGTGCCACGATTACCAAATTATTTTTCCATTATTATTTTTTCATCTACCTATGTTAAATAATATAAGGCAATAGTATTTACTAATTTTATTTACATTTATGCATATATAGTTTCGAGACCGATCGGCCCGAAATGCAATTTTTCGGCTTTAATTTTAATCGTAATATAACGTTTAGGTCCGATCGGACCGAGGTAATTTTCGTGTTTAAAAAAAAAAAATCTAAACGGGCTATATTTCATTTCTTTATGTTGGCAACGCTCACTATTTTATTTGTCAAATATTTATTTTATAAATACATATATTCATTTTACAACTGTATTCTTTGTGAATTATTCATTACTAAACCAAAATGTTTTTGTAAAATTTTTAATCGGTCCGATCGTGCCGACAAAAAAGTTAAAATATCCACCGATTTTATTATTATATTGAGTAACCATGGTAACGGTTATTAAAGCATACAATATACTACGTCTAACACACATCTTTACCCAATCCAGAGAATACCAAAATTGGCCGATAGGTTGCTGCACTATCGAACTGTGAGCCACAAAACAAAACATTACGTCAGTGACTTTATCGGTCCGATCGTGCTGAAACGCTGCATGTACATTCACCTTAGTTTCAGTCCGATTGGACCGATATGGCAGCTATCATGTTAAACCCATTATGACAATTCAATATTCTTAATACACTTAGGTTCGTTTTTATTCTATATTTTCTTATACCTATACAATTAATACATGTATCATTATTTATTTCCAATGAATTTTA
This sequence comes from Aphrophora alni, assembly GCA_963513935.1. Classification (NCBI taxonomy): domain Eukaryota; kingdom Metazoa; phylum Arthropoda; class Insecta; order Hemiptera; family Aphrophoridae; genus Aphrophora; species Aphrophora alni. The sequence goes on along the minus strand of OY740773.1, from coordinate 54,808,877 downwards.
GAAACAAAAGAATAAACTCAGAATGGTTCCAAATATTATTACTTGAAGTGTACTACTATTTAAATGACCACAAGATCCTTAATACATCAAGTTTGCTCACCCCATTTTTTATTAGAGTCCTATATGGCTTTGCTGCTCCGGTTTCTCGTACGTTAGTTTTCCCACACACCAACAATGATCTGGTCATCTTCCTTCTCTGTCTGGCCTTAGCCGGTCCCCTCCAATATAACAGACCTCCACTCCTTTTGGTTAGCCCTTTTTATATCATTGTACGCCTTGCGATGCCCCGTTGCCTTTGCAAGGTAAACAATTCAACACTTTTTCACTTCTTTTGTAATAACTGTGTACATTCTGAAATCTACAGAACTTTGTAGTATTACTTTTGTTAACTTGATTTTTACAATAATTCTAACATATAATAAACGTATAATCCTTATTCCTAACATTACCCTCATTTGCTGATTGCAATGCACTACCAACTTTACATATTTTTAACCTTCTTCTTAAATTTAACCATCCACCTAAATTTTCCCTGTGTTGTTTTCTCTTTCCTTTTCTACTTTTCTTTACTCGCTCCGTTCAAAATTCGTAATATTTCAAGTTACTTGTTATTCAAAATTTCCTTTCCCCTTAGCATTAATTAAAAACTTAATCAGTGGCAGTGATTGGTTACAGATTGCAACCATATTTTTTCTCTTTTATTTTTAATACCACATTCCTGTTACCTTCCAACCTAATACCTAGTACACCTTCCACCCCTTACAATGCTTCAATTTTTAGTTTTTTTATCTACAACTTGGGCATGACAGTACTGAAACAATCAGTAAACATATAAATTAGGAAATTTCTATCACAATCAATTAATCTCCATCCCGCTTCGTTTTCAGTAAATTGTATTATATAAAATAAAATAAAAACAAAAATCCCAGCTTCTTCCTTTATCTTTTCCCTTCCACTAATAAACTTCATAAATCAATAGCTAAACAGTCACTTTCACTAAACTGTAGTACTTACCCATAACCTATGTATATATATATATATATATATATATATATATATATATATCAGATTTTAATTTACATTTTTATATATTTCCTCTTTCAATATAAACTTTTAATCAGACACTGGGAGTACAATAGGTGAACAGAACTGGCACCTGTCAAAATTTAATCTCAACTTCTGCCCTTCACTACTCGTCCTGTGAAATTGTTGGTTCTTTTTGTTGTCATCCGCCCTGGTGGTTTATTATTACCTTCTCGTATACCAGCTTTGTTAAAGGGTTCCTAACCCTTTCCTTACCCTACGCATGCCTTATAGGTTGGGCCTCCTCTTATTTCTACCGGGGGATGGGGAATGTGAGACCATATAGTTTTTTCTTTTTCCTTTTTCACCATGGGTGGCTGTGGCTTTAAGCCACCATTTGAATTGTCACAATAGGGAATCACAGCAGTGATTCATTTGCAGCACAGTGTGTTTCAGGCAGTGAAGTGTAACAGTCGCAGTTTTTTTTACCAGCGATCGATTAAAGATTTATGAACCATATTATCCTTTTAAATGGTCGGCTAAGACTATTTGGATGTGTCTAAAGACCCCTCGGAATTTGGATGATTAAGTACTCGCAAATTTTATCCATAATTGTATCAGAGATAGTTATGACCTACAACAGTTTTGCTATCTTGGAATTAGTGCACGTTTCCTCCTAACGAATTGTTAATATGTAAGTAACCACTAAATTTGTATAATAGATTTAATAATTAATTGTTAAACTCATCATAAAGTTGGCTTAGTGTATCAGTGACCAGGAGTGTTAATTGGTATAATGGCTAATATAATTAAGGGCCCATAACAATCCATCATTATCAAATAACTTAATCTTTTAAAACAATTTACGTCACTATCCGTATTATACTATATTATGTTTTTACATTTCTAAAATATTGCAGAAATAACTTTTAAGTGTGTTCAATCAAGTCAAATGTGGTTTAGGAGGCTGGATAACTTTACTATTTATAACTGTAGAAGTTATAGAACTTTACTAGACTTAAGGACATTTTACACCATTATACTCACAAAGAACAACTCACGTTTGGTTCATATGGAACAATGACTAACAGAAAATAAATGGTGGCAGTATCTTATAAAAAATGTGTTTCCAAACATGCCTAACTATCGGTCTTCTTGAAGTGTTGGGGATTATCGGACTTTTACTGTACATGATTCACTAAAACCATGTTGCTGTCACAAACAAAGCAACAAAGGTAAAAAAAAAAAATCAATTTAAATGTAAACAATTAACAAGGGCTAATTGGTTGACATTGTTAACTGAGAAGAGTTTACAATTAATTATGAAAAAAGTAATAATAATAAAATAAAACTTTTTTATACATACGTATTAAGAAAGTTTGTGCAATAATATTTTAGATATTTTCAGCCTGTTCAGTTAATGTTGTGATTAAAATCAGTTGTGTATATTATATTACAGACACCACCTAGAGTCATTAAATTAGATGAACATTACTTCCCATCAGCTGATGATTTTACACCACCGCCTTCAGAAAATAATCATGATTTTGCCATTGTACGTTCAAAACCAAGGAAAGATTTGGATTTAGATAATGATGGCAGACTAGATGTCAGGTCTGCTACACTGTATGTAAATATCTGTTTGGTTTTGTCAGTAGTTGATAACTAACTCTTAAATTTATTTTGTTAGGTAATAATATACAGACTTAAAACACAAAGAACTTGATGCTCTAGACTGAGTTAAAGAATGTATTACTATTCAATTGCCTGTGTTTTGGTGAAGTACACAACATTAAACTTTTAGTGGTATCTGCTATTAAAGAACTAATCTAATGTGTAAAATATTTACAATATGCATTCAAATTACCGATTAATGGATTGCCCTTGAGGGGAGAGGGTTAACATAACAGTTTTTCTGTTCATTTCAAAAATTGTTACAACAAATCAAAATCATCAAGATTAGTAATGTAAAATCAATCTGAGACAAATTAATTCAGAATCAACATCTAAACAAATATGAATGATCAGATTTTATGAGTGATATTTTTTTACATAAAACTGAAAAATTATCATGTAATACTGTCCTAATATATTATGATTGTCGTGGGAGGTGTAAAAAAAAGGGAGGGGTTTAAAAGATTATTTTATTCACATATAAATGTGCACAGAACAAAACTAATTGGGAATAATAACTTCCTTATCACTAATGCAACCATATGGAGTTGGGTGAATTGTAGTGTGTCACGTCAACTACCTTGAATTATGATAAAATAAATTTATTTTATATCTTTAAATTTTGTCTGCGGATGTGATAACAGACTTTTCTTACATTTGTATTGTAGGGTGGCTTAGATAATTTAAAATTCTGGCAAGGGGTGGCCGAATGATTAAATATAGATTAATTTATTTCTTGATTCGTAAATCGTTTTCTTTTTCGAATTGTACAATGTGGCTCTTAATATTCATTCAAAGAGATTTCTTATTATTTGATGTAATAATTCTCTTAATAGATTTTAGATATAGAATTCATAAATTTAGTAAATCAATAACTCATCTAATGTTCGTATATAATTTTAAATTGAATTCAAAATTCTTTTGAGCTAATAAATACGTCTGATCTATCTGAAGTCGAAATTTGGAATCTCCAAACTCATTGTTGCAAAAAATCTTGTAAAATCTTTTTAAGCATTTAAGATATTTCTTTGAATATACATCGGAATTTATATCGAATTATTTGACAACTTTTTTAGGCTATTAAATTTATGTATTATTTTAGGCTTATTTCATCATTTAAATTCATCCTATGTTAAGAATATTAGTTTATAAATATTAGATTTTGTATCTGTGTCTTTATTTGAAAACATCTGTTTAAATTGCATTCTGGGAAAGGTATGTAAGATGAACGCCGATCATCTGACTTAATTTTCCTATTAACAAGTAGTGATCGTGTATTTGTTTTTGATTATTGTAAGTTGTGTTGTGTATGATTATTATTATTCAAAATATTGTTCTAGTTATATTATATGTTTTATTTAATCCAGTTAATATAATTATGTTCTATTATGTGTTTTTGTATGTTTGTGATTTTAAATAAATCTAGCGTTTGCATTGTATATTCGAATATAATGGTATAGTAATTGGATCGTTCAGAAGGTTTGTTTATAAAAGTGTTATTTTTAGTTTTTCGATTGATTATTCTATACATAGTTTGAGGTTGTGTCTACTTAATATATATTATTGCTTTTGTGTTTTGATTATAAATTTACCTTTGTATATCTGTGTATATAATAGTTAACATGATAAATAAATATACAGTAACAATATAAATAAATATAACGGGTTCTGTAATATTATTATAATATGAATCCGATTTTATAATTATAAGAAAAAAAGAAATGTAACAATATACAAAGTTTGAAATTATTTGTTAATGATGGAAGTTCAATTTTATTATTATGCATTTTTCGGACATTTGCCATCATTTGTGTGTTAAAAATCAAATACGACGTTTCGGGAATAAGAATCAATTCCCGTTTTTAGTCACTTGATAACGTGAATTGATTCTTATTCCCGAAACGTCGTGTTTTGATTTTTAACACAGAAATGATGGCAAATGTCCGAAAAATGCATAATAATAAAATATACAAAGCTATATTGGAAAGCCATGAAACAAAGAGTTTGTAGCATTTAGATAAAAAAGTCTAAATATGTTCAACATGCTCCGAGTTTAAGTTCATTGTTTACTTTTGTTATTTGTAAGAGAATTTTTTTGTCTAATATATACCATCTCTTTCTTTATATACACTAATTATCCTTTTAGAAGCATATACATCATAACATTTACTTTTTCCTACTGAATTCATACTTTCCACTCTGTCGACCTTCTACCAAGCAGTAATACTGGCTTGAAAAAGGAAATTACCCTTTGGTAAAGGCGAATTTCAGTCCTTCTGCCTTATATGTATCATCACTTTTCATATGTAAAAGCTTCACAGATCAGATTTCAGCTACTCATAGAATCTATTTCACACTACTAATGACAGATGATATACTTCCAAGTTCTTATCTATCTATAATAACTACATACATTCATAGACATTACTTTTATACTTTCAATCTGTCATAATATGTTTATCTTTCTTTCATCTTTTAAACACCAAAACCTTTACTTTAGTTATAACTATTTTAAATTATCTTTGTGAATTCTCTTTTACTATTTATTTATTATCAATAAATATCAACAAAATACTTACAATTATTTTTTAAGTAAAATAATAAGAAAAAATCGTGATTTCATTCTCGATTTCGCATACATAGAAGTTATAGTTCTACAGAAAAATCACAGAATGCACAAGATTTCAGAAGCGACACCCTGGCTGAAACTTAAATGTACTATGTAGATATTCTGTTGTCACCAAAAATAATTCCAGCTTCAATTTTTAACAAATGTACTTCTACCTAACACATTCTCAATAATTAAATCTGATATACCAATAAAACACACAAATTCTTTATTTAAACTCTACAATTTATTGGTCTAGCCGACCATGGTGTAACATGGAATTTTATCAAGTACCGTCAGTCATCAATATAAACAAATTAAATGTGATATAAATATTTAAATTTGATGAAATACCACAAACAGACAGACTCTGATGAAAGTGGAATTTTTAGTTTAGTGCATGGCAAATGTTGTACCTTTTTTACAATTAGAGTGTGAACACGTGTAACCCAGCCTATTAATTCTTACCATTCTGAATATTTCGTTATATGTAGATGTACAAGGTTTGTTCTTAAGGTGTCCAATCTGAATATGCCATTTGTAACAACCTCTAGTTAGGAGGTGGCCTTCATGTTCATGCTCACATTAGTCACTGGCATTAAGCCTACGAATAAGGGAGTGTACTCAACATAAAATTGGGTCAATTTCTCCAGAATTTTCAGCTTGGAGAACAACCAACAATCTCAAGAAGCCTGAGGTACCAGAGAAGTGCTTTGGTAGGCTATGAAACTCTGAAGCAGATCAATGAAGGATCTCCAGATACTACTTTTTGCTAATGTTTTAACCTTGAAGCGTATACTCACAATGCACCACTTTACAGAAGTTAACAACACTTTAATGTTTCTGCGAACCTGGCTTTTTATTTGTGGCCTCAACGATGTTCAATGTCTCTACTGTATTAACTCTGACTTGGTTTCTAATTTATATCCAATGACTAATGTGATGACGGTGTCGTGGTTACTGTTTGCGGATTTTAGCATGTTCTACAAGACTTATAGACAGAGTTGTTTCTGCTTTGTCATTAGCATATTGGCCACAAACACATACACTCTCTGCTATACCGAATCGTCATTCAAAATAGAATGTACTAAATCTGTGCTTTTTCCTTTTTTGTCCGCAAGTTCTAGTACAGTGACACAATGGTTCTGCATAAACTTTTGTTTACACTTCATTAATTACTTTGTCATTTTGGCTTGCTGAGGAGCTACTACATCTGAAACGCTCTACCGATGTGTGACCATCTTTGAACTGGTTATACCACTTTTCAGTATGTGTCTAGCGATGGTATTGTCCAAAAGCTTGCTGTTTCTTCTGATGGTTTCTTTAATGATTTTCACTTTTGTATCGCCGAGCTTGATGGAAAATATAATTCAATACCGGTGCTGAAATCATTCAGCCATTTTGTAGAAATTAATAATTTGACAGTCACTGAGACACTCCCTTAATCAAAGACTGATGCTCTCCACTGGCGGAGAATATTCATACATGCACCTCACTCTCTTGAAGTCACCTCATGTGCTGCATTTGTTTCTGTGAGAAAAATTTAGAATGGATACTTTAAATAAAATCTAATATGTATATTAATAATTTATGAATTATGAATATTAAATAATCTCAATTCAAAATATCCAGCGACTAGGAATACTGGGAAAAGCGGGAATTGTACATGAATTTTTAATATTTAAAAAATTTATTTAAATCTACAATTAGTAACAAACTATAATTAGATCTGTTCCTTAATTAAATAGTTCATCTGCTCATTTCAGTCTTATGGTAGCACAGCCACTTGGTTTGGTCTTCTGACACCACATGACATCAGCAACTTGTTGGCAAGAAGGTTAGGGTGCCTTGATATGCGCTTCTTGTGTCTCCTTTTATAACAAACCATTTTTTCCTGGATAGTCGTAAATCTCAGAGTAGTGAGTATACCACGGTTTATACACAATGACTCTTAGAATGTTATTTGGACTGACTTACTTGCAGTGGCCCAAAGTTCAATGTCATAAGTTCAGATAGGTTTAAATTTTAGAATTGAGTAATAAACCAGTAGTTTGTTGTCTACCTAGGAGGCAGAGTAGGAGTCTGAACTGACCATTAATTACATCTCTTTTATTCTTGATGTGGTCTTTACAGCTTAGAAGACAGTCAAAATGAAATTCTAGATACTTAACAAATGTGGATCATGGTAGAATATCATCACCCAGTTTAACTAGGGCACATTGCGAATAGTTGCTAATGTGTTGAATTTGGAAGCACTAGCTTTTATTCGCCATTTTGCCAACCAGGCATTAGTGATATCCAGCTGTTCTTGTAATCGGCTACTTGCTTCATCCGGGTCTTCATTAAACAAGAGGAAAGCAGCAAACGTTTCGATGTCTAGTAACAGTGACATATCACATGTGAATATATTGTATAGCACAGGACCAAGAACCGATCCCTACGATACACTTACTGAGTAGTACTAGAGGGTGGATCTAGCACGCAATGCCTTACCTGAAAAGCTCTCTCAGACAGGTATGAAGCTAATATGAGGAACATCGAGTGGAGCAGAATCTTACACAGCAGATTAAGTCTTGACAAGAATATTCTTTCCACAACTTAGACAGAACAGATATGAGATTAATAGAATGATCCTAGGTGGTTTCATTGGTTAATTTTTCAGATTTAAGGATCATGATTATCTGCCAGAATATGGTTACCAAATTAATGGGAAGTGAAAAAAATTAATGGGAAAGATTAAATTAAAAATATACATAGAGGAACACCAAGCATTTCTTAGGAAATCCTTTTAAGAGTTTTGGGTTAATTAGGTTAAATCTTGGAGCCTTTTTCTCCTCCTAAGCTCCAAGTTCTTTAGGAGAGGTAGGTATCATTGAAAGGCACATTTGTAGAACTTGGTTGAGGATGCCATCGATTTTGGAATCTATAACATCAGCAGAATCATTTGGTCTGAATACTATGGAAGGATGGACAGCAAACGCTTAAGCCTTCTCAGAATCAGAGCGTACCCAAGAGTTTCCTGTTCTGATAGGAAAGCATGATTGTAGGGGTTACTTATAATTATTCATTGGCTTCCACAAAGAATAATTGACATGGACTGTGGGTACAGTTGTTCCAGCTTATACCTGAGGGTTTCGTTTGCAGGGTCTGTGACCGTCTCCACTTCTTTTGACCAGCTGGAAGCTCCGGCTGGCTGGAGACCGCGTACACTTTAGCCGAATCTTGTCAGGATGTGCCAAGGAGTCGGGTTAGGACGCTAATGAATGCACGCAACGCAAGTGAAATTAAATGTTATATTTTATTTGAGCGCCGAATTAAAAGATTACAGAATTATTATAATTTATAAAAAAGACATAACGGCAAGATAAAGCCTTAATAGTGGCCGAAAAACATACCGTTTAATTTAGCTAGCACGTGGCCGAAAATGGACTGACCTCGTCCCGTAGCGGTCTTTCTTCTCGCTGCTCACGGAACAGACTCACGCTCGGCTCGCTGGTTCAAGCCCTCCACTACTCGTCTCTCCCCCCCCCTTCTACGTCATATTGCACTGCTCAACAAAATCACAAGTGCCAATTCATATTTTATTATTTAAAATCCCTTTCCATTACATCCTAATTTATGCTATTATAGTTTTGGTTTGGTGGGCTCCTTGGCTGGGCCACAGGGTCTACAAGCGATTCTTTCAACTCTTTGGTTGCACGATTTAACATAGTTTTATCAAATGGATAGTATAATTGGTACCAAACTCTTCTTAATCTATGTTTTTATTTTATTTAACCCTTTATTATTGTGGAAATTGTTACACTATGTTTGTTACTTTTCAATTGAGGTGAATTATGTACGCAGCGACTTGAATGAGATTGGTAATCTTCTGTTTTGGAAAGGCGGTCCATTGTACTTCGTGCTGTTGCAAGACTGGGTGTTACCTAGACTGGCGGAGGAAGGAGTGTATCAATTATTTGAAGGCGAAACACGTAAAAGTGGTATCTTTTTTCTGGAAGTGTTATACATATTGTACAACAAATCAGAATTTATCATTATTGAAGGATATGGACAAATATCTTTTTGTACCACCTAAGGGTTTTGCGCTCACACGGGTTGTAAGATAACTGATCAGATCTGTCCACACCCTTCTTAAAAGCATTGTATTTTAATACAGGCAGAGGTTTTTGAGTGACTTTTTTGGTTCTGTTATTAACATAAGTGGCCATTTGATTGTCATGTTCGTTGGAAATATACACGACAGTCTGCTTGTCTTGCCACTTTCTCAGGGTTTTCTGTCCACTCATAAAGTACTTGTACAGTATGTGCCTTTTGATAATAGTGTAGTGGCAAGAGATACACTATTATAAAAGTTGACCATATAAAGTGCGTGACTACAGTTCAGTTTTCCCTGCATGAGATGAAGGACCACATTTGCAGCATGTCTCTTGCCTCCAAGGTCATCAAGTACCACAGAGAAGCATCCATCCCTTCATCTAGTGAAAGTTCTCCACTTTGATAATAAATTTGATGCATTTTATTAATAAAATAAGTAATAAGGGGCCTGACTTTCTCACGTCGATCTGTCGTTTCTTGATTTGTGGTTTCAGTGTTTTTTGCAAAATGAATGCACCTGAGAATAATCAACAATTCATAATTGGTCTCATCTCATAAACTCCCTAAATATAGAGGCAAGTTGAATAGTCTGTTGGTCTTCCAATAATCTTGAAGACAATTCAATCGGATAGATACTATGTGCAATAATAAACCCCAAAAAATATTAAGTTCATCCACATTAAGGTCTTTGTACCACGATATACGGGACTGAGGAACAGTATCTGAATCATATAATAGTTTTAAGGCATATCTGTTAGTTTCTAGGACTATGTCCTCAAATAAAATGTCATCAAATAACAATTAAAAATAATCAATGGGGCTATTTTCCCCAGAATCGGAACAAGCACTTTATTATCGCAGGTAAATGGGATATCTTTTAGGCCAAAAGTATTGTTACACCAAATCGGGTTCAATTCAGTGTCACCCTCCTCACTTTCAGTGGTGTTACAATCACTAGTACCCATGCTGTCATCCCCAGAGTCATTTATTTCATTGCCACTACCAAAAGAGTTGTTAGGAAGTGCAGAAGCCATTTTAAATAAATGGAAAGAAATAAACTTGTAATTAATAAAATAATTATTAACACAAACATACTATCACAAGACACAATCAAAATCACTAATAAAAAAAACAGCAAATTTCTAACCAAACATATAAAAAGTTACACTTGTATATTCTAGATATGCGGGAGGAAAAGCATCTGTTTACTCCAAAAACTGAACTCACAATGAGAATATGTGAAAGTATATTGGGAATATAGTTGTTGGTTTTCATCAGGTCCATATTAGGAATTTATTATTTCGCCTCTCACCTTGTTGCCTGTGGCTTCAATCTCATCAACAATATCACTGTGAAAACTTGAATAGGGGAGAGATATTTTATAATGATTTGGTAACTCTTGGTCCCCTTTCCAAGAAGATATGTCCGATTAAACAGTTGTTTTAATTAGATTAATTTTTCTTTTTGTACTCTGCAGTGTTAACAAGAATACGCAGTAGATTTTATTGACAATCTTGTACCTTAAATTGGTTTTTGTCACTGACAGTTTTTATTATTTCATTGACATCATCAAGAATTATTGGAGGAAGCTTGATTACTGGATTTGGCCCAGGTACTTGAACTCGTTGCGAAGGGATGTACCACCTGGGAAACAGGAGGTATATTTTCATCCATCACGCCTGAGAGGCCATCAGGACCTCTGTTAAAGTCTAGGTTGTTTTTACTCCTTTTGTGGTTTGTAGGTTATAGACCACCAAGAGAGGATGATTGTGGTTTGTTAAAGACTCCTAAATGAAACATTTGCTGGTTTAACTTCATTTATTTGTGGATAGTAGATGTTGATGATCTCACTAACACAATTAATGGCACGGCCCTCTATTTGTCTTTCCTTGTCTCGTGGGATCACGACAAAATGTCAGCTATTTGTGGGATCAGACGGCAATGTTCTTTGAACCTTTGCACTCTTTAAGAAAGGGTTTCCCTCTTCACTTGTTGCATTACTTGCCCTGGGAACCAAGTGGGAATTTAATATGTATGAGAAAAAGCATGAATTATATGAGAATGTTGAAGCTGTCCATAAGGAATAAGATGTTGGTATTTATTTACCTACCTACAGTTCACAAAGCTGAAACTTGTCCGTGCTACATTTTACAATATTATGCTCCATGTAACTTCTCAGTAATTACATGAAATATGCAAAGCATAAAAATTGTGTAACATTTCTCTTTATATGTTTAGATTTTGTATGGATTTGAGATACAGGCTCACCTTGGAAATTGGTCCTTGATATTACCTAGTAGTATATAAATAATAAAACACTTCAGTTTTAAAATATTTCATAAACACTGATTACGTTCTCAATCTTCTTTTTATTCTCTCTATTAATTGAGAAAGTGACTAGGACTGCTAGATAATACCAAGGCCCACTTTCCAAGGTAAGCCTGTGTCTCCTATCCACACAAAATCTAATCATAAGTGAGTATGGGTAGTAGACAAAAATCAATATCTTACACTTTTTTACTTTAAAAATTAGCAGTGTACAGAGAAATATGAAAATATTTCACTAAAAATTGCGGTTTTTTGGAGTTTTGCTGTGAAAGAACTTTTTTTAACCTTTATAGTGCCGGACTCCATTATTTTTCAATAACAAAAGATAATTGTAAGTACTTTAATTCTCTAAAACAATGATGTCACAAAGTATTTTCAGATTTATACATGGAAAATTGAGGTTTTAGACTTTTTCATAGCTAGCTAACTATAGCTAGCTAGTTATAGCTAGCTAACTCCTGCACCAACCCCAAGAAAATCCTCGCAGTTTCCGAGCAATTGGTCATTAAAGTTTATAAAAATCTTTTCAAGAAATATTAAAATTTGGACTCCATATAAATAGTGTCAATTAATAGGTGATTAATAGGCCTAATACTATTGAATGCCGCAAGCGGATGACCTTGTACTGGAAGCAATCTACATTAATACGATTTAATTCTTTTTTCGTTGTTTATTACATCTCTATTCTAGTTACATATTTTTAGAGCTGTAACAGATTATTAAAATTGAAAGTCATTTCTCGTTCCAATGCACCCAGCATTGTTTGTATCACACTTTGATGCGATATTTTAATATAAATCATACAAGAATGTAATCATATAACAATTTATAAACTGTCTACTATAAAATTATGTAATTATCATATTTTTCAAAGTTGATAAAAATTCTTGTATATACAACCCCCTCCCTGATTCATAAGACTATAAATACGGTAGATTTCCAGAATGTGCATGGAAAATTGGGAAATATACAGGATTTTTTAAAATTCCAATCAGCTGGACACTCTGTAGTTGAATGTGTTTCTATTGTTTGTAACTTCCCGTTTTGGTACAGTACCTGAAAAACTGTTAATTAAAAACTGTTATGGCTCTAAATATATGTTTTGAAATTTAATGATTACTTTATAAATATACACATTCACATTGATTGTCATGTTATTTAGAACTTAGAATATTATTTTTGTTTTCTGTATTGTTGTGTGTTTTTGTTAATAAGTTTCTATTTTTTTTTTTTTAATCTTGTTTAGATATTTTTAGAAAATTAAAACTGTAATATAAAATGTATTGTGTTTTTTATTCTAAATATAAATGTTTTATATTTTAGTCGAGAAGTAACACCTGGTTTAACTGAAGGTATGTCAACAAGTGAAGAAGTTGTTCATTTACGACGGCAGTTAGCTAAACTAAATCGTCGTGTCATGTCTATTGAAGTGGAAAATTTGCAACGGCAGCAACGAGAAAAGATGATGTATGCTGTTGGACTGGCATACTTTCTATTTAAAGCTTTGATTTGGCTAAATCGAAGTTCATAGAAGGCTGTTGTTGGGTGAGTGAATGATTTCATTTAGAATGTTTAAATAATAATTAGTATGTGTAGTTTAAAGTTTTGAGACCTCAAGATATTGTATTATTACGAATTTAAAAAAATTAAAAAAACAAATTCTCAAGTCAACCAAAAAATGATAAGGGCATGATCAATTGTATCAAGTTCCTTTTTAAAAATAACTTACACAACCTTCTGTTGTCTATCTCTATCAATTTTGTTGGTGTCCTTCTTTTTTTTACCAAAGGGCTATGATAAGATATACAGTAGACTCCCTCTCATTTGGAAACCTCAGGACCTGACCCCTGTCCGAACTAAAAAAAGATTGAACCATCAGAAGTAAATAGGAAAATATCTAAATATGTTGAATAATTGCAGTTTACATGGAAAAATTAGTAAAAAATGCTGTTTAAGCTATATTATTACACAATCATGTTTTGCTGTACAAGAATAAAACTAGACTATAAGTGTTTACAATTTTGTTACTTACAGCTAAGACATGGTTTCTGATGTCTTCTCGATAATGGCGTTACAGGAAAGAAAATCACACAACCTATTGTTATAAACACTTTCACATCTTTAATTTACACACCATATAAAAAATTTAAAAAACAGCTCACTTAATTACACCAAAAGAATAAAAATCTAAACAATTATAGCCTACAACATAAAAACACCCAAAAGAAGTCTATGATTTTTTTTTTTGTTAAATAGATTTTGTGTGTGCAAAGTCCCGCCATTTATTTATGAACATGACATCGACGTCCAAAGCTTCTTTTTGTTGCTCAATGTAGGTGGCTGCCAGTTGAAGAGCTGCTTTTCCCTCTGTGTGGCTCATTTTGTCCTCTGTACTTTCCTCGGTATCATTGTCATCATCATCTTGTTTTTAATTTTCTTGTCGAATGACACATTGAGTGATTTCGTCGTCGTCCAAAATTTCATTTTCCAAGTCCTCAGCATTTATCCATTCAACAACATCGTTTTCAACCAGGTTTACACAAGAAAATAGTTATCAAAGGTCATTTAGCAGTGCCATGTTATCATCAGAGTCGGTGTCGAGAAGATTTGGGTTTGTAAGGGGGGTCTTCTCTACTGGATACAATGTCTAGAATGTTTAGCCCCACTTTTTTCCAGGATTTCTGAATTGTTGATATTGGGATCTCATCATATGCCTTGGCAGACATGTAAACAACATCTTTCATATTCACTGATTTTAGGGCTTTCACAAGATTAGTGTCATCATCTTCCAGTTTAGAAAGGATTCTTCCCCTTAAAACATTCTTTCTATTACACCTTGATCCATTGGCTGCTGAAGACAAGTGACATTGGGTGGCAGAAACAACAGTTTTGTCACTCTCATCTTCACATTAAAGATCTCCTTCGTGACTTGGTGCATTGTTGATGAGGAGAAGAGCTTTGGCAGGCAATTTCAATCCAGACTAGTGTTTTTTTTTTTACATTCGGAATAAACTCACAAATGAACCATTCTCTAAACAAGTGCGAGTCCATCCACGCTGATTTCTAGGACCGGTAGTACACAGGAAGAGTAGTATTCATATACTTGAATCCCCTTGGCTTTGCCGATTTTCCAATGACAAAAGTGGGATCTTATGTATCCCTGGCGCATTTGAGCACAAAGCTACGGTAACTCTCTCTTTACTCTTTTTAAAGCCTGAAGCAGAAGTTTCTTGTGCTGTGGTGATGGTTTTCTCGAGCAACATTTTAAAGTTTAACCCAGTCTCATCAATGTTAGAGACTTGTTCTGGACTAAGATCCTCGTCAGCAATGATTTGTTGAAATTTTTCTGAAAATTCCATTACTGCTGTGGGATTTGCTGAAAGTTTTTCGCCACAAACTCCAAGAAAATGAACTCCATGTCTTGTTTTTCAGCATGAGAGTTACCCATCGCTGGCTAGAAACTGTCCACCTTTTTGAAGTTTAGATTGCAGCCGCTTTTTCTTTCAAGATTGGTCCATTTATTGGACCTTCTATGTTCTTGTGCAAACGGGTTTTTAGTGCTTTATCACCTTCCACTTGTGTACAGAAGACTTCTATAGCTTTTCTGTTTTTGCACCAATCATGCACTGTGCTTTTACCCACATTAAGATTGTTAGCAACATTCGCCACAGATTCACCTTTGTCTAACCGTTCTACCACATTTAACCTTTGTTCCATAGACACGAAGTTACATTTCCGTTTAACACTCATCATAAAGGAACTATACAAAACACTACAGAGTAAAATTATATCCAAACTTTTACAACCAAAAATATATACAGTAGAACCTCTGTTAACCGGCCTCGGATTAACCGGTCCTCGGATTAACCGCCCTATATCGTAGTGTACTGGTTGGATGAGAGTTACCGAAAATAAATTGTAATTGAAACACCAAAGCGGCAGCGAGTCAAACGACTTTGTCGATAGCGATATCCCATTGTCGACAGTGTAAAAACACCGCGGCACCAATGCGACAGCGAGTCAAACGACTTTGTCGATAGCGGTATCCCATTGTCGGCGGCATAAAAACACCGCAGCATTGGCACCCGTCAGTATAGCAGACACACCCACAAACCCACAAAAACGTTTGATGGGCCGCTTTTTTTCCACAAATCATTTTAGTATATATTATGGAAAATATAACATTTCTTTTCAGTTTTATTCTTGTCTGACTGGTTATGATCTACGTACAGTATATACAGTAAATAAAAATGAGTGATTTACAAAAACGGAAGCATGTGTTGGTTTCGTTTGAGACGCGGTTAAATGTGTCAAAAGACTTGAGAGGGGAATCTGTAAAAAAGCTTTGTAGTGTTTAATTTTTTCATGTTTGATGTATAATATACATAACATAATATATACGATACATTTATGTACAATAAAATGAGTTGCAATAACATCTTAATTGCATAATTCTTAGCGCTACCTGGTTTAATAAGCTTTCTTTGAACGAAAACAGATTTTTCACGGGAACCTCGGATTAACCGGCCAAACGGGCAACCGGCCCGGGTGTCAGTCCCGACTAGACTGGTTAAGAGGGGTTCTACTGTACTGTACAGTAGTAGAGTAGTGAAGGGGAAAAGCTTTACACAATATCGCCAAATGCAAGTCCGCACATTAGTAAAAAACTAACGATTCTGAACAGAAAACTAAAGGAACTAGATCTACAGCGCTAGATAAGCAGGTTATAACTTGTTTGTTTACGCTGACTCCAGACAAAGCGGCGCAGCGTGTGAATGTGAGTGTGTGACTCATACACAGGTGGCTGTCCAAACCATCCGAAGCCCGAACCAAACAAAAGGGAGTCTACTGTATTATCATTTAGTTAAAACTGTATATAAATACAGGGTTATCAAAAAATTAAATAAAAATGTCCTTGATTTCAATGGAAAACTGTTTATAAACATTGGCTGATTTGTTGTAATGACCTTGATGTGTAGATGCTACTGCACTACACTCATAGCCTGGCAGTAGTCACTTTAGTAAAAGCAACTGTGCAACAGAAAGCTCTATGTGTTTTTTGGGTTTGTTGAATTTAAATTGTTGGTTACAGTGCAACATCATTTTTGTTGTACTTAATGAACAAGATCTGCCAATAGACAAGACCATTGTTATTGATATAATCAGTTTAAAGAAACTAGATTAGTGGACCTAATGAAATACGCAGGATGACCATACACATTGAATGATAATATGGAGTATTTCTGAGTAAAGCTTGCTTAGCCCTATAAAAAGTATATTACATGACACAGTTTGGAACTCTGCATTCCTAAAACATGTATTCATAAGAGTTGAGATAGCATGTTTACAAAATCCAGCTTAAACAATGAATTAAGCAAGGAGACAGAGCTACCATTTGTCCTACTTTTTGTAGATGATCTACTTTTTAGCCACTTATTTTTTTTCTCAATAACTGTGACCACTTTTTAGTCTTATAATTCTTTATTGAGGAAGATATTTTTACAGCTATTTGTTTTTTATAAGAAGAGGAGCATCGTATCAATGAAAGTAAGTGTAATATTTACATGTAATTAGTTTTGTTAAATTTTAAAATTTATGGTATTGAACATTTCACAGAATTTTTGTTGCGGGTGGTTTGAGGGCGTGACTTCACAGGAGGTTTGTGAGATCAAATTATCAAGCGGAATTTATTTCATTTTTTAATTTTTGAAATAAGCAGCTCCCTGATGATATCTAATGATATAATAAAGCAGTCTATTAATCAACTTTTTTTTTTCTGAGTATTCTACAGACTTAAGTTCTTTGGAAACACATACTTGAAAATGTAATGTTTTTTTTTCATTTTAATTTTATTTCAATATTAAAAAAACAGTTTGAAAGTTAGATTATATTGTTTTCATGTCCAATTGGAAAAAAAAGTGCTTATTACATCTCTAGTAAGTGGTATACTTTTCTAGTATTAGGAAAAAACCAATTTCTTTAATAAAAGCTTAACCATATGTCACAATTATTTGATACTAAATATGTAACTATATTCTGTATTTAGCTATCATTTTACTGACAATGCATAATATTATTCATTTAACACTTGTTTTTAATTATATTTCTACAATATTGGTCCCTATATTATAGAGTTTATTAATCATTTTGTTTGTTTCAGATTGATAGTGGGGGGGGGGGAGCTATGTTAAACACAATTTAATGATAACAATCGCCTTTCTTAGATAGGAACAATTATGAAATGTGTTTATGTGTAGTAATGGCAGAAATAAATTTGAAGCCTATTGTAAATTGTACAATCAACATTTTTCTTATAGGAATAGAATAAAAGACCACCTCATAAAACAGTGAGATAAAAAGACAGTTTTGTAATAAACATTGTGTATTGGGCAGGTCAATTTAAATTTGAAGTTATTAAAAATGGATTTGCTGCAAAAAGTCATTAAACTCAGAGAGCAATGTTCAAGATGATCCAATGAAATGTAAAGTGCTATGCATTCAAAGCGATTCAGTTTCATTTTTCATTTTCTTCTTGTGAAGATCTAAAAGAAGTTTTTCTTTATGTTTGGTGAAAGTGTAAACAATTTTAATATGGATCACACTCAAATTTCTTACTTGATTATGTATGGTGATCTTTCATCATTCAAGAACTTGTTTTGAGTATTAGAAGATCTGATGTTTTCTTATGTATGGATGAAACAGTAACTTCTCAAATGAAAAGCAGATAGATCTTTATGTTAGGTATGGTACTCAGAACATACTGTAGATCTGATTCAGTCTTATTGTCTTACTTCCAAATATTTAAGACATGCAGAAGTTGTAACAATGGTATATGAAATTATGCAATTGCATAGAATGTGAAAGTTTGCTATTATCAAAAATGATCATGCTTTTAATGGATGACCCTAATGTCAACAAATCTCTTTTTAGGAAAATCGATTCACAAGTAGGGTTTCAGGATATCCTGGACTTGTGAACATTGGATCTTGCACTTTACCCAAGATTCATAATCCATTTGGAAATGGTATTCATCTACCTCCATTTTCAATGATTGATCAGTTTGCTCAAAGATCTGTATAAATTTTTTAACCTGTCAGCTGCAAGAAGAGAAGATTTAAGAAGACCCAGGAACAATTGGATGTATCAGAGAACTATTTCTTAGAGTTTGTAAATTGTAGATGGTTGAGCAATACTCCTGTCCTGAAAAGACTGATAGAACAACACTGGTCACACTACAGCACCTTTTATTTTTTGTTTCTACTTAAAAATCAAAGTTTCACATGCTAAAAAATCAACTATTCTAGTATTATTTCTGCTCTGAACAATAATCTTCTTCTTCCTCAGATGCAGTTTTTGGTTCATGTCAGTGATACTGTTTCTAAGTTTCTGACTATTTAAATAATATTTCAAGCGAAAAATATACGACAGACAGGGAATTGAACCCAGGACCTTTGGCTTTACGCACCAATGCTGTACCAACTGAACTATTTTTAGTTGCTTCCCACCATATGGCGTTCACTTCTCACTTGACTTTGCTTTTGATGCAATTTTTGAGCAATCATAATCCTGTCTATGTTTCAAGCTGAACAGCCACCAGAAAGAAATCCAGAAATACTCAAAAGAAATCCAGAAATACTCAAGTAATATTAGTGAGTTAGAGTTTTCGACAGCAACATTGTTTCCATATTATATGATTGAAGTAGGATCTAATGCGAATATGTATTTGCTGCCAACAAAAATTTCTGAGAGAGAAAGACTAGAGTTCTAAAAGATGTACTATCTATCTTTAAAGCGGTTTCTAATAAATTACTTAAAGTCTTGCCATTAGGAAATAGAGGTCTAAAAAGAAGAATCTTCTCTCCACAATGATTTTAACAAAGGTTTTAACACCTCATGGCTTAATAAAAAATGTTTAAGAGCGATTAAAAGCCTTAAAAAACACATCCGATAACTTCTTAAATGATAAACTAAAATTTAATTCGAACCTCATTTTTAACCTTTTAACTAAACATATGTAGGAAAAACAGATGTAACAACGAAAGGAGTACGAATGCACTGATAAGGCCTAAGACAATCCCAACCTTCAAGCATGCAGTGTTCTCCACAAATACACACGTGAACGACATCAAGACCTTTCATGCTTTCAATGTTTTATGATGTGTTTTTGTGTTTATATCAAGTGTTATGAAAATATCTTACGAAGTTTAGTTGAACGGAACCTAGTGTATTACTGGATTTGATAATGATCTGAATAGAGAGATCGAAATCGGTCATCCGTAAAGAAAACAGGAATAGAAATTGATATTATTTCAAAAAAAGGTATGTTACCTAAATTTATACTCATACACCCTATTCCGGATGCTAACTATCAAAAATGAATAGATTAAAAGAAGAATGGGTGGCAGCATATGAAGTGGATGAGGACATTAAAGAAGAGTGGTTAATGAAAGTAAAAACTGAGAATGAGATTAAATACCATAGAGTAGATTTAGTACTGAACTAATGTTTTTAACCTGGAAACATTAGATACCTATAAAATCTAAGAAAGGGGTTTTCAATAAATAAAAATCTAGTGACGCATGAAAGGAATGTCTTAAATGAAAATACTATAGGAGTCTTAAAGCAGTCAAAGATTATATAAGAATAAACAAAAAATAAAACATTATCATCACTAAAATGACAAATCAGAGGTTGTAGTGCCAAATATAAAACAAATCTGAAACTGCAAAAGCGAGAAAGTGCCAAAAGAGAGAATGATGTGAAAAGAGCTAAAGAAGAAGAAAACCCCCTTAGAAAGGGAGTAAGAAAATAGAGGAAAGCAACTGAAGACCTTCTTGAAGAGGAGATAAAAAATTACAAACAGCTTTAAAAAGAAAAGACTGCTCAAGTTTCTTCAGCATCAGAAATGATAGACATTGTACAAAACTACTAAAAAATTTAAAGAAAAGAAATAAGTTAACTGCCAGTATATATAGTTGCAATTAATTTGAAAACAATGTTTCTATTGTTATTTGAATAAAAGATAATTATCAATAGTTCCTGTAATAATACTCTTCAATTATTGATTATTTGTTTGTTTATTTAGATTTGATTTATAGTTTTTGATTGACTATTTAATCTGATTTTTCAATGGACAATCCATTAATTTATTCATTTAATTTATAATCACAAATTAATAATATAGATATGTTGCACAATTTTCTCCTTTAATTGTTCGTTAAATACTAGTTGAAAATAGTGAAGGAAAGGGAAAGGAGTAGAGTTGGGTGTAATAATTAGTATTACATTAATTTATTTTAGTTCACAAGTCATTGTTCCATTTTTCATATAATCAGATTGTATTGTGGCTAATTATTGATTTGTTCATTAATTTAGTTTTAAGAATTCAATATTGTATTTTATTGTATACTGCAATTTACTCCAACACTTATTTTATTTAGGATGAGTGAATAAGTGACAAATATTTAGAGTTTTATTTAGGATTTTTTTGACAAATAAAAATTTTATTATCATAATACTATTACGGTGTATTTTTGTCATTTTATTTTAAATTTGCAAGAAAAATCTAATAATAATATGTTTTAGACTTCTTATCGGCCTATTTCTAATATTATTGTGGTTATTTTTAAGCTTTATAGTTTTAATTGTGTCATATGCAATTTTTGTTACATCTAAAAGTCAATTATTTACCAAAGTTAGTAATAACTTCCATAGTGTAAATATATTTTGTACTTTTTTAATGTTTTTAATAAGTGAAATATGAGTGGGGACACGCTTCTATTTATTGAGAGGTAAGAGTTGAACATATTTTTTTCTAAAAATATCAGAGTAGTCTTTACAATGAATTTATGAACAATTGTGAAAAACGGAGGAAACATTCTGGCTAAGGTTTATCTGGAACTAATAGTTTTTGTTTGTTTTTTAATGTTCATTGTTTGGTGTCCAAGTCACTTTGTATAATATAATGAGTAATAAATTAATTTATATTACCTTTTGTTCCGTCATGTGACTTTGATTTTGTCTTTATTACAAAGACGCGTTTCGGAGACGTATCTCCATCTTCAGTAAATTTCACTCCGTAGAGGTCGTTAAAACATTAAATATCACAAAAACATTGACACTATACACACTATATTTTTACTCAATTATATATTACTCAATTATATTTTACTCAATTTTGAGAAAAAAGTAGGTAATTTACAGAAAACATTGGACACAAATTTTTTTGAAATTAGGATACAATGAAAGAAGTTATAGTTTTTCTCTAAGATGGACCACTGCCAAATTACAGTCTCAATGATTGGAAGGAATATTTCTGTTTTGTGGCCACCAAAAACTCAATCTGACCCTTATAGACTTTTCTTCTGGTGTTACATAAGGAACATTGTTTATTAAGAGAGAACCACTGCCGCCTTATTGGTATGATCCAACATGTGCAGAGATAATCTTTCCCCTAGACATTTACCAAGTACAAAAAAAGGGGGAAAAAAGAAAAAAAAAGTTTACCTAAATCATGGACACCTTTACTAATGACACTGAATGTTTACATATATATAGTTTAATCACTCTAAAACGTTTACATCTTTCGTTACCCATTCACTGTTCTTCCGTTAACCAATCTTCACATAATCATACATATATATTAAAGAATCCAACATTATTATTACTTTTTTTGTTTATAACATATTTGTTTATTAATTATACATTTAAACTTCTATTAAAAAATCTTATTTTATATTTAAAGTAAATTAACCCTACAATTTTATAAATTCTTATCAATTTATCGAACCTTTAACTTACAGGGTTGATTGAGTGTTGTGATCAGAGTTGATGAAATATCTCGCTTTCGTCATATTTTTGTCAGTTTATACTGTACTTGGTTTTCCACAGTGGGGTTCATTCTCCACAGTGTCGCGGCTTAGCCAAAGACAATTTGTCTCATCTAAAAACCAGAGCATCTACATAAGTTCAACACTGTAACCTTGTTTTAACTCGTTTAATATTTTTACCCTGTTATCTTGGAGTTATCCACAATTAGATCATCTAATGCTGGTCTTTATTATTTAGCTCCAATTTTTGGATTGTTAATAAAAAACAAACTCAAAAACTATCAAATCTATTAGAATTTAAAAATTTGTTTGTTTGTAAATGAAGGTTATTGGTCTCACATTACTGATGCTTGCTGAGAGGAAAAAAATCAGACTTTACTTTTTAGACAAACCTCATTATTAAGAGTAATACATTTTACCACATAATATATATAAATACTGTGTGATTCAAATACTAATTAGTTTTTGTTGTTTCAGGAATACTTAAAACATTTAGAAGAGGATATTTATGGTTTGTACAACAAATGTGAGAAACATGCTTTCTTCATCTATTTTCACAATTATTTACATTTATGAGTTGGTCTGTTTCATTATTTGTAATTTTTTGTACTATTTTTATTAGTATTTTTGAAAACCTATCTACAACCTTTTACCTTTGAAATATAGACATTTTGAAAGCAGGTGGATATTTTTATGTATTAATATTTATTATTGTTGCCAATACAAAAGCTAGTCTTATAAATTCAGTAGATTTTGTAATAAACTATTTCTCCTTTAAAGAAACAGCAATAATTTTAAATTGCAAATTATACAATATTTTGATATGTTTGTTCAAATAAACAAAAAGAAATACCTGTCTCTTATTAAATTTGTAAGACTAGTACTGCACACATGTCATTTATTACTGTAACTTATGTATACATGTTATTTATGGTTAGCAGGAAATCTAACCTTATAAGATGCATGAACAGTGTTCATAAAACATATTTATTTATTACTTTAACTAGACAGTTTGTGTAAAAAGTCATAAAATTAACTTGTAGTTTTTAATTTACAATTCCATAAAAGAAAATATACTGTAAGCAGGTTTTTCTTAATTTAAATTAATGTTCGTTCAGTCTGTATCATTTTGTGTTTTTAACAAAATTTGTGAATTAATGTTGCGAGTTCATTTCTATGTATGCTTAGTGTATTTAAAATTGTTAAAAATATTTGCAAAGAGCATTAATGATTTTCAATATCGTCACTATACATGGCATTAAAATGATTTTGTGTATTCACATTTTCATATCAGTTAGATATAGCAGTGATGGTGATTAAAAAGATACATGTACATTACAAATAAATATTTAGGTAAGTTTTATGTTGAGGACAGGATATATTTGAGGCGATATGTTTTGCAAAGTGATATGTGTTGAGTGAATAACCTGCTCCATTTCTTTGCTTGTTTTGACAAATTTTTTAAAAATATTTATAAGTAATACACAAATAACAAAAACTCTTTCCTGCCTATCTTTACTAGTCATCCTAACCAGGTTTTCAGGCAGTTTTATCTCAGAAATGCCAATATATTGTATCAATGAAGTTAAAATTTGTGCCATTATATATTTTAAAACAATATGCAGATTTGATTTGTTTAAAATTAGTTAATTAATTTCTAAACGTAACCAAATTTATAAATTAAATTGATCAGTTATTATTATTATGTCATTTATTATGAATTCTTCCGGCTTCATTTTGCGAACTTTCTAATATTTTCTGTTAATAGGTAAAAAAAAAAAAATTGTTTCCCATTAAAAGATGAATAAAAAATATATTTTTGATTCTTCTATCTTTAAAATATTGTAGATCCAAATTCTGAAATAAACCATGCTGGTTTTATATAGTTGTATATTATTTGACTATTTTACTGAAGTCGTTTATAGATGTTTACCAAGTCTACAATAGACGCAATCACCTTGCCACATTTTAAAATTTTCAGACCAACTCTTGCGATTCCATTTCAAATTAATTTAAACCTTTTTCATAGTCGCTATGATAAATTGTATATTTCATGATCATAATATACAATATTTTCATGTGAATAACTGCCATATTTATTTGCAAACCTGGGTGTTAGAGAGTTAATTGAAATTGCTTCCTTGGGGTTAGTTATTGAAGCCTAGTTATATCATTTTTTAATTCACTATATTGGATAACACATCAGCAACGACTGCATATATTCGCTTAATTATTACAGCTGTTCAATTTACAATACTATTGATACAGCGTAAATCAAAACTTTATACAAATAATTTATGTACTAACAGCTGATTTTACAAGTTGTTACTAATGCTTCAAGATTAAGTATATACAAATCTAGCTTATAAAGTATAATAATTTATAGTTGATTGAATAACATAAATATATGTTAATAATAGTTTACAATAACGGTAGGTCTTCTTCTGTCATCGACTATTGTTTTCAAAAAACGTAATACTATGTATCCAGTCCTCAATATGTTGAAATAAAATTGACGATTTTGATCAGAATTTGATTCATATGAATTAAGTATTTAAAATGCCTCTTAAATTTAGATAGTACGTATTTGTAGATATAACAGGCTGAAATGGCATTTGATTTGAATGTAGTTTATAATTAGATAAAAATGGTGTTATTGTATTTCTTATTATTTATTAAATGTTATTTTATTTTTAGATTCACAATATCTTTGAATCTGTAATGATGTTGATATTATTTAAGCCTATTATCAGTCTCAAATCCATTAAAAATTCAGCTGCATTGAAAATTTGTTATCTTGTTTTTAGGGTTTGAAAACATTCTATGCTAACCAGTTTGCTCAAATTGTAATGAGTTTCAAAATTATGTAATTTTTTGTGATTTTTGTATGTGGTACAAAAATTGCATAATATAAAATTGTTAAATTTGAAAATTTATTTACTGATAATATTTTTTTCCAAATCTAAAATGTTTCCATTTTTGATAATATTATTTGTATTGTATAAAATCTGTTTCCATAATGTACATAACACATTTCTTAACAGTGTAAATTTATTTGTTATTCTTTCACAATAGATTTGTTGTTTAAAAAAATGTATAGCAACTTAAGTAAGGAAGTAAGCATAGTTATTACGATAAGCTATGATAACAAAATTTGTAGTTAGTCAAATAGTATAAATGTCATTATTTTAAAATATTTCCTGTATTTTGTCTGCTGTATGTATATAATACACGCTATGTAAAAACTAGCGATTAAAATATATCAGTTTTAGGTTGCATTAAATACTCATTGTATACAACCTTGATCCTTACAAAAAAATTTAGGAGTGTGTGAAGTTTGGAAATAAAATTTTATAATTCATAAAGTTTAGTTCATTTTGAACTTACAATTTTTAACATTTAAGTTTGGTTTGAAAATTAAACTTAATTATATATTTTTAGTCATAGTTCGAATTGAAAAATATCAAAAATTAAAATTAAAGTGTGTCTTATATAACTTGAGAGTAATGGACACATTTTCAATATGTACTGGGCATTTAAATTTAGCAGGATACACACAAATCGTTGTCCAACATTTTACTTCATATACAATACATATTTGCAACTTGAAATATCTTTATAAATTATATTTTATCATAAACAGTTTAACCTAAATTAGATTTTATTATATCCATTTATAAATCTTTAATTCTTAATTTCTTCCAGTATTCAAGGTTTTATTTTTATTGAAAAATATTCTGATAGAAATTTGTATTAATATTGTCTAATGATTTTTAAACTGAATAAAAACAATACAAATAATCTTACTTTACAGTGCTTTTACACCAGCTAGGGCAACCCATATTCTGATATAGGGTAATCCGAAAAAGAGTCGTCGCTGGTAGAGTCATCATCAAGGTTAACGATGAAGTTTTCCAACAATTCCTCGCACTGGTATCATACTCGAAATACTTTTATTACCAATTTTTTAATTACACACTAATTCTATCTGGTTTAGATTACAGTGATATGGAGGTAAACTGAACAAAATATAATAATTCATTTTAGCTATTTAGTTAACTATTATAGTCATTTTTTATATTTGATACTAAGTATAAAAATTAAATCTTTAACTACTACTGTAATTAATAATCACAAGAAACATTTTACTCTGCAACCACTCAATTATTCCTAACTCTGATAGAACCCCTAGGAATTTTTTCAACTTTGACACTATGATTGGACAAATTGTCCATAACAATAACATTCTTTGGCTCAATAATCGTTACAATTTTTTGAATCCATTCTTCAAATGCACTACCCGTCATCTTGTGATATTCAAGGCTGGATTCTGATTCAAAAATCCATAAACCGGGTAGAAAACCACTTCCTATACGGGTTACAATTAGTCTTTTAGCTGTACTGGTAAGATATTTTAAGCTGGTTGTAGCTCTTTTAAAAACGCATCTTTGAGCGACTTCACATTTAAAAACCCAAACTTTTTTCTTGGTATGTCCAGCATTTACCCATATTTCATCCAAATAATAAATGTTTAGTTTTTCTTTTGGAAACTGTCTTATTTCGCTAAGATAGTCATGACGCCATTTCATAATCTCACTTCTTCCTATTAAAAACTGTTACTTCCACTTAGATTTAATTTTAATTTTAGAACTTTTAGTAGCATATGTGGTTAGTTTAATAAGTTAAAAATTATTGTGTGTTTTGGTTATTATATTTTACTCCTGTCCATATTTCCTTTCTTTTCGTGGTTTTTAGGTTTGATGTAAGTCGCAGGGTACTGGCATTTTCACTTTTGGTTCTGTTACAATATGAACACCAATGTTCCCTTCTATTTGGTTGAGGTCATGTTTTTTATATTTTATTTTTTCACTTGATGTAAAAGTATTTAATTATAATTAAACTTTTTTTTTCTGTCACATTTGTCCCCTTTTTTAATCTTTGCGATTTGCTTCCCGCTATGGGTTGCAACCTTGCCTTTGTGAAATAACTATCAAGAATCTTAATATTCCATCTGTCAAGAATGTATTTAAATTATATAATAATATGTAAAGTAATATTATGGTCGTATGAAACTCAGAATGAACAATTATTATGAAAGAAGTAAAATGTGTTATAGAGAATCTTGTAATCAATTATTAAAGTAAAATCACTTCCGGTAATAATAGTTGTACCATTCTGGATTTACGTAATTAATGTTGAGTTTGTGCGTTTCATTAACTAAACTATGTTTATATAATTTTATTTGTTGTATTATAGTTTATTCCCACGATATTAAATTTGTTATATTAATGTTAGAAGTTGTATTTGATTAGGCTCACATAAAAATAGAGCCATAGATTATTAAACAATTAAACTTTACATTGTATAAAGCAAGATTGAATAAAGAAAGAGAAAAACTGAACCACTCTTTTCAAAGATATCTAAAGAACCCAGGCCTAATAAAGGAACGTTCTTAATACATCATTATTCTATTCTCCTTCCTCTATCCTGCCACACCAACTAAATTAATAAAAACCACCCCAAGATTGAAAATAAAGAAAATAAAAAATAATCAAGAGCTAACCGAGGTACAGCCTAGAGTGTGATGTCCATCTAATCTGGTCTACCCAGCGTCGTGTTCCCTAGCTGTTGCGATGTACCCAGGATTGTTCATTCTTAACGTGTTCTCGCAAATATTCCATTTTAGGAGGAGCCAATTGATAGGGTTGACTCTTAACCGGAAAGCCGCCCATAAGATGGCTATCGTACTCAATTAAATTTGTCAATCCTAACCTTTTATTTAGAAAATCAGGAATTTCTCTAGGTATGACCAAGATGATCGAAACATCCCGCGAGATGGGAGTAGTAGTAGATGAGATTACTTGTGAAAATGACCCTAGTACTGAAATTGTTAAGCCTAATAACTA
Source organism: Aphrophora alni (assembly GCA_963513935.1). NCBI lineage: Eukaryota > Metazoa > Arthropoda > Insecta > Hemiptera > Aphrophoridae > Aphrophora > Aphrophora alni. Next base: position 54,780,411 of record OY740773.1, on the reverse strand, counting down.
TGGACCCGTCAAATTTAAAATAGAATTTTCTCTCGGAAATATCGAGATGAAGTCGGATCCGAGAATTAAAGGACATGACAACCTAGGCGCCATCCGAAAAATGAAATTTCAAATGCTGTATTTTTAGATGAAGACGCAAGAAGAGGAAATATGTAACCTTAAATTTAGAGGCTGTAACACAATCAGCTTTTACTTTGGTTATCGATTTAATTATATTCAAAGTTAATCAATCAGATGTTTTGAAATAACGCATTTTACTGAACTTGAATCCAAAAGAGCATTGACCTTAAGTAAGTTGATAAAGACCCACTTCGACCAATGACAAAAGCTGATCAGTCATACATCTAGTAGTTTTAAGCGAGTTATGCTGGTTACGATAATGGCAGTTGGGACCTTTTGAAATTAGATATACGCGCCTACGCCTATTCCGTAACGAAAAGAACTTACACCTCCAGTTGTATTGGATCAGGTTTCATGCACCAATAACAAGTTGACACAAAGCTATCTGTGATCTGAGCATTTTTTGTGTCTTAATTTATTTTTGTTCTACATTATATTAAAATTTGTAAGTGTTTACCTAAAAGGTAAAATGTCGAACATATCGTTATCGAATTGGTTTCTAGTTGGTTTTCATATGTTTCAAAGTTTGGATCCACCAATTAAGTTCCTAATCTCCACCGGTTTTAGAATTATGTGGTCCCCCAAAAACGTGTTCAACAATTATTCGGGCTTCTATTGTCTGGCTGCCCGATACTGCAATACACTTGTTGTATTAATGATCTATATTCAAATTTTCCAGATCGGCTTGGGTCTCACTGGCGGAGCCTGGTTCTAAGTGTCATGATGCTGTTCACATGTGCACACAATCTTTCTAAGTGAGACAAATTTGTCGGCCTAGGAACAAAAACTAAACAGTGGCGAACATCCGGCGATATTTCCTCCAGAATGACGTTTGTAACATCCAATTCTGACTTATTTATTCAAGTTGAGAATCTTAGAAGATTCTTTAATCCTCAGAAGACTCCTTCTGAAATCTACAAAATTTATATGAATTTTAAAACAAGAAATCGGTAGTCTTGGGATGCAATTCCAAAATCCGTGTTAAAGGCATAGCACATTTAATTTCAAAAACCGCTTTCCCGTCTGTTATATCATTCATATGAATTAGGTATATTCCCAGATAGTTAGAAATTTACAATAATTATATGACCACTTTAAAAAAGGATAATAATAAAGATATTACGAACTATCGTACTATAGCACTGTTATCAGTTTTTTTTTTTTTAATTGAAAAATTAATGATGACTGGAATTTTTTTTGAAGTGAATACTTCTTTACGCCCGGTAGGCAATTTTTGGGTGCTGTTAAATCGATGTAGTGAAAGTAAAAATAGTCACAAAAATGACGGCACGAGTGAAAGGAAAAATCGTCACGATATCTAGCAGCTGAGGCATAAATAAAGTTAACATCAGAGATATCCAATTAAAACAGCTGATGAGCTGATTATTTTTCTTTGTAAAATTTAATTCAGCTGGACTTATGTAGAGGAGATATTGGTTTGTTGTTATGCATTAAATTAAATTTTTTTAAATCTTGGTAATTTACTAGAATATACAAGAGCTTTTCTTTATCATATTATATTTTATTATCCGTTCAAGGATATTTTACGAGACATCGGTAAAAAAAAAATTAAACGGATCTTGGTAGTTTAGTAGAACACACAAGAAGGTTTTTAAATCGCATTTTAGGCCTATACGTTAAAGGATATTTTACGAGATTTCGATAAAATTTTTTTGTTTTACGGCGTTTTCAGACGAACGTAAATCTACGAAAAGTATTGCACTAACTTTCTCAGACTCCCATACATAGTCAAATTAATAATCAGTGCAAACATATTGCACAAACTTTCTCACATAACCATATATAAATTAAAAATAAAAAAATCTAAGAAAAATATTGCACCAACTTTCTTAGACTCCCAAACATAAAAAACTATTAATTTTAAAATTTGAAATGAAACTTCTATTAGCATGCTTTAGCCTATTATTAATATTTAAAATTTATGGTTAGAATATTTACTTCTGTCTACCGTCTCGCGACGTAACATTTTTTTGGAAAATATAATGTTTTAAATAAGAATCAGTTTGGATTCCGTAAGGTGTTCTGTACCTCTTCTGGTATTTTTTCTCTCCTGGACAAGATTATAAATTGTATTGATAGAAAAAGGTCAGGTTGCATCAATCTTTTGTGATTTGTCAAAAGTTTTTGACTCTGCTGACCATAACATTTTAATAAAATAACTTGATTTTTTGGTATAAGGGTAAATCAAATAATGGGATAAAGTCATATTTATTAAACAGAAAGCAGAAGGTAGTATATACTGACAGCTCTGTCAACTCCTATGAGTCTACATGAAAGCCTGTTCCTCGTGGTATACCTCAAGGTAAAATCTTGGGGCCTTTACTCTTTTTAATTTATCTGAACGATTTACTTGAAAACGTTGGTCCTGCAAAATCAGTATTATTTGCTGATGACACTACTTTGACGGTGTTTGGGCAAAATAGTTCAGACTTAGCTATATCAGCAACTTTGGCAATGTCAAAGGCCAATGATTGGTTTATAGCAAATAATTTGAAATTAAATGTAGCAAAAACTAAATTAATACAATTTAAAATAAAATCAACTCCAAATACAATTATTGTGAGCGGTGAGGAAGAAATCCAAAACACAGTTATTGTAAATTAATTTTTGTTGAAGAACATAATCCGTTTTTACCCTGTCAGTTTTTTTAGCATTACCTAAATACTGAATTATTATGAAATAATTAAAAAAAAAATTTATATCTTGAAATAAAATACCTTAATAAGAGTCTTAATAATAACTACCTTCGATGAAAAATTAAAAAAAAAAACTGATTTGGTCCGTTTCCCCTTCATATAAAGCAAGATGGAGATAGCATTGAGGTAACTTTTTTTGGGTAACTTTTCGGTTCTAGGAAATTCAAAATGTAATCTAACGGGATGGTATGTTGCATATTTATAATTCAAAACGGAATACCGGTACATCGTGTTTGATAGTTAAAATATTGCGCGTATACTCCAATATTATATAAATTCGCCCACATTATAGTACAATTAACTGGATGTAAACAACGGTTTGAGGATATTTCTTCTTCTTTAATTAATTATTTATTTTCTCTATACCCTAAGGGGCTCAAGTGAGGGTAGGTGTGATAAACCTTAGCTTTATCTACACTTTTATTTTTATAGTCTTCGGTTAGATCTTTCAGGTTAGACCTCTTCTTTAATCTCTCCTATTCGGTGTCTTTTGACCAACTCTTGTTCTCTTTCGACTTTGATGCTATTAGTGAATTACATTGCTCCGGGTCTTTTTTTTATGCTCTTTTATAAATTATGATATTCTTTATGATGACTGAAATGTTTTTCGACTTAAACAAAAAGAATTTTTTTTTTACTGTATAATGGTTTTCGACAAGCGCGACATCATTGGGAAAAGTTGCAATTATGTTTCATTTGCTGATTTCACAGATTGTCCTATTTTGCGGTTTAGTAGTAAGCTTGGTCTGTTGCACGTTTAAATCTCTAGGGACCTTATTCTCTTTGACAACTTTTACGTTGTTCACATTCAGTTACATCGTTTCGTTACATCAGTTGTGTAGAATCTGTGTTGTTTTGAGGATTGGTTATTTACGTTGCGCTTTACACTTTAAAAATGAATATTACTTCAGCAGGTATGCAAAACCATTATTTATTTAAATATTTGAACATGACGAAATAATTATAATATTTTTATTGTGTGATATTAATGAAAAACTTCTATCTTCAGAGTATATATTGGGACCATGTTCCACCAAACCCGCAAGTCATGGTTATTTTTTAATTGTTTATTCGACTTATATAAATAAAACTGTGTCCTTGTCCAAATGAAAACCTCCCAATTAAGTATTACATACTGAGTTTATAGCTTAATTAAATATATCAACAGGTTGTTGGCCTCACAAAATGCTGGCTCTAGGCATTGAACTAACCTATAAATTGTCAGGCCTACTAGTAGGCCTCTGCTGGTAGTATATAATAAAAATTACTGGTACTTGTAATAAAGAGATAATTTATGAATTAACAGTTATATTTTTTTAATATCAATTTCCCCATGTGAGCTATTTCACTTTTTACTAACCTATTAATGTGAATAGTTAGGTTATTAATTTAAAAGAAGTAGGCCTATGCTATGACTGTACCCTTACCTCTTACAGTTAGATGTATTGTCTGTGTAGTTTTAAATTTTCTTTTTTTACTATGGATTTTTGGTAAATATTCATTGTACATTATAGGATTTTGTGGTAAATGTTTACTTTACGGTGGCACCTTATTTTTCCCGATTTTATTGTCGTATACTACATACCTTATTTCTTAAGAATAAATAATGTTTTAGTTGAACAGATCACTATTTTTCACTGAAAAATCAGAATCTAAAACTATCAAATCTGACGTATTTATAGGTTAGACATAATGCCAAATGTTCACATTTACGTCTCATATGTTACTAAAGATATTTCAATCTATAACATCCGTGATCACAAATCACGAGATAAGCTGTGAATCCTCCATATTAATAATCTAATTTAAAATTATTAATTTCAATAAACTTACAATCAAGTTTTTGCCAGGTGGTTATATATATATATATGTACCTGGCCAAACCTGTTGTGATATATAATTATATCACAAAGTATAACTTCAATAAACATACGAAAGGCAACCTGGACAAAAACCGGTTGTGATATGAAATAGCGATGTAGCGTAGGTAGTCTAAATGAAGTGAGGTATGTAGTAGACAATAAAAAAAGAAATCCAGAAAATAAGGCACCACCTTTAAGTAAACAATTACCGATTTCGTTATTAAAAATTATGAAATCGTTTAGTTAACTATAGGCTATACTATGTATTTAAACAATCAATACATATTTTTTGACGGAGGACAATAATTTTAAAGTCACAAAATGCATTATTTTGGTAGAAAATAAAATACGTAGAAAAATTTTGGTAGAAAAATATAAAAGTACGAAATACAGCTCAGGTTATGAATTCCTATGTCAATATTGATAACTATGTTCATCAAGTCAGAGAATTATGTGATATCCTGTTTCATTAGTGTCAGGCTAGGTGAAGTGACTATATATATGGCTCAATACAGAGTGGCTGATATATCCGCTTGTGGTCCACAAAGAGTGCTATGTTTTTGTGTCAAATTTGGGAGTTATATAAACAATTCAAAAATATATTGTGTGTAATGTATTTTAATTATTTGATTACCCTACACCTACAATTACAAAACAAAAACATTTCCAGAATTATTCACATTTTATTCTATATTTTGTAAAAGTGTTCTTAGTGTTCATGTTAGATTCTTCATGTAAAATTTTACTCTTAGAAGTACACTCTTGGTATGATATGCTTCGAAACATGAGTCTGGCTCTAGATAAGGGTTGTCAACACATGTTTTACAAAAATATATCATCGTCTCTTTACGTAACTTTTTTGTAACAAACATGGCACCAAAAGGAACTTTTAGGCACCTTTCCCATCACATAAAGTTTTCTGTTCAATCTTTCCCAGACAGCCCTTTTTCTTCATAAAACAATAGAATAACTTTTTATCTGTGTTATACGATTTTATAATCTATAACTTTAGTGTAAAAGTAACGAAAAATATCATTATGATTGTAGGATTCCTCTATACAAAAAAAGGGATAATCCTGTCATTGGTTTGGAAATTCTATGGATGCTAGTGGATATATCAGCATATGCGGTTTGCTAGCCACATGAAGTGTAGCTGATATATCCATCATTGGTCCGGGCAGGGTTAATAATAAACATTGAAAGATTACACATCCACTAACTTGACTAACGTAGTCCTACATTATTAACGTAGGCTTTCGTAATCGGAGGTGGATTAACCTAACAACGGCTGGATTTTCTTGTTTTATATTTGGTATTTGACAGTGAAGAAATGGATTTTGGGACTTGAAACATGTTTCCGACAAATAGTATGACCTGATTCTTTGAATAGCAGGTAATTAGTTACCTAAATATTGGTTGTTTTTACAATAACCTCGGATTTTTCTATACAAAATTATGAAAACGTAAAGTTAAACTTGTAAATTACTAAAACCTAATAATCAAAGGATTAGATCTTATTATTTGTCAGAAGAAATGTTTAAGTCCCAAAATGTATTAGTTTAGTAATATATGAGATTTATAAAAGTACGAAATCCAGCTATGTAGGTTAGGAACGCCAACAAAAATACGTTCATCAAGTACCTCTACTCAGATTACTCAAAAAATTCCTGGGGCATATACTCATTCACTGAATAAAATGATCCAGACAACCGTAAGTAGTTGCCTATTGTTGCTTTCAAAAGGCTTATTATTTTGTAATTATATATGAGACTGTGGCCCTGCCCGTAGTGACATCGGACTTTGTGTGGATATCTGTAATTTGCTATCGGTCCCACCTGTATGTAATATACAGATTGCATTATTTAGTGTATGTGAAGCTTAGGATAGCGTTTTAAAGAATTGTTGATTGGTTTTAACTTTTGTAGCTAGAATTTAAACCAAGATTTAAAAAAATGTGTTTTTTACTTTATAAATTTAGAATAGGTAGGGCAGAGAAGAGAAAATAAGAAGATAGAAAATTGTTTTTATCAGAGAGCCTTTTTATAAATAATATTGTTAGTTTTGCCACAAAGGATTTTATTAATTTTAAAATATGCTTGAATTTGATTCCATTTTTGTTATTGATAAAATGTATGTTGTCACTGAAATGTAAAAAATATACAGGAGAATATAGGTTTCCCCCTAATGTCTAGAAAAAAATCGTTAATGAGAATTAATTTTTTTTTGAAGTTTTCAGTTCCAATTAGCATTTAAATCATATAGGCTACTAAATTTGTCGTAGACATAAATAAGTTGTTGAAAATTTTAAGGTAATGTATAAAATGTGTCAGAAAATATGTATGTAAAAATGTGTCCTTGTCAGCAACAAAAAATAGTTATAACTCAGAAACTATGACACTGATTTAAAAAAAGATTTCAGTTCTAATTAGTATTCAATTTATATACATCATATTTTTCACTAATGTCTGTATATATTGTCATTAATTATAATTTTGGTTTTCATATTTACCTTTACAGACAAATATGGTTTATTACTAAGTGACTACTGAACCATTTTTTATCAAACATAGACTAAAACCTAATCAAATAATATAAGAAATATTTACATATGAAAGATCTTGTTGTGATTTGAATAAATTGGTTGTTTTTACTTTGCTAAGTTTTTTACTCTCAGTTTGAAATTAATTTTTACTTGTTACTTATTGTAGCTGGGATTATATCCCTCTTGGAAGAACCAATGCCTGAATTGAAAGTTTTTGCATTGAAGAAGCTTGACTTAATTGTGGATGAATTTTGGCCAGAAATATCAGAAGCCATTCAAAAAATGTAAGTATTAATTCACTTTTATAATATTTTGTTACATGGGTAGCTAATTAATTTTAGATAAATATAATTTAACCAAAAAGAATAGGCCCAGGCCTTCTGCATTACTATGCAGATGTTTTTTGAAGTATGTGTTTACATGAGGTTAAAAAAAACTGAATACATGTTTAAATATTATTTTTCACTTTAAAACTAAAATGTTTTTTTGAAATCTTATATGTGGAAATTACAATCACTGAATATTACATAATATTATTATTTTTATACCAGGTTGGTAAAATATACACTGGTTATTACTGGATATAGATTGCTTCTAACTTAAGATGTTCATCTCTTTAAGTTAACTTTAATGTAATAGCAGATATTTCTTGTTGAAACTCCATATTCAAGGATAAAATAAAGCAAAAGCTTAAAGTTTCAAATATTTAATAGTATAAACGAGCTACAATTGTTTCGCCTTGCGGCATCGACGGGCTACTGATAATTTACAGGTATAGACAACTATTCAAACATAAGTACAGGAAACTGAAATACAATAGAGAAATCGGGAAAAAGGTAGGGGGATGACCTGGCAGGTAGAAAAAGGTTAATGAACTATGGTACGGATGGGTTTTAGAAGAGGTGACGAATTTAAATTGTATTAAATTCGTCACCTCTTCTAAAACCCATCCGTACCATAGTTCATTAACCTTTTTCTACCTGCCAGGTCATCCCCCTACCTTTTTCCCGATTTCTCTATTGTATTTCAGTTTCCTGTACTTATGTTTGAATAGTTGTCTATACCTGTAAATTATCAGTAGCCCGTCGATGCCGCAAGGCGAAACAATTGTAGCTCATTTATACTATTAAATATTTGAAACTTTAAGCTTTTGCTTTATTTTATTCTTTAAGTTAAAATATCAGCGATATATTTCCTTACCATTTCCTTTTAAAATCCAATTGCTAGATAAATGATCTTATGTGTATAAATTATTGGGATTAATATTTTAGATAGTTTATATTGAAAAATGTGTACTTTAATAGATTTTCGTTGTGTACTAATCTTAAATAATGAATATCAATAATTCAATATCTTATATTCATCAAAATCATGTATAAAATATGCGAAGATTATCTGGAAATAATGTTAGTAAATTTTAAATAGAATTTTTGCACTAGTTAAATCCTTGTAGAATATCAGAGAATTTGTTTAAACAGTGGTGAATAACCATAACTGTTAATAAATATATGAAAACATCTGCTTGGTAAAAGTTTTATGATGGCTTAGTAGGGTTTTAGTGCTAATATCAATCTCAAGACACAACTAAAGATTTTAATAATTATTTTTGTACAAAGTTTTAATAGCTTATCTTGTATTTTTGATACAAACTATAGACTATTTGCTTTCATAAGAAAATAAAAAAATATCAAAATTGAAACAGTGGAATTCCAGAATATCTGTCCAAAGTTTCTTTAAATATGGATGAATTTCACCAAATCCGTTCTTATATTTATAAATTTATTTTCAATCAATGTTGCTTTTATTTTATGTAAGTTATACGGATTTATAAGAATTCTTCTTACAAATAGAGTGGGTTCAGAATGTCCCTCTTCAGTGAATTGATAAGTGCTTGTTTGCAGATTTCGGCTTTATTCTCATTTACTCTGTTTCTTCCAGAAAGGTAAATACATTTTTTTAAAATTTGGAGAAGTCAGTTTGGCCTTGTAGCTACTTGACATAAATCTTGTAGATGTCGAAGTCTCTTTGAAATTTTTTGGTAAGGGAAGAAATCATGGTAAACTGGAGAAATATGAGCATTGAAGTCAGCTTGTTGGGTTTTCGTTATTTTCTTTGAGTTGTCAGATAAGTGAGAAAAGTAATGTCACAGCAATATCATTCAGAATGTGGAACAATGTTGTCTTGAAATCGCTGTCCAAATATTAACCATCTCGAGATATAATGGAATCTTGTTGAAATGTGTGGATTATCAAATGTTGGTATATTATGTAGCTTAATTGATGGATTCAAGGATGTTTATTTTAAGTTAATTCATTTCTTCTTCTTGTTTAAAATGTTGAAATCATTGAAAATGTTCTACTTTCTTCGTATAAATTTTTTTTAGTAAGCAACTCACTGTGGAAAGATTTTTTGATGCTAGTCTATTTGACACACTGAGCCATGTTTTTGGTGTGTAAATTTTATGCCTCAAATATAAGTAATGAAAATTAATATTCCTTATTTGGTCATTCACTAAAATGAACACCCGTAGAAACCTAAGTCATTAAGTACAAATGGCAAAGTTAATATTTAATACAGAAACATTGGCATTCAGTGCCAAGAGATTTTGTGTACATGTAACAACTGAGAAAAATAACTTTGTCATTGGAACATCGTCTTGAACAAATAAAGTATTTATTGTGAAAAATTGTATTTTCTTAAGTTTGGTGATTTCTTATTTACAAAACTTAGGAATAGCGGAACAGTATGTTTCTATTTCTATTTTCAATAAACTACATTATTTATACTCCCACTATATTAGCAGCTTTCAATTTACAACATACCACATCTTGATATACTAATTGTTTTTACTTTTAGTGAAATCCTACATGAAGATAAAGCATTTAATATGCACGAGTTGGCAGCATTGGTTGCAAGTAAAGTCTATTATCATCTTGGCTCATTCAGTGACTCTCTTCAGTATGCTCTTGGTGCAGGCAACTTGTTTGATGTTAATGGTTGATCAGAGTATGTTGATACCATCATAGGTAAGCATAAATACATTTTTACTTTGTGTATAGAATGAAAGATTTGTGATTATCATACAAATAAATGTTGTGGTTTTTGTAGAACTATTCGTTTTGGGTTTTTTGAGCTTACAAAAGTGGTACAAAATGTCTGTTTGTTCAATGACAGTGATTTCTTGGAAACTTGTAACGAGCAGAACTAAAAGTTGAGTATGAAAATGATGTCATTGCCTGTGACGTCATTTCTTTATTTCTTTAACAAAGGTTTTGCCAATTTATTAAACTTTTTTTTTTATCTCTCTAAGTTACTCAATCTTTTATTCTTTTCATTATTTTTCCAATTTTTAAGGGGCTAAAAGGTTTACATGTTTTTACCAGGTACTTTATTCATACTAAGTCTAAAAGATTATTTATATAATAAAATTGTAATTCTAGTATTTTTTCTATTGCTACGAGGTAAATTTAATCTTATTTAATTTTAGACAAAACAGAATTATTACAATTGAATATACACTGTATGAGGTTCATCAGAAAGTTCTTGGACTGTACTCATTGCGGCTGTACAAGGCTGCGTGCCAGCGTCCAATTATTTAATACTTAATGAGTCAGTGTGCTAAGTTTCGTTCCATTGTGAGGTCAATGTTAGTGTTTTGTAACATTAATGTGTTTAACGTTCATTTAAAAATTTTATGATGGTTGATAAATTCGAGCAACGAGATTGAGTCAAATTTTGTTTTAAACTTGGTAAATCATCTACTGTAACTTTTGCAATGATTCGAGGAGCTTTTGAATAAGATTCCCTAAATAGAACAGAGGTTTTTGAGTGTTACTCTTATTTCAAGGCTGGCAGAACTTCTCTTGAAGATGATCATCGTTCTACGAACAAAACGGATGAAAATGTTGAAAAAATTCGACAACTCATTAACGAAGACCGTCGTCAAACAATCCATGATTTGTGTACAAGTGTCAGCATAAGCTATGGAAGCTGCCAAGAAATTCTAACTGAAGATTTAGACAATTGCTGTGAAATTCGTTCCTTGGCTTTTGTCTGTGGATTAAAAACAGTGTCATTTTGATGTGTGCAATGAACTCAGGGAAACGTCTTAAAATGACCCTATCTTCATCTCCAGGGTCATAATCTGTGATGAAAGCTGGCTTTATGGCTATGATCTAGAAACAAAACAGCAGTCGTCACGGAGTAAAAGTCCACGATCACCGAGGTAAAGAAAGCACATAAGGTCAGAAGTGGAACAAAAACCTTGCTTATTGTGTTTTTCAACATCAAAGACATTGTCCATGTCGAATCCGTGCCAGTTGATTTTACAGTGAACTCATATTTTTACAGTGACATTTTGAAGTGGCTGAGAGAAAATGTGTAACGAAAAAGGCCCAAAATGTGGATACAGTAAAACTGGCTGTTGCATCACGATATTGCACCGACTCACGCTTCAATGAAAACAAACAATATGGCTGCCATCCCACACTCTCCATATTCACTAGATTCAGCCTCTTGTGAGTTTGCTCTGTTCCCGAAAGTGAAAATTCAAATGAAAAGTCACCATTTGGATACTGAATGAAGACATTTTGAAAAATGCAGGAGGTGCTTGATAGCCTTCAGGAAAATAATATTTTTTGACACTCTCCAGGCATGGACAACATGCTGGATTCATTGTATCGATTCGCAGGGAGGCTACTTTGAAGGGTCAGTACATAATATGAAATAAACACATGAAGTATTTTTTTCAACCTGACCTCTTCAGAGCTTCATGAAATTTTGTACTTTTTCTAGTCTATAAAGTAAGGTTATATTCAAAATTTATTTATTTTTTTTGTCAAATATATTTTGAGATATAAAATTACACAGTTTGGAAAAAACACTAATTTTGGTAAACGTCAATACCTTTAAATTGGATTCCAAACAGTTTTTCTTTTTCAAAATGCAATTTTCAAAAACTCCCTTTAAAAATTTGAAAAATGTATGTTGTCTATGTTAAATAAATGCAAAATTTCAACTTACTGTTCTAAGTAGTTTTGTAATTACAATCAAATTAGTTTGAGTATGTTATCTGGATTTCCCCCATTTTTACAGCCTGTTGCAGCAGAATGAAAGTTATGACAATCCGAACTAAATTAATATGTGAAGTACTTCAATATTAAATAAATAAATTTATTATTAATTGTTTATCAATTAATTGTATTATTAATTGGTGTATCAAATTGTGTTCATGTTTTCAAAAATAAATACTGTAAATCTATAAACTACTGTAAAGTAAATTGCTTTTATCTTATTTTTGTCTTTGACAGCAAAATGTATCGATCATTATACTGAGCTTCGTATTAAAAACATGGAAAATCCAAAAGAGTCCCATGAAATCGACCCAAGGTTGGAATCAATTGTTAATCGTATGTTTCAACGATGTCTTGATGACGGACAATATCGTCAAGCCCTTGGTCTTGCCCTTGAGACCAGACGTATGGACGTCTTTGAAAAATCCATTCTACAGGCTGTAAGTAGCATGTTTTGGTTAATTTTGTATGTTATTTGGGACCAGTTTGTCCAATGTCTGTTAAAAATTACCAAATAGTGCTTAACAAAAATAATGTTTACATTTTTAACAGTTCGTTAATATTTGACAGTATGGCTAATTAAAATATCAACGATTTAAACTTTGCTAACTAACAATTCGTTAAGTACAGTCTGCTCATTTTCTTGATTTGTCGTTGAATCGTTTTACAAATCCAAGCAACCTATATATAGCTCATATGATTATAACAATGTGTATAGTTTAAGATATAGTATAATACATAGTTATTTAATAAAGGAGAAAAAAATTAATATTTATAATATTATATTATTATTAATATTTTGAATGGGATTATAAATAAACTAAATGTTAAATAGCAACTAAATACACATTAAATGAAAATAGTGTTGTGTTTAATTTTATAAATTACTTTCTGCTGGTTAAAATAGTTCATTATATTATGAAACGAGTTCAGTATAAACAAAACTAATTCAAACTCACTTATTTGCAAATACAATTAGATCTATATAGTATATTTTTACATTGATAGCAGTGTTTAAATTTTTTTGTTTTATCTTTACATACTTCATATAGGTTATAAATAAATTTTATTTAGACATTTATATTCTCAATATTTAAACTGTAATAGTCCTCTCTCAGAGTTCTAGGCCTAAACAATACAATAAATTTTTAATGATTGAAATTTCTTTAATTTAACATTGGCTCTAATTATATGTTTACAGTAATTGAGATTGGAAAAAAAAAAAAAATTTAATGAATCTTTACTTATTTTAATGGATTGTTAAATTTTGAAATAAGATATATGATAATATTAATAGTAAATATTACCCGTAATTAATCCGTTATGTGACTTTCATATTTTCTTGTCGTTAGGTTTTATCCTTTCTCAAGTCAAACCCTCACCACCGATGTCTTGCTAGCTTGCCCGTCCTGTCGATTCCTGAAATTGTGATTAAATTTTGAATTTTTCTGTTTTCCTCTGTATCTTTGGAGTCCTTTAATGTAGCCTGGATTTGTCTTTGGAACCCTTGTCCTCTTCATTAGGTGGTTATGTACGAACTCGATTTGTAGGCTAATCGTAGGTTGCATATTTTGGAAGTTACAGCACTTTCGTATAATTATGGTTTTTTGAAAATTTACTTTTTTATTGTTATTGATTTATGGTTTTTTAATGTTTTTCACTTATTAGTCTTGGTGTATGACAATATCGTATATATTTACTTTTTATTTGTTTCGTATGGTTTACTAGTTTTTCTTCTGACGACGATAACTTTTTGTTTTGAAAAAAAACCCCCCTTTTTTAAATTTACATCATTTTACTTTGTCATCCCTATATACACATTCTATATTAAATATTTTTGTCTTTTTATTTCATGTTTTCAGCTGTTTATTTACGCTAAACTTTTTTTATAAAATTCCCCATTTATTTTAAATATGCTTATTTTAATTTTATTCTGATTAGGCTTGTACTATATCAATTTATTTGTTTTTACCTCTTTTATTCCTTTTACTAATAATATTTTTGATTTTTCCTTTTTTCGCCGATTTATTTACAAAAAATTCTAAAATACCTATTTAACCCTTTATTATTTAATCCCTCCATTATGTATTTTTATTTATGTACTACTCTTTATTATCTAACATTATTCATTCTTAGTTATGCTTATTCGTATGAATTTACGACGATTTTAATTATTTTAAGTTTGGCGAACAAGTTGAATCTGGTTAGTCAAGGCTTCAACATCGCTACCGTGTGTTGCAGGATTTACCAAAATTCGATCACATCACTGTTGCTATGCTAGCCTTTCCTAATACTTCAATTATTTTATGATAATTTCCCTTGAGCGAATTGAGCTTTCTCAATCCGTCTCAGCATGTTATTGTGCAAATTTAACAAATTTGTTTTTGTCGAATATTCCATATTGTTCCCAAAATAAAAAAATTAAAAAAGTTTAAAAACTAAATAAAAATCACTTTTCGCACCAACAGCAGTGTTCAGAGGATATTGCGACACAAACAATTAACGCCGACAGACAGGAAGTCAGGTTTGTACAGAATTAACTGCAGCGATTGCAACAAGTTTTTTGTTGGACAGACAGGTAGAGCGTTTAAAGAATGATTTAAAGGACACCTGCCGTACAATAACATGCGTGTAAGACAAGTTCAAACTTTGCTCAACATTTAATATACTGTAATCATTTATACACAAATTTGACACCCCTTCATATTTACATAAGGGGAGACTTATGAACGCTATTGAAGAATTAGAAATTTATAATGAATTTAAAAATAATCCAACCACTATATTAAATTATCAGCTCACATTTTAGAGTAATGACCTGTACGACACAGCACTCATCGATCATGCAAAACCAATTTTTTATCTACATTTAAATAATTAGCAATATATCATGGACTATGCGATAGATGACCAAATACAATTGTCCGGCGCTAAAAAGCAAAACAATTATATTTTTAAAGTGAACATATTGTGTATTTTAGTGTTTTAATGTTGTTTTTTAGTGTATTTATTTGTACATGATAAAGTGAATAACTTGATAGTGAGATAACGGTCCCAAAACGAGTCGTAGAAATTCATCTCAACCAAAAAGTTACATGACAGATTAATACAGGTATTATTTACTATTTATTTTATCATATATGTTATTTCAATATTTGAAGTGACTTGGATACTCAAAATCATGAAACTAAAAAAAAAAGATTGTTATATGCTTAATGAACATTATATAAAGTGAGCCCTAGGATGTTGTACTTAAATATTGTAATGGTATGGATTATTAAATTTTAACATTTTTGTTTTAATAAATAACATAATTACTCTAATGTGTTTACTATTTCCCTTTGATGATAATTGTTTGAACCGTATAACTGATATATTTAATAATAAATCATTTTTGTTTAAATATCAGATTTCAATAATATTTTGGATTAAGGTAAATTTGAACTTCCTAATGAAAGTAGATCTAGTCTAGACATTTTAAAGCTATGTGAGTTTTGTAACGGAATCTGGGAAATTTATAGATATCTCTAAACATATTAAAAATTTAAATTATTTTAATAATTTTTAATACAATAAGAAATTGTAGTTATTGTGATTGTCCTAATTGAAACTGATATTTGAGACTATGGAAGGTCAACCGATGGGTATATAGTAATTGTAAACCATTTTTGACTCACTATATATTTATTTAATTTACGAAGTCACCCATTGGGCAAAATAAATGCTCAATCCTAAAATTGGACATTTAAAATGTATTGCATAGTGCAATTTTGTTTGTTTTAAATGAGACGTAGGCTAGTTATTTTTATAATTGATATACATTGGCATAACTTATAAATTTAGCTGTAAGACCGTAAACAGGAACATCACCTAACCTGTTTGAACTTGGTTATTTTAAAATGTCCAATCGTTATTATCAAACACACACACACACACACACACACACACACACACACACACACACACACACACACACACACACACACACACACATATACATACATACATATATATATATATATATATATATATATATATATATATATATATATATATACAGTAAACATTACAGAGATCACAATTTTTGTCAAATTTTACTCAAATTCAATGTGATTTGAATTGTACATATCAAAATTGATTTTATAGTTTAACACTCCAGGTGCTGACTATATTACTTTACTATGCTAAGAGTTTTTATGGAATTGCACAGACATGTTTTTAAAATTAGTTCTAAAATACTACAAATGGCTGAAATATCATATCATTTTGTTCAGAAAGAGTTATAGAATAATGTAATATAACATAATATACAAACTTATCATTACTTGTTGACAGCTTGGTGATTATAAAGCTAGAATAATAATATATATTAACTTTTAGGCACTATAGAATTTCACTAAACTGAATAATCAAAATTCCAAAATAGAAAAATGTGCACAATTTAGTAAAGTTCCAAACACAAAATCATATAATAGTACTAACATATTTCCTTGAATAAATACATAAAGGAGAAAATCGTCACCATAAGTTACATAAAAAAACCCCTAAACATTGAAAAAGTCACACATAGTCATACATAGGTAGTTTTATAATTATTGGTTAAGTAAGGTTGCATAATATTGGTTATATATCAATAGTGTGGATCAAAAATATCTTGATATTATATATAACATTGTTGGTGAAAGTTTTTATAGGAAGTATATACATATTTATGTAAAAAGTTATATTACTCGGAGTCAGATTCTACTTCTGTTGTTCTCCTTTTCTTTGGCTCCACCTAAGGGTCTCCAGAAATGTGTCAGATGGATGTAACAATTTGGGTGGATTCCAATTAACCATGGGCACCAGAATCGACTGCGAGATTTCATTTGTGCAGCAGAACAAACAACACAAACCCTAGTCGTACTCCAGTCGTACCAAGTTATGTTTTATGTCATCTTCCCGGTCCTGTTTTTTCTTGAGGCTGTACTGGTATATTTTCTTCAGTGTCCTCACCAGCATGTGATTCTACAATATCTACAGTAAAATTGTACCTATCTAGTGGATGGTCGGTATTATTTTTGTATAGTATAAATGGACTTAATAGCACCATGTCGAAAAAATTGTCAAACTTTTTTTCCAGTATTTCCTTGTTGGTCAGATAGAAGTTGTATGATAAACGGACTTGTCCTTTAAATCCACACCACCCATGTTCAGGTTATAGTTATTTATGAGTGATGGTTTTACAACTTTTAGTCCACTTTTTTGCTGTGACACCACAGGAGTATCATCAGGAGTTTTTTTGCTAATGTATCATCAGGAGTAAAAGTAGTAAAAATTAAATATACAGGTTTCTGTGTGTAAATTAAATATACAGGAAAATTAAAGTAAATGGATTCCTGTGGTCCAAAGTTTGTTTCTACAACATTATTCGACAGATCTTATGTAATTTTATTCACTGTTCCAGTTTTGTTTTATGTTTTGTTTTCAAGGAGCTTTTTTGCCAATGGCAGTTTTGTATAAAAGTTATCTGTACACAAATGGTACCTCCTTATTCAGCAAGTTACACTCTTTCATAAGATATAACACTACTTTCTGAGTGAAAGCCTCACCACTGTATAGTTCGGAATGTAGAGTATAACTGATGTTATTATCACAGACTTTAAATTTTTTGATACCAAATCGTGCATGATGTTTCTTTGGCATATACTGTATAAATGAACAGCATTCTTTATACCCACCATAGACTCATATAGGGAGATATTTTGTTCAGAAACAAAATATTTTGAAACTTTTATTCATGAAATTGTAAAAATGTCTGATCTTGTACGAAGGGTCGTGGCTGGATTCTTAGGTACAATGAAGGAATTGGCAATGAAGAACTGAAGTGAAATTTAGAAAAAATTGTTTGATTGAAATTTGTTTAGTGATAATGTTTCTAAGAAAAAAGCAATTTTTGAGACCTGGATGTCCATTAATTTCCATTTGTAGTTCTATTTATAAGACAGTCCCATATTTATTTTAATATCAATAAACATTTCATCTCATTCTTTGTGACATCATACAACCTCTGTTATCTACTGAAATGTCTGAGTGTGCCAGAATCTCTTTTTTAAATCTATTTGTGCTTCTGCATAAGAATTTGTTTCTCTCGTCATCATAGACCAAATAAAGTCAGTAAAAAATATGTAAAAATATTCCACAGGTAAACTATTTTTTTGGGGGTACGTTTCTTACTCCAGTTTTTTGGACTGGAAACTCTATTAGTAACATCAAATGATAGTTCTGGTTGGTAAACTTTTACTCAGTTTCCTTTTTCTTGTTGATTTGGGTTTGGTTGTTGAGTTAATGGTATATCCTCATCACTTGAGCAATCAGTGAGGAGACTTGGTGTTTTTTTTTTTTAAACTATTTAAACTTATATATTAACATGAAATATTATTCACTTTGAGAAAGAACTTCGAACTTTAAATAGATAGTAAAAGCAATTTTGAAATGGAACTTCATTAGATTTCAATTATAAATGTGTAGATTTAATGTTTTAATAAATATTTGTTAATTTAAATTCTGCTATTTTTCATAATTTATGCATGTTAGAATAAGTGGTATATGCAAATATATTGAGGGTCTCGAAGCTGAGAGTCCCGAGAAAATAGATCTAACTAGTTTGCTCAAATAAAAGAAATAAAAATGTATTTATATTTATTATTTTTTACAAATAACAACCAGTTTAAAATAAGATTCAGTAAATTAAAAAAAAAATTGTAATTATAAACTATAACAAGTACTTAAAAAAAAAAATATATATATATATATATATATATATATATATATGTATGTCAGTGTTTTAAAAAGTGTTTTTTGCTTTGATCCAAACTCTTAATGGTAGATTTTTAATAATTTTCTTTTTAGAATACGATTACCTGATAGGTTAAATAACATTAAAACATAGGTAATCTCTTTCCAGGATGATGTAGGTGGCATGTTGTCCTATGCTTTCCAAGTCGCAATGGCTTCACTTGAGAATCGAGGTTTCCGTAACATAGTTCTACGTTGTTTAGTTGATCTTTACAGAGATCTGGCTACACCTGATTATGTTAACATGTGTCAGTGTCTTATCTTTCTTGATGATCCTTTAGCAGTCGCACAAGTATTGGAGAAATTAAGCAAAGAATCTGAGGTAAGTGTAATCATGGTGGATTAGGAAAAGGATGCTCAATAAATACTTTAACTTTTCTATAATGTTAACTATATGATTCCAAATTACAGTATATGAATTAGTCATAATATGATTCCAAAGTTCAAGTATATTCCTATAATAGCCATTCTAATATGTACATTTTTGAAGTAATAAACATTAAATACAAGTGTCATATTGAATATAAGGATGTACATGATTATGGTGTACGATTCAGAAAGTTTTACATTAGGGTATTTAGGCTATTACAGTCTCAGTAAGTACAAAAAGTTACCATTGGAAGCTTGTGTAGCACTTAGATAGTTTAAAAACCATTAAAATTATAATGTATTTAAATAAAGCCTAAGACGATTTTTTGTCTGGATCCTGTTATTTTGTGGGGTAGTTTTGTTTGCTGTGAGTGGCAATGGATGTTGTTTGTTGTCTGGTGTTTTATCAGTGCAGACTACTTATAAGTTATATAGACGTAGTAGTTTACATTAGTTCTAATGTGATTGTTAATTTTTCTTCTATATCTTGTAATTTTGTACAATATTATGACATGTCTTACACTTTTTTGTATTGCTTACAAGTCAAATACAAAACCCCTGGTACAGTAGACTCATAAATTCGGATCACGAAAATCCGGACCGGATGGTAAAATTTTTTTTATAACAATTTGCTGCTTTAGAGCCTTCTATTTTCACGCGATCTTCCGCATTGCATTTTGTAATGATTCACGGGCAGTGGAAGTTTCCGTGCGGCTGAGGAGGGGTAGGGCATTGACACGCCCTACCCTGTGTTTTACTTAATTGCAATCTAGTACTGTATTATGTACATTACAGTAACAGTACCATTAGTTAATATGTGAGAGTGTAACAAGTGTCGTTGGGTATCAGCACAGGCCAGTAGCAATTGCATGTGCGGCTTATCACCGCTCGTATTGGCCCCGCGGCCGACCTATCTCTGACTCCGGGAAATCCGGATTTTTCAGAATCCGGACCGGCTGTCTCTCCACAATAGTCCGGATTTATGAGAGTCTACTGTACCACATGTTTATACAATCTATTTTGCAACTGTGAAATCCTAGAGCCTAGTTTAGAATATTGGTTTTCTTAACAAGTTTTAATAGTCTTCTAACTAGAATTTTGACCACAACTCAAAATATTAAAAAAAAAAAAATATAACCTTTAAAATCATTTATATATTTGATTTTATTAATTCCAACAGCAAATATACCATTTTATAGTAGAATATCGATTATCGGAGTTTTTGTAGTATCCAGGTGAAGAAATTACCCCAAAAAAGCATCATTTTATAACATTTTAACACTTTTTGGAGACAAAATCAGTTACTACATCTGTTAGCCTTGAAAATATTTTAATTATTAATAATATTATTATTTATATATCTGTTAGCCTGGGAAGGATTATTTTAACCCAGCCAAACGGCTATAAAATGCAAATAAACAAAACAAGTTTACCACATGCAAGTTTAGTTTGTTACAAGAAATTTGCAGTTTCAATAACGTTAGTGTTTTTGAATAATATATTTGTCTTGTTTTACACTTAATATTGAAAATATTTTTGTAAATTAGAATCTTTTTAGAATCACTTTTCTGTTGTTTTAGGATGGCACTTTAATGGCATACCAAATTGCATTCGATATGTATGAATCAGCAACTCAACAATTTCTTGGAAGGGTACTTCAGGCTCTCCGTATATCTGCACCAATTCCATCGACTGCACATGTTGTTATCAAAGTTCCGGTAGAAGGAGCTCCTCCAGTACCTGTGACTGTAGCTGCAATGGATGAGGGTAGTATACCTGCAGAACCTGTTAGGGATATTGAAAGTTTGGTAAGTTTAAATTATATTTAATTAAGTTTTAATAGATTAATTACATTGTTTTATAAATTATTAATTTGAAAATGATTTCTTTGTCGATTTATAAATATTCATATTACGAGCATTCAATGGACAAAGCTCCAAAGAAGAAAAAAAAACCATTTTAGTATAAAATTATAAACAAATTCTGGAAACTGATGACTGTTTGAAATACTTGTTTGTCTAACCCATATAATTGGCAGTTTTCTATACTGAACTGTAACATTTGGAATCAGTCAGTTATTTTATGCTATAGCAGACATTTTTGCTTTCTGTCGTTGATCTAGGTGGATCTTTTGTAGCTACTCTGATAATATTATACCCAGATGATTGTTGTGGGGGCTTTTTTGTTGGTGGTTGTGGGAATGTGCCATGAATATACAGAAATCTTTTTATATGCTAGTGACGCACAGTCACTTATCCAGTGTCCAGTCATTTGTTGCTAAAGGAGTCTACAGAAGCAGCATACATATCACTGTTCATAGAGCATTATCAAATTTACCTCATTTCTGCTGACCATTGTGAGTTACTTAGCTGTTTTGGTAGCAAAAGCAATAAATCCATTGAATTGCCTGAGACCAAGATGTTTTCTCCAATAAATGAAATTTTGGTCCTGTTCTCAGACTTATATATTATTTGTAGGTTGTCTATTTTGTGCTCTCTCTCTCTCTCTCTCTCTCTCTCTCTCTCTCTCTCTCTCTCTCTCTCTCTCTCTCTCTCTCTCTCTCTTTTTTAGGCGATTGTTGCAAGTTTTTTGCCTTTAAACCACCAAACAAAACAAAACATAAACATCTTGTTTGCGGCCTATCACATCACTGGATTAAAGTGTAAGGCAGTTCATGATATACTCAAGTGTAGTGACAGTGTTAGGTGACAGTACTGTAATTTAATATAAATAGATTATTACACATAGATGGAGTGGAACTTTTGTTTTTAGAAGACGACTAACCGGATCATTTGTGTTATTTTGTTATTTCTTGTGCTTTATGAAACACAGTGAGCTTAATTTTTCATCATTTACCAAAAAATGTATTCATTTGAAAAACATATTTTTAACTTTGTAAATAACTCGTATTTTATATTAATTAGATTAGAGTTTAATAGGCTCTATTATGTTTAGATTTTGTATGGATAGGAGACACAGGCTTACCTTGGAAAGGCGTCCTTGGTATTATCTAATAGTATACAAATAGAAAAACAAATACAATACTAAAGTTCTGAAAGATTTAGTAAACAGTGTTCATTTTCCCTCAATTAGTAGAATAGAAACAGTTAATTGTTGTAGTCTGGTTACAGAGAGGAAGGATTTATGTGGAACCAAGGATGAATGTTTTATTATTATTATTTTTGTTATTGTTATTATTTCATTTTTTATTATATTATTTTTAAGTTGGGAGACGAAAAAGGATAATTTATATAAGATTAATAAGAAAGTTCTCTAAATTTTGTGCCCCATTGATGAGATTGTTCCCATCTTCTTAGTTCTGAGACGTTGCATTCTAGGGGGAGTAACTTTATAATTTTTGTCATGAAGCAGTCACAAAAAGTGGTAATATTGTTAGTTACACAACCAACAAACCACCTACAATACCTCCACTTTGACAGCAGCCAAAAGGATTTCTTCTGAGGAGAGTGAACTACACAAATTTAACACACAAAAATGACATCCACATTTCTAAGAAACTGATTAATGTGAATGTGATTTGTATCCAGATTAGACAGATTTGACTGGTTAAGAATTAGATTCGTTTGGCACAAAACACAGATATCACACTCTAAAAGAAACATAACTAGTCCATCTCTTGTTCAACATTTATCACCCAGGCCTACAGAGATTAAACAACATATTGAAGGGAGGCTTCAAAATTCTACAAGCTTCCAACCATATTAAGAATCTTTTTACAGAACTTCCAAGAGTCATGTTTATTATGTTTGCTTATAGCCCAACTGGATTGTTAATAATTAAATAGTAATTAGTCATGTTTAAATATCCCACAAATCTAAAACACATGCTAGTTCACCCCAAGCTTCCAGATCCTAACACACCTAAACAATCTAACCTTCCTTTCAGTTCTTTTTCAGAACATAAAATTAAAAGTCATCACACATGTACCACAAAATATGTAAATTACTAACTACTGTACAAGCTCAGATATAAATGTAACCACAGACAATGTAAGCACCAGGATGAATGGCCACAGAGATGATGTAAAAATCATATATATAGAGAAACCAACTGCACAACATGCAGCAATCTATAACATTATAACTTTTGATCATTACTTTTACAACCAAACATTTAAAATCATTCCCTGAAACCCCATAGAACTAAGGAGATGGAAACTGTCTCATCAATGGGTCACAAAATCTAGAGCACCCTCTAACTTTAATCTTAGATAAATTATCCTTTTTTTTCTCTCCCAACAGGCATACTTAAAATTAATATTATATATTATAA
This sequence comes from Aphrophora alni, assembly GCA_963513935.1. Classification (NCBI taxonomy): domain Eukaryota; kingdom Metazoa; phylum Arthropoda; class Insecta; order Hemiptera; family Aphrophoridae; genus Aphrophora; species Aphrophora alni. Next base: position 54,756,599 of record OY740773.1, on the reverse strand, counting down.
TCTTATTATATTATTTTTTAATTGGTTTAGTAAGTCAAGTTTTATATAATTAACTAATTTATTATTCGGTATTGTTATGCAAATTATTTGGTTCACATTTTTTCTTTATTCTTATTTTTGACAAAACTCTTCTCCACTCGGGATTACTGTGAGTTAAAAGTTCAATATACTTACAAACAGTATAAATTAAATTATTACATGTATCACGTAAAAAAGAATTAATCTATCCAACTTAATGCTATTTTACAAAATAACGTTTCTAGAGTATCGTCACTACTTAGTTTTAATTTCTTCAAATCACACATTATTTGAGATTTCTTTCTCTTCGGGATTTCTATAGGTCAAGTTTTATTTCAATATACTTGCATATTTTTGGTTGTATTATTACATGGATCATGTTTAAAAATAATAACTTATCTACCAAAAAATCTGTTACAAAATTTCATTTATATTGTCCTTATTTAGTTCTAATTTCGTTATTATATATATACAATATCCAGCAAATCTCTTCTTTCTGTCTTTCAACAATTATCAATTCTCTCTGCATAAATTATAATTTACTTCTACTTTCCATCAAAAAACATAAATTTTAACTTTCTTCTGAGAACCAAACTAAATGATCTACCAAGCAATGATCAGAGCAGGAATAAGAGTTCTCACTTCATTGTTATAACATCCTGCATTCCAAATTTTATCTCTTATTTCTCTGGTATTTCACCTTGTTTACAAAATTTTCTTATGAGATTAAACTGCTTAAATTTATGTCCATCTTATTTTTAACATTTATTGTAATTTTGTAATTATTTTAAAACAACCTTAATAACATACTTTTTTAACTTTTTATATTATTCAAATAGCTTTGAATTAGCGCCAATGATATTTGATTACCTTCAGAACATATGGTTTTTAACTTTACTTAGTTCTGATTGGCTAACTGTGCAACTAACAAAGATGGATGCCACTCGCTGTTTTATTTACAAATTTATCTGCCCTACTCTAACCAAAACATAACTATTCAGATAATTCTATTTATTCCAATTTTGACTTTATTTATTTAACAGTATTTAAGTAATTGTTTTTATTATCTGTTTATGAACTTCCAATAATTTAATGCTTATTTAGGATATAGCCTATCTTGTTGAAATGGGTATATGTGTGTGTGTGTGTGTCTGTAAATCAGCCGTGTATTACGTTGTTGCATCTAATATGGCCTAAACTTGCTAATTATTATTATGAGATGTTTATACATTTTTTTTTTTACTACTTCTAAATTAATTTATTCACTATTACCAATGACTACATAAATACTATAAGACACGACATGGCCATGTTAAATATTCTACGCTTATTCTTGAGTTGACCAATACCCGCTAGGGTGTGGAGCTGTCGCTCTTTGCTAGAGAATCTGAAGTTGATGTGACTGGTGCTAGGTGGCTCTACGGTCAAACAATGTTTCAGTTGCGCACTGATGCCACATATGGGACCAGAGATGCGAGGGAAGGTCGAGAATCGCTTATCTCAGCGCACGAACTGACAACACTGACTATGTTGTGTCAACAGTTGTACAGTCTCAACCAAGTGGGATGCGTACAGTCAAGCACCTGCTGCTAGCTCTTTCTGATAGCTGTGTGTCAAACTTGTGACGAACAGCACCCGTAAAGCGTAGACTATTTCCCTATCCTATGTCGTGTCTTATAGTATTTATGTAGTCATTGCTATTACTAAATTATTTTTGAGAGTATTTTGGTTGTATGAGTTCCCTATTTCAAGTGTACATTTAATAGCATAAATCTAAATGATAATGATAAATTTTTTTGGGGTTATGTTTGCTAAGTAAATGAATATGAACAACAATATGCAAAAACAAAACATATTAAAGAACTAATTCAACACTGCATCTTAATATCTATTTTGGGTCTGAAATTTGTTACAATATATAAAAAATAATAATAAAAGATTCATCTTTGGTTCAACACAGATCCATCCTCTGCAACCAGACTATAGCAATTTATGTTTTCTCTTTACTTATTGAGAAAGTGAACAGTGTTTACGAAATATTTCAAAACGTTAATGTTTTATTCTGTTTTTCTATTTGTGTACTACTAAGGTACCAAGTACCACTTTCCAAGGTAAGCCATACCTTTTTTCTTCTAGCTATACAAAATCTAATATAAAAATTATAAAGTGACACCAGTGTAATTGCAAATAAACTAACTATTACAAGAAAACCCAAACATGTATTCATTATGTGATTAAACAAACGTTTATTTTATGGAAAATCTCAGATGGATTCACAACCAATATTGCATCTTTGGTAGGCATGAGTGACACAGTGTTAATATATTAATGAGATAAATGAATTTTCAAGAAAGAATGTACATATGATTTTTAGAAAATTGTAGATGGTAACAATAATACCATACAGGTAATTTTTGTCTCGTAAAGAAAAAAGTAGACATATGTATAGAGCCATACAGTTAAAAAATGACTGTCTCAAGTTGCAGTCAGATCTGAACAAGTTTTATGAATGGTGTTGTACCAATGAAATCAGTTTAAACATAAACAAGTGCAAGTTCATTACATTCATTTGCTGAAAATCCATTATTATATTTTTCTACTTGTTTGTTAATTTCCACTTTGATGAAGTCCGAGACAGTCTGCAATCTTGGTGTGTTCTGAACACCAAGCTTACCTTCCAGCTTCATGTTGATAAAGTTTGTAACAAGTCTTCTTAAATGCTGGGTTTCATCAAGAGAAAGGGATATACAAGATCCCTAAGATTTCCTGAATTTGTATTACTCTCCATCAGAAGTGTCTGGAGTGTGCATCTGTAATATGGAGGTCAAACTTCAAATATGATATGGTCAGACTAGAACGCATACACAATCAATTTTTGTAGTTTTCTTTCAAAAATACCCCAATATTCCAAATAGATCATCTGAATATTATAGTGAGCTCCAAAGTCGATTTATCTGCTTTACTTGCATCTGTACAGTTCTATGTTCCACAACGACCACTAAGGACTGTTCCAACATTTCATATCGCCTGTTACTCAACTGAACATATTGCAATTCTTACACCATGGACAGATTATGTAGGGATACTCAATCTAAAAGACTTCAATCATTATAAGTCTTGTATTATAACAATATCATTAATTTAAATTGTAAAATTATTTATATCTATGTATATGTGGATAGTATTGCAATTGACTACAACTTTATGGGATTTTGCTGTTATTGTTTAAAACTAATAAATAAATTAAGTAGGTTTGGTAACACAACTATATAATAATTATAATATATTTTATACAATTCTGGATCTTTAAATTTCAGACTGAAGATGAAAAAGTTCAACAATCACGTATTCAGAATTTGAGTAAGATTTTAAGTGGTGAAGTTACAATAGACCTGCATCTTCAGTTTTTAATACGAAGTAACCATACAGATATGTTGATATTGAAGAATACTAAAGATGCTATCAGAGTATCTATATGTCATACAGCAACAGTCATCGCTAATGCTTTCATGCATAGTGGCACAACTAGTGATCAATTTCTCAGGTAAGATACTTAACAATGTGTTATGTCTTAATTCACTAATTGAAAAACATTAAATCATGTTAAGTTGGTAATGTATTTTCAACAAGTTTCTTTCTGTACGAAAAATGGGCTTTAGAAGTGTTAATATATCAATTCCGATTTCTTATGATGAAAAATAACAAAATTTCACACAAAGGTGAAATTAAACCTTGAACTTTCAAATTATATACGTGAATGTAAGTATGAAAAGATGGTTGTAGGTCCTTGCGACTTCTTAAGGTTTAGGATGTGTATGCTCCTCGGATCTTTGTAAGTTCCTCAACTGCAAACATATTTCAGCGTCTTCTCATAGCCAAGTTATTTCTATAAAAGATGTCTCTTCTACCAATACCTATCACACATAGTTCTTTTCAGTTACTCATATTATGGTGATGGGAACACTGTTGATACTTTGTTACAGGTAAGGATCTACATCAGATAAGCTAAAATGTTGCACAGTCAAAGTATGAGGTAGATATTGAAACACAGGTACCAGAACCCCCATCAAGCTTGAGTGCGGTTGCAGCAAAAGTTGGTGCACATGTTTATAGATTTCTACCTTCTCTTGGTTGATTCAGTAGTGGTTTCCATTGCTAAAGGAATATTTAAATTGTTAATCTCATGTAACACATATATTGGGGGGGGGGGGGGGGAGGTTGCCATGTTATGTGATAGGTTAACTTGGTATCTCGACAGAATTACACGAACAAATATAATGAGATTTTAACACCTTTTTCAGTAAATGTGTCAATTCAATTCAGTTTATTTATTAGTCTTGGAGACAAAACCGTTATTGTATAAGACTCATTATCATATTATAAATACATTATTATATAATAAAATATAATAAATATCCATAAACAAGATCAATAAATTACACACAAAAAACTACAATACATGTATAACCATATCCCATGCACTATAATAACAATAACAATTTGAAACAAGGAGGCTCTCCATAACTATGTTAGCAGTGCTGTACAAAATCCTTCACAGAGTAACACGATCTAGACCAGAGTAATTGTCTCATGCTGTTTAAAAAATGTTTATAATTATTTATCTTCACCAAATCTGGTGAAAGGTTATTCATAAATAGCGAGCCAGCTTGTGATGGCAGTTTACTACATAAATTTAATGTGCCCTGTTTAGCACAATAGTTACAAGCTATTCTAGTATGGTAATTGTGTAAGATCTTATTTTGGATGTTTTACATTTAAATTTAAAATAAAGAATTGTTTCAAATATATAAATGCAAGGTAGTGTTGGAATTTTAAAAGATTTAAATGCTGCATGTTTGAATTTTAAAATTTCGTCCAATTATCCTAATGGCTTTCTTTTGGAGAACAAATACTCTGAAGAGAGGAATCTCCCCACAATACAATTTTATATTTCATAAAAGGGTATATTAGCCCATAGAAATCTGTTATAAGTACCTTAGCATTACAATGTTCTTTTCAGATTTCTTAGTGCAAATAGACAACTACTAATTTTAGCACTGATTTAGTCAATATGAGGCTTCCATGACAGTTTATTGTCAATGAAGAGACCCAGGAATTTTGTTGAAGTTCCTTTATACAGTTCAGTATCGCCCAACTTATTATTTAGTTTGCGATTAAAAGATACTTTTAAATTTAAATATATATAATTAGTTTTACTATAGTTTGTAGATAACCCATTGGTACTTAAATACTGACTATTAGCATTGACATGTAAGGAACCCTTAGGCTCTAAGTCATATGTATGTATATTATGAAAGTGTGAAATAATGATTTTATTTCCATAAAATATCAGTATGAAATTTATGTTTGATGTCTAGGACAAGTTAGATACAGTATATATGGCTAGGTATAGTCGATTATTTACAATTTACATATAGGTTATGTTTATAAAAGTGTGTTTTTTTTACAGCACTTTGAAGATTGTATGTGTTAGGAACTATAAATTATTTTTATAATGTAGAGTTGCTGTTATCTACCGTGGTAGTGTTGTATTGATAGATCAGATGAATCGTGCTGTATTGCCTTCTTTCGTTATCCTAAAGTTATAACTTGAAATAGTTGTGAACGTTACTTCTAACAAGTTTAGTTATGATGTGTTTGGTTAAGTTACGAAATATTATAAAAAATGGTTATTTCATAATTTCTTTTTCACCTTTCTTATTTTCACATTTATTCATTTATAACATTAAAAATTTTATTATTTTTTTAAAATAATTTGAAAAAAAAAATTATTGTTTGAAAAATCGAGGTGCAACGGTCTTTAAATTTTATCGTCTGCACTTTTATAACCACAAACTGTACTTGAGATGATGTTACCTTTCAAAGTTATATGGCTATCAAAGTAAATCAAGGAGGATGAGAAAGAGAATACCAGGCCAAAAATTCTCACTTTGAAAGAAATCTTTCTTACAGCCCATTTGGAGTTGAATGTCTTGGTTCCTGACAAACCGTTCAATATAAATGAGATGAAAATTGGTATTTCATCTCCAGCTCCTGGACCGGATAACGTCTGTAATGACATGATTAAATACTGTGCTCAAAATTCTTGAGTTTTTCAATTAAATTTAGTGCCCTGGTCAATTTTGTAAGGAATGGAAAACTTCTCATATCATACCAACCCCAAAACCAAGAAAGGACAAACAGGTCATTCATGCAAGTTAGCGCTTCTCCAAAAGTGTGAATTTTCAATTCCCTTTCATCTTCGTTGTCATCGTCCGTTTCTTCTGTCATTTTCTTTGCGCTATTTTCGATACCAATATCAGACGCACGTTTGATGTCTTCTGATGTCGAAAGTTCGTTGTCAAAATTTACGATGACTTCAGGATTCCTTGTACTTGTTCGATGAACAAGTAGCATTCCTTGTACACAGAGATCGGAAATGTCCCTTAAATTATCCACTTCAATGTTAGAATTAGCCAGTGATACTTAAGCAGGGAAATCAGCTTTAACAAAACAGTTTTTCACAGTTTATGGAAGAACTCTTTTTATGGCCTAGTGTATCCAGTTAAACGCATCAAGAACATTAACTTGCTTAACTAGTTTTGAAACATTGGAACAGGTGGAAATTTTAGCAACAAGTGATTGTAGCACGAACTTCCTATAAAAGGATTTCAGTGTGTAAATTACACCCTGATCCATTGGTTGTGTAACTGAAGTTGTGTTAGGAGGAAAAAAGGCTAGCTTCACATTAGGCAAATTAATTTTTGGATGACAGGTAGCATTATCTTAAAACAATATGACCTTATGATTTTGAAATTTCATTCGTCCATTAAAAGAATGAAGCCACTCTTCCATTATAGAACTGGTCATCCAAGCTTTATTAAATCGCCAAAATACTGGGAGGGAATTGCGGTCTAAGTGTCTAAAAACCCTGAGACATGCTGCTTTTCCTATCGGTTTTTCAATTTCACCAGTCATGTTCGCACAAATAAACACCGTAAGTCTTTCCTTAGACATCTTACCGCCTGAACATTTCTCTCCACGTACAGTCAATGTCTTTGAAGATAACACTCTAAAAAACAGGCCCGTTTCGTCACCATTATAAACATTTTTATGTTCATATCCCTCAACTAAGTCTTTAATTTTTGTTTTCCAGTCTGTTACAGTCTGCATATCAACATCATTAGCTTCACCACATACAGAATTGAAAACAGTGTTATGACGATGTTTATAACTTGAGCCAACCATTAGATGTCTTAAAATTGACTTTACCTAACTTTTTTGCCGTCTCTAAAGCTTCAGTTTGTATCAATGATCCTGAAATTGGCACTCCTTTAGCACGAGCACTGACAAACTACTCAAACATAGCACGATTTAATTTTCACTCATTTTCAGCACAATTGGCGATACGCTTCACATGTCCGGTTGTTCCTTTTAACCACCGATCTTTAATTTTAACTCTATTTATCAAAATGTCATATATTTGAGTATTTCCCACTTTAAATATAGGTTAATTCTCTACCTAAACGTTGTTTTTTTCATGTTCTTCAATAACTTTTATTTTTTCTTCCAGCGTAAGCGTTTTATGTTTCGATGACATTACAAATAACTGTACTGTATGTACACACTATCACAAAAATACTTAAAAACTAATTTAAAAAAGTAACTAAATTACAATAAGTACTGTAGTAATATTACAAGTAATTACAATAAGTAATATGTTGGCTACAGTATAAAAACTATTTTTTAATAACTGTAAATTTAGTTCACACGTTCCAACAATATCACTTGTTGTATGTCGGACAGTAGGCATAAAACTGAGAATATTGAGACTAATTTACAGTGTAGTGTAGACTAATGTACACATGTGTACAGTACAAAACAATTCTGTTATTCGGTACCCTAATTCTCAGAACAAACGGGACTTATAGCGGCAGAAAGTACACTAATGTAAAGAAGGATGGGGCGAGGGGTTATGATTCTTAGAAACTGCCTCATTAGTGCATGTATCTGCTGAGTTTCGCCAAAGCGGTGATTGTTTGAAGTACAGTAGAACCCCTCTTAACCCGTCTAATCAGGACTGACACCTGGGCCGGTTGCCTGTTTGGCCGGTTAATCCGAGGTTCCCGTTAAACTCGTCACAAAGCTTTTTTACAGATTCCCCTCTGTCAAGTCTTTTAAAGACATTTAACCGCGTCTCAAACGAAACCAACACACTTCCGTTTTCCTGTTTTCGTAACTCGCTCATTTTTATTTACTGTATATACTCTACGTAGATCATAACCAGTCAAAGACAAGAAGAAAACTGAAAGGAAATGTTATATTTTCCGTAATGTATACTAAATTGCTTTGGTGCCAATGCCACAGTGTTTTTACGCCACCGACAATGGGATATCGCTATCGACAAATTCGTTTGACTCGCCGGCGCTTTGGTGTTTCAATTACAATATATATTCGGAAATGCTCATCGAACCAGTACACTACGAAATATACTGGTTAATCCGAGGACTGGTTGATCCGAGGCCAGTTAACAGAGGTTCTACTGTATACAGAAGTAATGCCGTGGCGGTGGTGCTCTTTGACATCTGTCTCTCTTCTCAAGTTCAGTGCATAAAAGATGAAAAACGCCCTTGAAAGTTTTATATTTGAGCTGAGTTGCGCCAAAGTGATGATTGTTTGTTCTGTACAGAAGTAATGACGCGGTTTCGCTTTACACGGCACTTTCTCACAACACATCTACTACTTATAAAGGGGACTCTCTGTACCCAACAAAATTTCCGTGTTAGACAGTTTTGTATTAAATTATATTGGTGTATGCAATTTATTTTTCGTTTACCCAGGTTTCCGTTTTAGAAAGTGTCCGTTTTGGGCACGTTTTACTGTATAATATTTTTACTCAAAATACAATATGTTTTTCTTCTCCACTTTAATACAATATTCTTATATACAAATTCCTTATCAAGAATCCAGAATAACTGTAACGTACATAACTTTGAGATTTTATTTTAATGTATCTAATGATATTTCCCCAGTTAATTACAAGTTGGCCTCTATATTACGTTTGCTCACCTTTCTCCTTCAGAGATTCCTTCTGCACAATGACGTCTTTTCTTGCTTCAAGGCAAGTACTTACTCAACTTTTTCAAGTCTGTCACAATACTTTGTTATTATTCTAGCTTATTAATAAGAACTTGGACTATTATTCCTATATTTATACCTTACTTTCTATCAAGAGGCATAGTATGGACATCCACCTTTCGTGATTGTTTAACCTGAAGGATGCCTGAAGGAAAAATTAAGTAAATCAACATTAGCTTTATTCTTTAGCCCTGAATTCATTTAACCATGAATTCAGCATAGTATCTTTGATTTCTCCTCAGATTAATTCTTTCTTCAGTTCCAGACTCTAAACATGCTCGTTCTAGATGCATATCTACCCTCAAATCTGAAAGTATCTTTTTCTGCATAAAACACCTGATCTTTTAGTATATATATTAGGGATTAGACGATTCGGAGCTTAATGATTACGATTATTTTTAACCCTACAAATGCTGCATGTTAATTTTCTTCGTTTGTTAAAAAATTAATTAAATATATTATTTCTATACAAAACCTAACTTATAAGATATCATTTTTCTCAGAAAGATGCATAGAATCCATCTATGCAATAAAAAAAAATTTTGAAACGGTTTTGGAGTAAGTATGTTACATGTCAAAAACGAAGTTACCAATTTTCAGGAAAAACCTGTATATTCCAAAATCAATAGCTTACTACCTTTTTCTAAGATATACAAAAGTTTTGTGTAATATTTTTGAATATATTTAGGGGGGAAAAAATAAAATTTGTTATATTATCAAAAAAACAAAAAATAGTTTACGAAAAAATGTAAAATGATAATTTTTTTTTCAAAAAAACACAAAAAATAGTAATATTTATCTTATACAAAAGTTCTATATCTCATTATGTTCAGAAAGGTGCATAGAATGTAGGTGTGTAGTGAAAAAAAATGTTAGATGTATCACATTTGGTGTTTTTTGGTCAAATACCAAAAAATCAAAGAGTAACGGAGCAGAAATTTCACAGAAATGGTAATGAATAACATACTAATAGATTTTTAGGATTTTTTTCAACCATTTCTTGAGATTTGTCATATATTTGTGAATATATTTAGGGGAAAAAAATAATAATATGTTACATTTTCTAAATAAAAATACCGATTTTCCCTAAAAAGGTAACTTTTACAAGTGAGGTTAGGTTTGTAACCTCCACAATTTAGACTCACTAGTACCAATTTGAAGATAGATCAAAGACAAAACTTATAGATTTAACTAAGAAAATATATACTTTACAAAGAATAACACATATATTCACTTTTATAATCATATAAAACACTATATATAAGACAATTTGCATATAGCCTAAACTTACCGTTTTGGCCTAGGTTATCGCAAATAAGAACGTTCAAAAACTAAACTATCACACAAAAACATAAGCTGTAGATATAAAAACACATATATTGTAACTTTTATACACAATTTATATACAATTTGTATACACAAACCTTCAAAATAACAAATATCTAACCCCAAAACAATATGTGCCACGCCTTTTACTACAGTATTTACGTCACACAATTGCGTCTGTTGAGAGATCAAACCAATACCTTCTAAGTATGTATTGCCAACATCAAGTGGTACCAACTTATAGAATGGAATTTCCCCTACAACTTAGTGTAAAGAAATATAAGAAATATAATACTAGAAACCAAAGAGAAATGCAAACCTAATGCCAACCAAATTTCGTCTCGTCAAGTTTGTTCTACGTTCAAGTAGGAATATCTCTGGATCTATGAGACGCAGAAAAATTTGTAATCTATGGTTGGAAAGAGAAACATGTGATCTATAGAACAGTGTTTTAGTTGACTTCAATGACAGATAAATAGAGTTGGAATAATATCGGGGAAAATGGCGTCGCGCTAACGATTAGGCGCAGAGTTCAAATCTACGATTTTACGCATCAAAAATATGCGAACTTCACCAATTTTTGGAATATTATTTATAACGTTTTGTGGTATTTTTTTGCATGATTATGCATCTACGGAACATTAGCTTTCCAACGGTATTTTATTTATTGCGATCGGACAATTTTAAGTGGGCGTAACGTTGAATGGCAAAATACGTGTTTTATAGAAATCAGACTAGTTATGGACGAAGCGCTGAGGTCGATTCTGGGTCGAATATCCTTTGCAGGGTTAATAATTGGCAATTACCGATTATGATTATTGACGATTAGTGCTCATTAAAATCATTTCACAGTGTTTGTTTTGTAGAATGTTTGTTTAAGGGACACAATACTTGTAAAAAAGCAATGTTAATAAATAATATCTTGTACTAAACAATATTTTATCGGCTATTAGGGAAACTGAAAGACACATAGTTAGATTAATTAAGATGTTGATAATTAACATGTGTTTTTAATTTTAGAGATAACTTGGAATGGCTTGCTCGTGCTACAAATTGGGCTAAGCTAACAGCAACAGCATCTCTTGGTGTTATCCATCGAGGACACGAGCAAGAAGCTTTAGCATTAATGCAGAGTTATTTACCTAAAGAAGCAGGACCGAGTTCTGGATTCTCTGAGGGTGGTGGACTTTATGCATTAGGACTAATACATGCTAATCATGGAGCTGTTATTACTGAATATCTATTGGGACAGTTAAAGGATGCTCAAAATGAGGTACACTATGGAGAATATAATATAATATTTTTATTTTGTAGTATAATTAACTTCATTTTCTTTGATAAAAATAAACCTGTTTTTATTTAATGAATTCATTTTCAGTATTCAGTTTTTATTTATTTTTCCTCTGTGTTCTTAGCTTTTCTCCCCTATAATTTTTTTCTCATTCTAATAATTTTAATATAATAAAATTATTTTTAAAACAAATTACTCTATCTGTGATTAAAGAAAAATACTCACAAAACTTCTGGATATGAATATTCAGATGGATCCCTAATGAGCAGGGGGGGGGGGGGGGTAGACACAACTTATTGTTTTTTTGCATTACACCTTCAAAGGAGAAGAGAAAAGTAGCTTCAATGCCGAAATCCAAGCAGTATATTTTGCTTTAAAACTATTTCTATACAGAATAAGATCCCTTTAAAAAGCAAAAAAGCAACTTTTATAGTGGCTTCTAAGGCAACTATCCTAGCTGTATCGTCCAACAAAATTATCACATAGGAACTGTTATCCAAAAGATATTAAAGTACCTACAAGGATTGGAAAAACATTTTCATTGAGTGTGTGCCTTTACATATCGGATTTTTAGAAAATAAAATAATATATCAGCTAGCGAAAAGAAGATAAAACTGCAACAATAAAAATCCACCATGAATGTCTAATCAGGTTAAACAAAGATTAAGATAGAGGAAATTTTATTATTATAAAGCTAAAGTATTCTCTGAGGCTATAATATAGAATAAGATTGAGAATTTGTGGAATGAGAATAAAAAAAAGCAAGTAAGGATATGCAGTATTGGGTTTTTCATTTCGGGATGGGATTGAGAACAGGATTAAACCATTTCCGATATCAGGGTGAGAATTAAAAAATTTATGGGACAGGAAAAAATAAACAACTAATTTTGGGAAAATATAGAATGGTAATATAACTTTTTGTGCATCTGGATTAAGAGTACATATTTTTTTCTTGGGATTTAATTGAAGCAGGAATATGAAATTTACTTTTCGGAGTGTTTAAGCAGGAATTGGTATTTTCTTCGTAGGATTAAATCAAAATTAGACCATATATATTTTCAGGACATAAGAATAATAGAGAGTATAGTTGGATTTTTTCAACCCAAATCAAAAAACATACAAATCATAAAATATTCTAATAATATCTATTGAATATTTAATGTAATGTATTTAAATCTAATACAGTAGACACCCTCTATTTCGGCTTCGGTTGGATAGGCCGCCGGATGGTTCGGTCGGTCCTAGGATGAGAGTCATATCAGTCACGTCGCCTAGATTATGTCACGTCACGTTTATCTTGAATGTTTAGTCTACTCCGGCAGTAGAAATACTGCATACTAAACTATTTACTGGATGTCAGTTTAGTTTACGGGCGAGCTTATAATTTGTCGGTCGCACTTAATGTACAGTGAGATTGATTGATCTGTAATTTCGTGTGTGAATGTTTAATTAACCGTTACTAAATAAACCTTTTATAAAACTAATTTCACTAAACAAACACTACACTTATTTATTTATATATAAAACACAATTTCATAAACGTTATTCACTATAAATCACCAAAATAATATTCAATTCAGATCAAACAAACTTCTAACCTAAACGTGGTTTTAGATAAAACGGCGGATGACTTTCAACGGTAAAAATGCAAGGTTTGACGGTGAATTGCTGCCAACTCATTAGAGCTAAATGTAAAAAAACCAAATACCAAAGGAATCAGTGCAACTTTATCTACAAAACCGTGTAAAAAGAATTTTAGAAACACTTCATCTGTGAGAAACATATCGACTTCCAAAGAAGCTTGCCAATTGGTTGAAATCTTGGCCAATAGCAAGGCTTTACGCGATCGCATAGAATAGACAAACCGTCAACGTAATCTAAGATTTGAAAGCAGTGGTAGAGAGATCGAAATGCAAGCTTTCTATTGGTGTAAATATCATTGTCCTGAAGTCGGTGTATATAACTGGTATAGATCCTGAATGTTGATGAAATTCAAGCGTTCGTCGACGCTCGGAGCAGCTGTTTAGAGTTCTGCAATTACTCCATCGATCATTAGACGTGTTTGTATTCATTTTAGAAAAATATGGTAAATACAAAGATTAAAGTTTGAAAAATTTCCTTTCCAATGGTATAAAGTTTATTAAGATTGGATGACAATTAGTGGGTCAAATATTAGAATGTATTAGTACTGCACGCTACTTGTCAAACTATAGCAGAATTGGGAGGTTTGCCCCATTAAGGGTTAATATGTGTTGCAAAAACGTATCTATGAGTGGCACAACATGACAATTCGACCAAGAGACATCAAAATCTTCTCTTTGGTAAGTACATAATGTTGTAAAAATGTTTAAACAACGTCTTTTGTTGATTCTTAAGCATAGGTAATGTATTTAATAGTGATTTTTTAAATTTTGATAGTACATCCGGATAGTCCGGCCATTTTGAAGTCCGGCCGGTGGTCCAGTCCCGAGGTGGCCGAACTAGAGGGAGTCTACTGTAATATGAAATATGTAAAAAGCCACATATCATCTTTTACAATACATGAGTATTTTTTTATTAATTATTTTTAAAAGTTTAAACAGATCTGTTTGCCGTCTATAATAAAACATATAGTATTTTTTTTTTTTTTAATTCAAAAAAGATGACATCTTTTTTTTGGTAGATTTTAAGTTATATAATATAGAGATTTTATTTTAACAAGCAAAATATAGTATAATTGTCATTGTGGTGAAACCTGGGGTTCAAATTGTGAACTATATGAAGCAAGGATTCAAGTTTGTCAAGTACATTGATAAAGTATAGTATTACAATTTAATACTAAATGAAATTACTCAATTTGTACAAACACAAATTCAATTTTAGATCTTAATATACCAAACACAATAGGAGAGAAATTTGTAGTTGAAGTTATTTTGTAATATTTAATGAAGATTAAAAAATATTTTTCTTGTTATTTGAGTAACCATACAATGTTTAACAGAATATAATTATCGTTAATTTTATTTATGTGCTGAAATAATAAATTTGATTCCATTAATTTGTTCACCATTGTAACTTTTGTTTTTTATTTCAAGATTAGGAATGTCAAATTAAGTGGACACAAAGGATTCAAGTACATAGAAAACAACATTTGAAGTAACTGAATTTAAAAAAAAATTGTTGAATATTTGATACATAATTTTGAAAATCATGAATTGAGATGTATTTGGATCGGGAATTTCCTGGTATTACTAGAGAAAATTGGGAAGTATTTAATATATTCCTGAATACCTAGAGGGGTACCAAATTTCCATTCCTGAAGGTCACTTTCACTACAGATTTTTTTCCTTGAAAAATTTCTCTTAAAAATTGTGTGCTCTTAAAAACAAGGAAAGAAGTGGTGGCCACATTTTGGCTGAACACAGGACACACCTGGTTGGTAGCACACCTATATAAATTCAAAATTTTAGAATCTAAAACACATTGTAACGTGAACATAATTCAGTTATGAACAAAATTTTGGAAATTTAGTGATCTAGACATGCTCAAAGATAGTGGAAGAATTAAAGACATGCGCTAGAAGACGGGTAGATTGAATCTCAAATGTTGTTATTGACATAACAACTTCTATTGCTTAGTGGGTCCCATTTTAGATGCATTGATATAATATTTCTTTGGGAATGGAATACAGCTGAGCTCTTGTATTCGGCATGTATTCTCATGATTTATCGAAGTCACCATTTGCAGAGTTTAGCATGTTCCGTGAGACTCCAGACATAGTCATATCTGCTTTATTTTTAGCAGCTTTGGCAAACTGGTTCAAAATCCTTGCTTGATACCACAGTTCTGCAAGTATAATGTTCTGACTTGGACAGTCACCTTTTTAGCCTGTTGAGTGGCTACTGGCACTTGAGTTGTTCTCCTCCTACGTGAGGCCATTTTTTAAGTTAATGTACTATTCCTTAAATTGTGTGATACTCATGGCCACGTCACAGATTGCTTGTTGAGTCTTTTGAATGGTTTCTACTGGTAGACTTGGTATTGCAAAGCTTGATGTAGTACTGCTTTGCAAATATTATATTCTTCCAACGTAAGTAATAGATGACCTTTTTTTTTAGCAATATGTAGTATTGATCAATTAGTTTCAATGTCTGTATAGACATGGTTTTAGTTTATTACGTATTCAGGATAATTGAATTTGTGGTTGATCTATTATGACCAGGAAAATGTTCTTTAAATGAGTATGTGAAAAGTGTCCGCCCTATCCAATAGGTTGGTTATTGTAATCATTGTACGGTAATCTGTATACTCTGCTGAAAATCAATAAAAATGCTTATAGATGACTCTAATCTCTAATAGGAGAAAGATAAAAAACAAGGAATTCAATATCAGATTCTATCAGACTTTAAGTATACAAAATGTCGCCACATAGGGTAGCTATTTTTAGTACTTCACTGGGATTACTTGCTTTTGTTATGTGCTATGTTATATTCCTATATAAATACATAAATAAAGTTGATGTCTATTATCTCTTACAGATGGTGCGTCATGGTGGTTGCCTTGGCCTAGGTCTTGCTGCAATGGGTACACACAGACAAGATGTATATGAGCAACTGAAGTTCAACTTGTATCAAGATGACGCAGTTACTGGAGAAGCTGCTGGTATTGCAATGGGCATGGTTATGTTGGGATCTAAAGCTACTCAAGCAATCGAAGACATGGTCGCAGTAAGTAGTCAAGTCCTTGTTTATTGTATTGTAAAACTCATTTAAGATCTATCACATACTCATGGCAAAAAAGTCCCAAGACTGTTTTCTTAATGTCTTTCATCCAGAAAGGTACCACAAGGGCTCAACCGTTTTGTCATGACTGCCTCACACACCAAAGAGAATGTCAAGAAAAACAAATATTATTCTATTGACTCTTTTCATGAACTTTTCTTCCATTTCATTCTCCAAAAATAAATTTTGTGAAAACAGTGTGTGGTTTTGATATTTGATTATGAAAGAAGAAAAGAAGGAGACATTACTGGATACATCCAGTGTACAGTTATAGATTATTAAAAGTAAAATTGTATACCCTATAGTTCGACATAATAGTGTAGAACAGTTGCACATATGTCCTCCTACAATTGCTTTTCAGTATTATTTGAATATTCAAAGTTTTATTGAAAAATTCTTCCCGTTTTTTTAGCCACTCCATGTTAATGTTTAATATTTTTTGCTGTGTTGAGATGCAAATAAAAACTTGTAAAAAGTTTACTTTAAATACTGGCATTGATCATGTTGTCGGCAGCAGAAAGTTTGCCCTGGATGTGTATTACTCATGGCATCTGATAGTTTGAAAACAGACAGATTAACCTGCTGTAGATGGCCAAGTTCAAGGGTTTTAAAAATTTTACCCCTGCTGAGTCTGTCAGTGTGCACACTTCCATACAATTCAATAGACTTCACTTAAAAAAAAAATCTATCTGCAGCAAACCAAACGATTCTAGTGGGAGGTATCACTAATAGATTTTCAGGACCAATAAATCATCAATGGCTAGATGAGGTTGACGTAGGGTCAGGTTGTTGGAAAAGGAAGAGAGGTGCAGGGAATGTGGAGTTGGCCTTGAAGTAGGTTTAGACAAGCCGGGAGGCGACTGGTATATAACGGAAGAGGAAGGATGGGCGACTCGGGAAGACTACTCTCAAGCTCTGCCACACACTTTTGCTGCACCTGCCACATTCCAACAACTGTTCAACCAATACACGTTTTGGATCATTTCATACACCACCCAATTCCTGCACTTCACTCCTGTTCAGTGTCGTCGCCTCTTCCAGACTCACCCCGTGGCCTCCCGTAAGGGAAATTAAACGGAGAAATCCCGGCAACGGCAGCACTTGCTTCACCCTAGTCGCCTCCTGAAAAGGAAATTGTAGGTGCTTTGGTGCCGGCAATAGTGGGTGAACATCCAGCTGTGAGACCAGATCACGCCCTATCTCTCCTCACCTAACCTAAGGCCAACTGGCTCTTTTCAGGGCTAGAAACACTCCTTGGTTCCGTTATTCCTATCATCATTCCTCACACCAAGCCATCGAATCCTTCCCGAGTCCTTAATCCGATCACACCTTCCTCTACCAGTAACCTCCCGGCTCGACTACCTCTACTTCAGGGCCAACTCCACATTCCCTGCACCTCTCTTCCTTTTCCAACAACCTGACCCTACGTCAAGGTTTTACATGAGATGGATGTAAAAAAATTATTGAACTTTTATTGTTTTAAATTGTGAACTTTTTTTAATAATGCAAGTGGGTTTACATTCTAGACACCTCAATCTAAATCACTTTTTACATTTTTGAACTTAATAAATTCATGGTGTCTACCGGTAATGACAGTAATGAAAAAGTAGATTATTTTGAATGTCGGTAATGAAATAACGAGATAGTAGTATATTTCATTAACAAGTAACAAATCTGTGAGATTCCGTATATTTTCGAGTAGAGTCTGAGAAAAAAGAGAATGCACCAGCTGATCTGCTCCAATCACTTGGGTGGGTTTGGGTTTTAGTCAGTATACTACTCCTTTCAAAAACATCAGCAGTTACGAGACTGACTGACATGATGACAATGCTATGTTGAAATGAAAGTACTTTACAATAAAAAAAACATCTGCTGTTTGAATGAATTTTGCAGTTATTTTACATTAAACTAGAACAAATTTTTTCTATTAAAGAAAAGTAAACATTGTAAAATTTTTGACCAAACAAAATAAACACCAATGTGTTAAACCTATTGACAGGTTTATTTTGCTGGATTTTACTATACCTATCGCTTGCCAAGATTTTGACTATAAAATAAGGTTTACATACTTTTTTAAAAATATAAGAAAATTAAAAGCAAATTTTTTCCATTTGATTTAAAAAAATTTTTTTTTTATTATTTTTTTTTTAAAGATATTTTTTCGACTTATTGATTTTCATTACATATATTATGATTTTATTTACAGTTTATAACAGGCAAAATTGCACTTTGTAGTTCTAAAGAAAACTGACTGTTATATAAATAAAAAATTAATTGAATAAATAAATAAAAATGAAATAAACACAAAATTAATCCAGCACAACAGAACAACACCAAGCAATGCTCAAGTCGTTCATAGAACTGGAACTATGGAGGGTAATACCACGGTCAGGTTGTGCAGGCCATTCGGATTGGGGTCTGCACAGTACATTCTTTTTCTCAGACTTTAAGTCCTGGACACTACATAGTGATTTTTTTTTCCTTGAGGAGATATTGGTGAACCTCTAATTGGCCTCCTGCACTTCGGCAATGAGCCTATTGTGCACTTCTTTCTTGTTCATCTTATACCGACACCAGTGTCTCTAACAAGCTCTAGGTCTCTTTGTCAAAATTTATATATGGTAGTTGGGGTCCAAAGATTTTCCTTCTTTTGGGCTCCAGGGCCTCACAATCAAACTAAGTGTGTACTGTGGTCTCAGGTACGAGACCACAAAGGCGACAGTTAGGTGTGACTTGTAGTTGTCCTACCTTATTTAAGTGGCTCCGGTCCGGTAATCATGGCAACGATCTGTTTCAAAGATTTCTTGTCATACTGAACCAGCATTTTTGTCAGCACAGGATCTGGTCCTGAGAAAAATCTCTGGCCAGGAAAATGTCTCCATCTTTGATGTGTTCTTCCTTGGCTCATTTTCTTACCACTCGTCTTGCCATTGAATAACTGTGATGTAAATGTGTAAATAACTGTGACTAGTGATGTAAATGACTCTGCACCTGTTCTTTTTAAATGTATTTGTGCAATAAAAATTATATGATATGATATGATCCTACAAACAGGTTCTGGTCACACAAGGCAGCCAGCGGCCCCGTTATTTGCTAATAGATCCTTCTCATTACCCTCGAACCCACAATTGCCAGGTATCCATCCCAAGTGCACCATATTGGTAGTGGACAGGACGCATAGAGAACGGAAAGAATCCCATACTAATTGTATGAAATTTTTTCAGAGTTGAGACCTTTATTTGTCACTTGGCTATCTGAGATAATTAGAATGTCCTTACCTCTAAGGCCTTCTTTTAATCCTCGATGAACACATGCTGTGATTGCACAAATCTCAGCCTGGAATACTGTACAATACCATCCTAGACTAGCTTCGAAAGTTGCCCCAGTGGTTTGACAGTATCCTCTGTATCCAGATTGTTGATCATGTATTGATCCTTCTGTATACCAAAGAAGCTGTCCTGGATATCCCAGTAGCTTGCCATCCTTCCAGTCCTTTCTTGTGTTTGAGAGAACGTTGAAGGGCCTTAAGCTATACTGGCCTTAAAGATGTCACAGAGTTTGGCAAAGGTGAGTCCGGACCCCTCTGCAGCAAGGCAGGGAATATGCTGTCTCCTCCAGATGATTTGAAAGGGCTCAATTTCTGTATCGGCCATTTAATGTTGGAAACTGTAATAATGCTTCTTACCTAGCACCTAGTCTTCTTGAGCTGCCCTTGGACAAGGACTATTCTCGACTGTTTGGCGCCCTACTTCGGCATCATTACACACAATACAATTGGGAAAGTGAGTTTCTAAAAGAAGAACCAACATTTCCACCATTGTTTGTATATATTTTGTAGACTTCAATAAAGTGCCTACTGGATTCAAAGTCCTAGTGGCCAAAACTCATTGTAGCCTAGCAGAATCCCTAAAGCTCTCCACATCTAGAGTGAATGCCCTCCAGGATTCTTGCTTAGCCTTTCTGTTTGCTTAGCCATATTCTGTTAGAGCTAAATGATAGGCCCTCCACTTCTGGCTGTGTTTTGTTTTGTTTAAAAGACTTTGAGTCTGCCTTCTCAGATGTTTTAGATATTTGTTCCACCATTTTGCCATATTCTTCACTGATATAGTGCTTACCGGTGGGGCAATTGTGTTTATAGCAGTCTATAATGCTATCTCCAATTTGTGACGCTGGATTATCTAGGTCTGTAAAATTTCTTACCTTGCCTAATGACTTTAGCCTGTTGGCAAGGTCATTTTTATATTTTGACCATAAAGTCCTTCATGAGTTTCTAAAGGACTCTATACTTAGGTTTGTATCCAGTTGGAATTGGATATACCTATTGTCTGAAAGTGAGAGTTCTTGCCAGTTCTTTTAACCTGGACTATCGTTATGTTTTTGGAACAAAAATCCATCAACAGAAAGCTATGTATCCCCTTACCTATAATTATGCAAGTTACATTAAGCGGGAAATCACAATAAATAAGCTAACCTTTTGCATCTCCAAGCCTACCTACCCGACCTCAGTGAATACTGGGACTGAGAAGAGGGCTATGTCAATGCTATTCTTGATGAAATACTGACAGAAGGTCGAGGCAGCCTTACTGTACTGTAGGTTTATTTGAATTACCTTGACCATCACCTGGTTTTCCACTCTCCCTTCCACCAGGAGTAATCAGAGGCAACCTCCTTAAACCTGTCGTCTACTAAAAAGACCATCATTAAACCTTTCTGGTCCTTTTTTTGTACTGTTGTAGATGTGCAAGCGCTGGAGCCCTCAACTGAGATCTCAGGGTGTACCTCACCTGATGGTTCTCCAGTCTCTCTATATTTATCGGATTTTATGGCTCCCATAAAATTCCCACGTGTAGCTAGGGAATTATTGGTCAACCTGGACAGAGCACCTCATGCCCTGGCAAGTTAAATACTTTTGCAAGGGGACCTGGTATCTCAGAGAACTTCACCCGTTAGAGACATGTAAACCTTCGGCACGGGTAGCCTACATCTTGAAATTAGGAATTTTTAATTCAGGGTTTACTTTCCTCGATCCATTGGATCCAGTTTAGACTAATTGTTCAGTGCAGGGTCATCATGAATAGGATGCAGTTCTTCACTGCACTGGGCTGTATCTTATTGGTGTGACCCACTCTGTTGGTTTTGAGTATGGATACTGTACCCCTGAGATTGGGAAAATGTCCAGACATTCAACTGAGTAATCACCTCGTCAGCTTCTCGCCCCCTACATAGTGATGCCGAGTAGTGCATGCCACATCTGTGAGATTCCGTAATATTCTCAAGTACACTCCATAGTGATCCCGAGAAGCATATGATTCAAAGTTAATCTCAATGAACTTCCTATAGTCATATATCTTTCAAGACTGTTTATAGTTTATAGTCATGCCGTGCAGTGTTTGTTCAAGGCATATACAGGAAATAATACGTTTTGTTATATTTTAAATTATTTTTTAGAAGCTGAATCACTGTGTTAGTAACTTTATCTAGTGTTTTTTTTTATTGTGTTGCGTTGTGGTAAAGAAATGTAATGTATGTGGTGGTCGTGTGAACTGATTTTGTTGAAGATAAAAAGCAGTAGTGTATAATAAACTAGCATGTTGTGCGATTATGTGTACATTCATATATTTTTTAAACTCAACGTTCATCAGATATTAAGCTGTAAGTTAGATGGGCTTATTACTTAGTTTACAAAAAGTTAATCATACAAGCACTAATTTAATCGTAGGCCTATAATTGTTTTGTAAAAATATAATATATATGTGTAATAATTTTAACTCAACTTTTCAAGATTCGTGGAAAAAACTCAATTAATCAAATATAGTTGAACTATAGTGATTATAATTATGGTTGAAGCCCGATGATAATAACAAACATCAAACATTTTGTTTAATATCCAAATCTAAATTTCATACTGAAACTCTAGTATATAAAGTAAAAACTTTGTACTAAAGGTTAAAAGGATATTGCTCTTGTTAGTATCAATAATTTTGGGAAAACAGTCAAATCTAATGTTTATTAAATTAATGCCTGATACAATTTGTTTTGTTTCATAAAAATGTTAAAAACAAAATGAACCTAATTTTAATGACATTCCTTTCATTTTAAATAAAATTAAAACAACAATTTTTTTAGTATCAACCACAATGTTTTAATAGAAACTTGCCGACCATGGTTTCGCTAGTTAAAGCATTGTCAAGGACTTATACAAGAATAATAAATTATGACTATCATTTCAAAAAGAGTAGTCCATTTATTATAGATATTTAATTAAAATCCGAAAATTAATAAATATACAAGAAGATTTTTTTATATGAAGAGGTGCGTAGTTTTCTTGTATATTTATTAATTTTCGGATTTTAATTAAATATCTATAATAAATGGACTACTCTTTTTGAAATGATAGTCATAATTTATTATTCTTGTATAAGTCCTTGACAATGCTTTAACTAGCGAAACCATGGTCGGCAAGTTTCTATTAAAACATTGTGGTTGATACTAAAAAAATTGTTGTTTTAATTTTATTTAAAATGGAATACCACCAAGTACCTACGGTCTCTAGCATAAATAGTTTTCCTTTCATTTCCTATCAAAATTTAGGCTTAGAGTTAAATACAATAGGTCAAACTTCACAATCAAATTCTTTATTGTATAACAATCACAATTTTTAGTAAAAGATGGAGTGACTAAATCTGAAATTTTCTGGGCTCTTCACAGTCATATCTCATTCTTCAGAAAAATCTTGTGCAGTTGCAATAGAAATATTTCCATTGAAGTGTTCTGATAGTTTGATTGCACAAAAATTACAACTTCATAAAGATAAAATTATATATCTTATTACATTTAGTCTAGCTCCATTCTTTCAAAATGAACTTTGCAACGAAATCAATCAATAAAAACTGTGAGTTTTTATGCTTTAGCCTTTGATGAATGCTTAAAGTAGCTCAAGAAGGCCAAATTGAGATTACGCTCACTACTGTAATGGACAATAATGGTAACTTAGTTTCCACTAGCTATTTAAGTTCAGCATTTATATCTCATTCATCTGTTAATGACCTAATGGATCATCTAATTTGTCTTAAAAAAAATATCTACTAATGTCAATGTAAAAATGATCCGGAGCCTAAGAGATTTTTTTTCGAAAACTGATGACAGTGATCAAGAAATTTTTGATAATGGTACATACAGTTTACATGTTGTTCACAAGGCTTTTAAAAGAGCACATGGCAAAATGGTTGGTGTATTGACAAATTTTTAAGGTGCATTTATTATTTATTCACTGATCTACTTTTTAGGCATGCTGAGTAGCATTTTGTTTTACTCACGTTACTAGTTGTTCAACATTTCCATTAAAGTTGTGTGTTATTTGTAGGGTTGAAAATGTGAAAGTTCTAACAAGATGTATTGAATTTTTGACATTTTGAATGAAGTGTGTAGAGAGTGTTAAAAATAATCCTTCAAACACTAAAAACTTTAATATAGTTAAGAATTTTTTTGTCTGATCCTTTTTTTGTTGGTTAAATTGGAATTTATGAGGTCTATTGCTTCTCAGTTGGACCTTTTCCCCTGATATTTCAGTCAAAAAAACCACTAATGCCACTTTATACCACGAGTTGTATTATTCTCTTACATAGAATTAGAAACAGGTATATTGTTTATATTGCCATAACAAGAGGTCACAAGAAGTAACGAGAGATTTAATAAACTTGTACTTTTCAATGGATTCAAATGTTAGAAAATATGAGTTTGTTGAAATCGGATTTGGGTTTGCTGAGCATGAAAACCATTAAAAACCTTGATGTTTTACAATTTAAGAAGCAGTATTTTAATTTCCTGAAAGCACTTTTTCAAAAATTGTCTGAAAGGAGTCAATTAAAATACAATGTTAATGGACCTCTTATGATATTAAATGAAAATTTGAGGGCAAATAGAGTAGAATTAGTGTTGAATGAGTTAAAAAAAAAAAAAAAAAAATTTTGTTAAAGAAGGGACAATTAAAAAAAAAAAGTGGATGAGAAAAAAATTAGACATTTGTTGTCAAATTTCTTCAAATGCTATTCAGTGGAAGTTGCTGATTTTGTTAAATTTCCGCATAAAATTTTAGTGATGTTCCATGGAAACACATCCATTGAATGTAGTTTTTCTGTCAATAAAGAATGCATTGTGGAAAATTAAAGGGATCATCTTAAGTAGCGTAGTTTCATCTCTGTTTATGATGCAGTTTTATCACAAGGATAGCTAAAAGAGATCTTATTACAAAAAGTATGATGCAGTCAGAAATGCTTCAGCCAGAAGGAAGCTTTTTTGGAAAAAATCTGAGGAAGACTCAAAAGATGATCAGTGTAAAACTGTTCTCCTAGTGTTAAAAAATATTCAGCAGAAACCACTAGAATGTACTATCGCTGGAGATGATGAACTTTGTGCTCTTGGCACTGAAATTGGAAATTTAAAGAAAAAGCTGGTCTTGTTAAAATGGAGGCTAATAACCAACTCAGTGTACAATTACAATTGACTGATTAAAAAAAAAAAAAAAAAAAAAAAAAAAAAAAAAAAAAAAAAAAAAAAAAAAATTATAGCATGTGAAGAAACAGTTTTATTTTATTAGTCTATATAGTGAAGTTAAGAATATGTAGGACTAATCTATATAATATGTTTTTATTTAGCATCAACTATATAAAACTATACAAAATTCAATTGATAAACTGAGCCTCAGAAAGATTATGATAATCAGTTCTACTTCCTGCTTTATTGATTTTAAAGATAATGATTTTTTAAATTTGGTAATTAAAAATTTAGTTTTTAGGTTTAGTAGACATTCTGTAAATTACATTTTGTATGTACAATATTCACAAACCACGATTCAGTTTAAGATGACCATCAGTGGGATTTCAAAATTTATAAGAAGTACAAAAAACTTTAAATAAAAAACTTTCCCTAATTTTGTTTGAAATTTTAAAATATGTTGTTTTTTTGGAAAACTATGGTGGCCAACTTTTATAGTCTTATCTTCAGGCTGCACAATTGCCAGTTCACTTCATGGAGGTTGTTATAAAGTTCGTAAAACACATTTATTACATGAAAAACACAGTTATAATAAAACACAAAATTAGTAAAAACATAATTTAAACTTTGGTCAAAGTTTTTCTTACAGTGTGACTTAATTGTGTATTGTCTGCGAGAGTGTTAATCTTTAAATAATAATAATAATAATAATAATAATAATAATAATAATATAATCCTACTTAGTCTATATTTAGTTTTCTCTTTTATGTTGTGAAATGTAAATACAGTACTATTACTTTGTTCTGGTTCGTTTAGGGTTTGAACAGTTATTTATTCTTTTCAAGGCAGCCATGCCCTGCTTTAAATGTTAGATAAAAATTGGTGGATGTTCTCAAGGTCATTTGTAGTTAGCTTTGTTTTTTAAACATGAACAAATATATTTTTATTAGAGAATCTTATTGTACCTTAAACATTAAGTAACTTTTGTAAGAAACATTGTTATCAAATTTCAATTTTCTAAATAAATAAGAGATTTTTAGATATATAAAGAATTTTACAGTATGAAAAAATACAATGTTCAAAATGTCCTAAATTGAAATCAGATAAAAAAAAAGTTACTAACGAAAGTTATTTATATTTGTACATAGAATAAATTTTTGTAATAATAATAATAATAATAATAATAAACAAAGTTGACCTACAAATGACCTTGAAAATGTCCATCAAATCAAAAATAAATAATGGCATTTTAGTTTCATCTCTAAACCAAGCAACTATTTATTAAAATTTATTTTTCATCTGGTGTTTAGGTTTTGAGATATTTTTGGTCGAAGCTTTTAAATGAACATCCGGTATATCCGAGGGTGTAAAATAGTATTGCTGTAAAAATTAATAAAACAGGTATTAGGGTAGGACTTATACTAAGACTAACTTTTGTTTCACGTTTATTTGGCAGTGTATTAATGGAGTGAGAGTGTGCTATTACGTGTTTAAAAAAAAAGATCACGTCAAATAAAAATAATAAGCATACAAAACACATATCCATAATATGTATTTTGAGAACAAAATATAAACAATATTATAATTAAATTAAACAAATAGATTTAATCTTTCCTTTCAAAGTTTACATAAGTTTGTGCAGTAACTCTAATTTTTCATTTTGGCTATTAGTACTGAAAAATTTTCACCTGATTTTACAAAGTCAGTGAATTTCGTACATTTGTGCACAAATGATGAAATTTATTACAGTGTAGTTGTTTTAAAGAAAAATAATAAGTATACAAGCTTGATTGATTGTAAATGGATTTTATTTTTAATTATGCAGTAAGGAAAGTATTGTGATTGTGTTCAATATCTGTTTCCACTGGTTTTCCGTTTTCAGTGCCTACAAATAGTAACACACTTTAACCATTATCAGAATGATGTCCGTTAATTCTGGATTATCTTTTAAATAAAAACTCTGATCAACTGAAATTTCGAAAGTTTGTGTGGAGTAGGTATACCGTAGTATAATTTCATTTTGGACCAGAATGTTGAAGGATTGAGAGTAGGACGTGATTTTTATGTTATTTCAAAATTAGTGTTTTAACAACTCAAAATGGCATTTGTCAAAATAATTAACTTTGGGTGAAAATGGTTTTTGGATGAGGAATGGAAATATTCGTAGGTATTGGTCCCAATTTTATGAAAATTTATATTAGTACAGTAGAACTCCAATTATCCGGACTCCAATTATCCAAATCGCTAATTACCCGGATCAGATTGAGAAAAATAAAAAAAAGGTAAATTAAGATATAACAGATTACCCCTACTCATGATAGGAAAATCCAAAAATCCTAGGGAATTCAAAAATGTAAAAAAAACTTCCCGTGATCTACAAAAACCAAAAAAAGGCTTGGATGACTGCTGCTTTATTTACGGAGTGGTTTGATGAAGTGTTCATACCTGAAGTTAAAAGACATCAAAAGGCATTAGGGAAAGAAGGCAGCAAGTTGCTGTTACCACCCACCCACCCCACTGAAAACCTGCTAGAAAGAGAAGATATACGATTTCAAGCAATGTTTTTGCCACCAAATGACGAGTTTGTTGCAGCCAATGGACCAGTCGGTTATCGAAACAATGAAGCGTCATTACAGGAGGCAATTGATTAGAAAACTGTTGATAGAAAATGAAGATGAAGAAGGCATTGTGGCTCATCACAAAAAAATTAATTTAAAAGATTGCTCGTATATGGTAGCGAAGGCGTGGAGTATGGAAGGCAACAACATTGAGGAGGGCTTGGAACAAATTGAAAGGATTTTGAACTAAGGAGGAGCTACAGAAAGAGAAGAAAGAAAAACAGCACCACAATGAAGAGGAAGAGGGAGAGGAGGAAAATGACGAAGTTACGGTTGAAGAAGTCAGAGATATCATCATAAACATTCCCGGATGTTCCGAGTACAGTGCAGAGGATGTAGGTGAGTGGATGTCATGTGATTCGACGGATCCCGGATTCCAGATTCTTGATGATGATGAATTCGTCTCAAGTGTTGTGACAGCAGGAAGTGATGACCCGGAACTAGAAGACGAGGACTTCACTACCGAGCCAAACGAGGGGCCGACTGCGAGTGAGGCATTCACAGGCCTAGACACCACGCTTAAATGGATGGAGCAGCAACCAGAGTGTGACCACCTGCAACTGCTCACCGTCAAACAGATGCGAGACTAGGCGGCGCGGAATCGATTTAAGGCAGCAAAACAGCTGACTCTGCCTGGTATGTTAAAAAAATAATGTATTTTACTGTGATTTAGTATTGTTTGTCAATATTACGTAATGTAAACATTGTCATTGATATTGTTTTTTCATATTAAATACCATAAATGTTCTCTTTTGTGTTTTGTTTATGCTTTTTTTTCATAAAAACGACCTTTTTCCCGAGAAAAATCCAATTATGTATCTGGATTTTTGATTATCCAGATCGGGTCTGGTCCCAATTAATCCGGATAATTGCAGTTCTACTGTAGTATGATTTTTATGAAACCCAAAATACCTCTGTATTTTATAGTGTTGAGTTCTAATATGAGTAGTATAATATTGATTTGTTGGTGTCTGGTCGATATATACCTCTAAAATATCCTACAGAAATCACCTTTAAAAGATACACTTTTTTCCTGAAAATTTAAGGGGTTAAAAGTTCATAATCATTGAAAACACAATGTTGAAATGTTAGCAACATTACAATCAATACATTTCTTACTTTTTACTTAGAAAGTTATATACAAGGACAAATTAAATTTTATGTTTTATTTCTACACATTAAAGTTTTTAATAATGAGCTAACTTTATTTTTAAATAAGCAAAAGCAGTTGCTCCACTTATTTTGTGTAATGAGACAATAGCTGTGTAACCACTAAAAAATAAAATCAATATTTTTGATGGAAATAAAGAGGATAAAGATATCTTTTCAAATAAATACTTCTGTTGAAAAATAGGTTATTAATATAATCACAATCGACCCATAATGTTTTCCTTTTAATGGAGTTTTACTTTAAACGTTTTTAAAGCTTGCCCAACTGTTGAAAACTATATCCAGCTTGACTTGAAAATAACAAGTTAAATTGAATAAAAATTGCAGCTTGGAAATCATCCAAAATGATTCTTTTACAACTGTAATAGGTGGAACGCCAAGCTGTTATACCCACATGCAAATTTTTAGATTACAAACAACCAATAAAAATCCGTTTCAGATAGCTGCTATTTTGAACTTTTAATATGAAAATGGCTTACTATGTAGAGATACTTAAATGCGAGCTAAAGGAATCTCTGATCTAGTCTTGGTGGGTTAACCTCTACCCTAGCCTTGTCCGTTATCTTTACATTGACTTGTGTAGCATGGCTAGCCAACTTAAAAAAAATACTGAAAATAAGTTGCATTACTTTTGAGCCTGCTTTAACTAAAATTAGTATGAGTGCTGCATTTTTAATTATTAGAACATTTTTGTCAGTATCACTTTTCCATCATTTCCCAAATTTTAAATTATTTTAACCCAAGACTCTTCAAATATATATTTTTATATTACTCTCTGTATTGTGTTATGCTTCTCAAATATGTTATGCACCAATTCACTGTGTCTGAACATTTGATCTATATTTTTCTAATATGACCACAACTTTTCCATTTAATCCTCGCATCATGTACTAAATATCTTAGTGTGTGACCTTTTCAAGGGAAGCTAATTTTTTCTTATATTGCATTCAGCAATTTAGGTGATTTAGAATATTTTGGTTTACTCAATAAAAGTCTTGAATAATATATCTCTTATCACTCTTCTGTCAAAATCGTCAGTCAAATTTATGTTCTTCTGACCATAATCTTCTATATCCTGAATTGCTTAGGTAGTTTTCACCTTTTTCAGCTTCTTATTTTTATTACAGTTTTCATAGTTAGAAACATGCAAATGACTTAGTTGAGTTTTTCCTTTTTACTTCTTCATCAGATTTTTTAAGTATGTTTCGTTTAACTTCTTTGGCCTCGTTATGTTTCCTTCTCTTTCTTTGATGATAACATTTTTAAACAAAAAGATAATTACTTAAATGATACAGATAACGATCTGTAAACATTGCAACAATACATCAACATTCTAAATGATGAGTCAACTGAAGGGTAATGCTGGCAGAGTGGATAGTAGAGAGAATACTGTGGAAATGGAGGATTAGTACTAGTAGCGGAAGCATGTCTTTTCCATACTCTGTTTCTTTCCTTGTTCACATTCTAGTCTTTTCACACAATACATGCATAATTAACCCCTTAAGTGTTTTATTTTTTTTGCCTAAATCAACCCAAAAAGCCTATTTTTTTTATTTGATTATTTTAATGTTTGTTAACTTGGAAGTTAAAAAATAGGCATTAAAAGAAAATATAAGCAACATCAAAAGTATAAATGTCATGTTTAATATAATTTAAAAAATTTCTGCAAATACATTAAAAACACATTTACCTAACAATTAAAAAAAGTAAAATGTAATAAAACCATTGTTAAAAATAAAAGTACACACAATAAAGATTGTTTACAGTTTCTTACTAATGTTTAGTAATTTTTTGGGGTGTGATATATTTTAAAACATGGGGCAGCACACAGCCCAACATCACATTCGCTGCACTGATATCGCGACTCCTTGCGGACATATCGCAACTCCTTGTAAATATAATGTTCACGGCGGATCCAAAGAGAACAAAAATAAAGCGGTAATTTTATAAGTTATGCTCTAGAGAGCATGCCAATACTATCTAGCGGCAATACTAGCAATTACAACGTAATATTACGACAGAGAACGAAATAGAATAGGGCAAGTTAAGAGCGTCGGCTTTAGCCGACAGCGGCACTTTTTATCGATATTTGTAGCGTCGGCTTAAACCGACATAAACACTTAAGGGGTTAACTAAAATTCTGTCTACTAGAACCATTATTGTTGTTTCTTAAAAATAATTTTATGATTATGTTCTCAAATTTTTGTTTAGTAATATCTCACTTATTTTTTATTATATAAAACACTATTGTGCATCATGGATGCAGACTCGTTGCTGTTATACTTTTTCCAATTTTTCAAACACCACAGTTTAACTCTAGCATGTTAAAAGTTTCTTATTTTTAATTCATAAAAAATAGTAATATTATACAAAACCCATAATTTTTCTCACAAAGGTGCATAGAATTCATCTGTGTAATGAAAAAAATTGTATATGTAACGGTTTTGGAGTATGTTAGGAATCAAAAAATTAAATTCAAATTTTACAGAAAAGCTTATATAAACCAAACTACATTTGTTAGCACATGTTTTCAAGATATACAAGAGTTTTGTAATGTAATTGTGAATAAATGTTGATAACAATAATTATTTATAAAATTTTATATCAAATTTTTTATTGTACAAAATGTAATTTGAAAAAAATCACCAAAAATAGTATTATTATGGAAAACACAACTTCTTTATATAATTTTTTTCAGAAAGGTACATAGAATTTACCTGTATAATGCAAAAAAAAATATATAAAAAAATTTCGAGTTACTGCGTCAGGAATCAAAAATTCTTTCAAAAACCGAAGCCAAAATTCCATAAGTGTATTAATTCCTAAAGAAAAAAATATTTAAAAAAATTTTCAAGTATTACAAGAGATTTGTAATATATTTGTAGATAAAAGTTGGTAAAAATAAAAATCAATTAAAAAAATTTTCATTATCCAAAATAAATACCTTGTTTGTCAAACAATCCTTATTTTTATTTATTTATTTTTTTTATTGTTTGACAAACAAGGTATTTATAACCATTCATATATAAATATAACAATCCATTAGGCTACAATGAATTCTATGAATTCTATCCAAAATAAATTTAGATGTAAAAAGTGAATATTTGCTCAAAAGTTAGATCAATTTAGAAAAAATCCCCAAAACTGCCAATATTATTGAAAACATTACTTCTTTATATCATTTTTCTCAGAAAGGTGCATAGAATTTACCTGTGTAATGAAAAAATATTATATATGTAAAAATTTGGAGTTAGTATGTCAGGAATCAAAACATTCGTACAAAAACTTAAGCCAAAATTCCACATAAAAGTGTATATTTCCTAAAGAAGAAATAAAAAAAAAAAAAATTCAAGATAACAGGAGATTTGTAATATACTTGTGGATAAAAGTTGGTAAAAAATAAAATAAAATAAATAAGTAAATAAACTAGTTTCATTGTACTAACCAACAAAAAATTTGCACCCTAAGCTAGGCTTGTTATGTAATAATAAATACACTGAAAATATTAAAATTCACTCAAAAACTATACTCTAGAAACACTAACACACATATTATAACTGGTATAAACAAAATTAAAATAAATATCACTCTAAATAATAAAATAACTTTATATGATAGAAATACATTGAGCAACCCACACTAACAATACTCATTAAATGCCAATAAACATGCAAGTAAGGCAGATTGAGTTGGTCGGTTTACGCTTAGTTAAAAATGTCAATTTCTAATATTCACTACTGTATAAATATCACGCCTATGAACTAGTATACCAAGTAGATAAAGAACAGTAGATATTGGCAGTAGTACAAAGAACAGATGGAATATATAAAAATAAATATTAAAATCTTCAAAGTTCGTTAGCCACAAGAGTGAACTGGAGAGGAGTTAATTTTTGGAGCACTTCGTAGAATGTATATATATCTCGTAAACTATAAAACTTATGATAATTTTGAATACATAGTTCGAAAGAGAAAGAAAAATACTAAAATATATGTTCAACTTGTAGTATTTGGACAAGAATTACCGTTTACAAAAAATATTTGATGAATGAGTTCATATTTTCTTATATTGCTAAGAACCATGTAGTGCTGTTCTCTAGCGCAAAACATTCCAACTTGATCAAATTCTTTAATTTTACCTTTGACTGTATATAATTTCAGTTTCATGATTATGAAAGATTCAAAAATTACCTTTTCAATGATATATTACACATTTCGATAAAATAATATTTACTCAAAGCTGAATTATAAAAATGTGATTTTTAGAGTGTAAAAAAGTGTTAAAATTCTTGATTTAAAAATTTTTTTATAGATTAAAAACTAGATAAACAAGGAAGATTTGATCTATAGAACAGTGTTAGGGTTGATTTATTAGACAGAAATATGGATTTGTGAAAATTAGAGAAAGAATGATGTAATTTGTGTTTCACAACTGCACAGTTTTTCTTTACTCGTTTGGGGCAAAATACACAAACTTTACCAACGAATTAAATATTATTTATAACGTTTTATGGGGTTTTTTTTTGCATGATTATTCATTTATGGAACATTAGTTTTCCAACGGTATTTTATTTATTGCGCTAGGAAGATTCTAAATGAGCGAAATGTTGAATTACAAAATGTTACAATGTTAATTTACCAAGTATTAACCAAACCGAACCAGGCGTATTTTTCTTTTGGTGCAGTTCACTAAATAAGATATATCGATTACCTACATCGATATTTTGTAACGATCTTTACACTATTTTGTAGAGGAGATTTCGTTCTTTCTGTTGGTACCACTTACTATGTCCTAGAGTTTTTATTAGGTTATTATTTGTGACTTGCAACTTACTGTTTTACCAGCCTTGTTTGTGTCGTATTGTGGTAGGCGTTGTGCATAGGATTATTTGTTATTGTAAAGTTATTTTGTTAGGTATGTTTATTTATTTATTATAATTTGTGTACACAAGTTATAATATCTGTATTACTGTTTGTAGAATTTATTGTTTTGAGTGAATGTTATTGTCAGCCTTATCTAAACTGAGGCTGTCTAGAGATGGTTATGTTATAATCTGGTCTACCTTTTTAGCAAATTTCCATGTGTTTACATATAAAAATAATTTTGTCTAATGAAAATTTTATAAATTGATTATGTTTTTACCAAAATGTATGCAAAATGTCTATTAATTTATATAGGCCTATCTATACAAACAATTTTATATGGTTTATATACATATTTCTGTGGAATTTTGCCTCGGTTACAGGGTAATTTTGTTGATTCCGTACATAATAACTACAAAATGTTTCCATATAAATTTTTTTGCATTACACACATAAAATCTATGTATCTTTCTGAGAACATAGGTAATAAAAACTTGGGTTTTGAATAATAATTATATTTTTGGTGAATTTTTGAAAATAGGCCCAACTTTGAAGCAAACTTTCACTTTTTATGTATAAATTAACCATGTCAAATGAAAATTTTATAAATTGATTTATCTTTTTAGCAACTTTTATCCACAAATATATTACAAATCTCTAGTAATACTTTAAAAAATTTAATTTTTTTTTTCATGGTGTACATTATCATTTCTGTGAAATTTTGTCCTCAGCCATGGAAGATTTTTTGATTCCTGGCCTAATAACTCAAAATTTTTTAGATCTAAATTGTTTTTCATTACATAGCTAAATTCTAGCACCTTTCTGAAGGAAATGATAATTTGAAGTTGAGTTTTGAATAAAATTACTATTTTTTGTGATTTTTTTCAAATTAAGCCGAACGATTTTCCTTTTTCCATAAAATTTTTTTTTTTGGAAATGTAACAAATTCATTTTTTTCCCTCAACTATTATTTGAAACTATATTACAAAACTTTTGTATATCTTGAATAAAAATTATAAAAATTTTATTTTGGATGATTCAGGTTTTTCTAAAAAATGATACATTCATTTTTTGATACCTAACATTCTTACTCCAAAACTGTTTCAAAATTTTTTTTTATACATAGATAAATTCTATGCATCTTTCTGAGAAAAATGATATATTACAAGTTAGGTTTTGTATAAAAATAATATTTTTTATTAATTTTTAAACAAACAAAGAGAATTTAACATGTACATGGTACATGGTACATTTTCAGTTTTTGACTGACAACCACCATACTGACATTTTTGGTTGATTTTTATTTGGTTTTGGGGACGGGTGTGTGAGAAATGTTTTGCAATATTTTTACACCGTTTATTTTACCAAATTGCCCTACACAGTTTCTGTAAACAAATCCAAATGATCATAGTTTCTAAATCAGTGATTTTCTTTATACGCCCAATGCACTACCGTGTGATCAAGCAATATAAAATATATGTACCATTGTAGAAATGGTAAGAAACCAGATACGCAAAAAAACCCCTTAGGCGTCCTGTCAACAAACTTTTCTCTTTTTAGTTATCAAGATATATTATTTTAAAATATGTATATTATGTAGGTAACATGGCACCAATCATCAATCAAAATAAACTAACTGTTTATGTTTCTGAGCATTTCTCTTCCAATGTAAATGTATTTTTTAAACTACAGATATAAGAAAAAAAAAAAAAATCTACCATTAATTAAAAATTACATACCCTACATAGAAAAATTTAAATATTTTATGTTGTACCTACTAACATATTTTTTTAAATGAGTCAAATGCAGTTACTTCAGTATGTGTAATGAAGCAGCCATCTGTACAGCCTTTTTGAAACAAAATCAATCGTTTTAAAGGAAGTGAGGGGAGAAAGAAATCTTTTCAAATAAATACTTCTGTAGAAAAATAGGTCGGCCCTTGTAGTCACAGTCAGTCTATAATGTTTTCCTTTTAATGGAGTAGTTCATTAAACATGATCAAAACTTTCAGAACTGTTTTCAACAGAAGCACAATGTTTTTAAACATGAGTTCAATTGAATTAAAATAATAGTTTTAGAAATCATACACAATGTTTCTTTTATTACAACTCCTAAACTTATTTATAGTTAAATAATTTAATTGTTTTTTCTACAAGAAATTTTTTGAAATTGTATAATGTTGCATTGAAAACATAGGTTCTCAACCCTGAGGTAGAAAGGTTTGTGTTATGGATCATAAGTTTGTTTTATGGGCTAAAACAGTGATTACACGAAGGAAGCATTGTGCAACTTGTAGGCATGCGACATAACATACAATGTTAGTCATGGCATGTAACATGTTGTACATATCACTATTGTTCCCTTTCTTGAGTGAAAAAATACTGTCGACACTTGTCATAGTCTTGTCTCATTGGTTGTCGAATACAAAAAAAAAAAAAAAAATTGAAAAGTGAATCGCGGGAGATTTGAAGGTCAGATTATAAAGATAATAGGAAAAGAAATGTTTTTTATTCTGGAACTAGAAAATTAAATTAAAATTAATTTGTATACAAACTTTGATATGATATTTAAATGATTTTAATTAATGTGGAAAAATATGGCCTTAATAGTCTAAATTTCTTCAAAATATTTCAAAATTTCTTGGAACAAATTACCCTGTAAAATTATACATGTGTTGCATAAAACAGTTTCTGTTTTCGGTGTAATAGAAAATTTGCAAGCAGTTGGATGTTTTTGGTTACACATGCAACAAAATTCTATATAATGCTGCTTGTTGGATAGTACATGTTGCTTAACCCTCCAAGTGCTAAGAGTCGCGATCTCAATCTATTTTGCCGCCGCCACAGTGCTAAAGTCGCGATCGCGATCTAATTAAACAAGGTTTGCTAAAATCGATATACAAACGGTAACTTTTATCCAAACTACATGTATTTTATATAGTAACTCTGAGTAAAAGACGCTCTATTCATTTTGCACAATTTTATCGAAGGTTATAAGAATAAATCAATGTTAGAAAGCCTGTAAAAGACAATTTGATGTTTACTGTTGATGTTTACTGCTGCGTCTTGGCAGTGAATTGTTGTTTAGTGTTTTTGTCTATATTATTTTGGTAAATACAATTTATTTTATGATTATTTAGTGTATCAGTAGTGTTTTTAGTGTAGTATTACACACATAATAATGAGTTAACTTGGCAATTCATATGATATTCATAACTGTTTGTGTGAAAGTGATACCGCTAGTGATGAAAGCGGTAACTCCGATGTAGGAATCAAAATGTTTGTTTTTTTGTGTGTGTATTACATATTTATAATAACTAATTTTAGTAAATACATGATATTCAAAGGTTAAATGCCAATATTTTCTAAAGACACAGTAATAGAGCACACTAATTTGCAAAAGTTGGATGTAGCTGTCACACAGTGGGCGAAAATACTGAATTTGAAGTTTGCGTATGTATGAATGTTTACAACATGTTGACATTATGAAGAAAAGAAAGTGGTACTTATGTTACATTTCTAGTTTTGTAACAAAATTTGCTAAATTTTGTATATATTAGAAATTGGATCATCATAATTTAGTTATTACCTACGTTGTCACTAAATGGACAAAAGAAATTTTTATTTTTTATTTTTTGCGGATATGAGTTGAAGCAGACCTCAGTTTTAAAGTGGTATGTTTAAATTTTATTTCATTTTGTTCTATGAGATTTCCTGAAAATATTGATGTATAATGTGTCATATTTCAGCCAATAAAAGTGTATTATTTCCTGTGATAATAAAAGCCATGCACAGAGCGTTGAATTAGCTTAGCACTGAGGACTAATATAATCAGCACTTGGAGGGTTAATGTTTCTTAGGTAAAATCCCCACTTTGGGAACTTTTTTATATCATCTTTACTTTTTTCCGAAATTAATGAAGATGTAGATTGAGGTAACACGCTAAAAAATGCAACATCATCAATCGGCTTTAATCAGCATAACTTTTGATGGTTCAGTAGTTTGACCTGCGGAAAAATATGCACATTCTCTGCTAATTGAGTTATATTGCTCCTCAACTTCAGGAGCTCAAAACTTGAATATACTGTAAACAAAAAGCTATTGTCTTTTATACATATTACTCAAGTATTAGGTATTCTTCCTTCCTTGGAGAAAAAAATGTGTGATCAAATAGAATATAAGTTCAGGGGATTAATTATTGTTTGTGATAGGTAGTTAAAATATAAAAAAGATAATAGTATGTACTAAGTGTCCCCTTCCAAAACTTAAAAGTCTAGCTCCCCCTAAATTACATTTTGAATGAGGAAATTTAGAATATCGAAATCATGGGAACGTTTATTTGCCATTAGAAACCAAATTTTAGTATAATATGGGATAATTTAGCCTATTACTATATATATTGACCGGGATGATCAAAGTTTTAAAAAAGTTAAAGAAAGATTTTCATTCAACTTTAGTTTATATCCCCCCCCCCCAAATGCGATGATTCATTTAAAATAAGTATATGTGAAAATAGTCTTTATAGACTCCTCATCCGAGCATGGGGATAAGACTCCTATTATTTAATAAAACACAAACTGACTGCACTAATCTATACATAACCAATGTTAATAATTCAATTAATTAAATCACTAAACACTAAAGAAAATAAATAATAACAGTTGAAGAAATTAAAATAGCAGTTCTAAAGGTTAAGGATTTTTGATGTTATAGGAAGTTAGTAGAGGAATTGGTGAGAAGAAAAAAGTTTCACATTTTCTAAGTAAAAAAAAAAAAGATAATTTTGAACCCTTCCAATATTTTGCAGTTAATATTAGTACATAGTTTTTGTAAATATTCATTTAAAATTTAATTTTTTAATGTTGGAAAACCCAAAATTACATTTGCATATTGCTTAGAAAGATAAACACTACATTTCCTAAATGACTACTTTATTATCGTGTCAAAACTTTTGATGGATTTGGCCTTTATGAATTTTTAAAAACTCCAAATGCCTACTATTTTGGATAATTACATTGCATGATTAGGACTTCCGGTTTTCATTATTTGTCTCTTCTTAAATGTATGTAATGATAGGTGTTTACAAAAATTGTTGCAATTATATAATTTTTATTCCTAGAATAAAAAAATAAACTTATAATTATAAAAACAGAAAGAATAAAATAGCATGATAAATAGTGATTTTATTATAAAAATTTGTTCAATCAAAGTTTAGTTCTAAAGCCGAAAATTTTATAATTTCAACAACTTTTGAGAGTCAATATGTAAGATTTATGTGGTTTTATATTTGAAAAAATATATCAAGAATAAAATCATGCTGAAATGTAAATGAGGAATCTGTATTTTTCCTTGTGAAATTTGGCTATATTCAATTTACCAATAGGGTAATTAAATTTTTTCTAAATTCTTATTTTTTTACTGTTATTCGTTCAAATTGTAGACTGTTCCTATACTTTTCTAACATAGTGTACATCTGTGCATATGGTTGTATTATTTCAAGTCTTCATTATTTAACTCATATACTAACAAAAGTTTAAGTTATTTAGATACAATACTGAATTTTTAAAGTTTGTACAGTACCATCAAATTTAAATATGGCAATAGAACAACATTAGTATTTTTCTAAAGTGATATATAATGTATTTGATACAAGATTTAGTCATTTGGATAACATGTTTATGTCAGAATTAGAAAGTCTGCATCAGACAAGAGAACAAATGCTTCTGTTGTGTGCAAACTTTGCTAAATCTGTCGGAGTAATTTATTCACACCGCCAACATGTCAAATGATTCCATTAAGTTAGTTTAGAACTTTTTTTACTTAGTTTTTTACTTGTGTAATCTCCCAAAATAATTTATTTTAACTTTATAGGGTCTACCCCAATTTTGTCTTGTTTATTACATGTTAACTAGAAATAATCTAAATATGTTTCAGAAAAATAAATTTCTTTATTTATATATTTATTTTTATAGTTTTTTAATAAGGGTATTTAAGCACATTTTTGGACAGGGTATCTTCTTATAAATCTAGGATAAAAATTTGGTTTATGTAGGCTATGTTATGTGGTAACAATAAAGGTAACTGTAAAACATTACTTTTAGACGTTTTGGAACACCCTGTACATACGCAGTAGTGTAAGATAAATTAAAACTTTTTTCCAAAATGATCAATGAACAGAGACCTTTAAAATGAGGTATCTCGACCTATAATACAAACGACCCCCACCATCAAACAGCATTTTGAGATTTGAAAGCATTTTTACTGAATTCTCTAGGATCGAAATAGGGGGGTTTAAGTTAAAACGGAGGCTGTAGCTCATTTGGTTCAGTCGCTGTACATTGCGCATGGGTGGTCTGATTCAACCTGTATATTTTGTTCTTGTTGTTTAAAGATGAAAAACTTCTACGTTATCATTATAAAAAATAGAATAAAGAACCTAAAATAATAATAGTTGGTCAAGAAAGATTCGATAGGAAAGATATAACACAGGTAGAGAGGTATCTAACACAGGGCTATATAAAAAAGGTGTAGTTCCATCTGGGTCCTTCGTACTTACTATAAATGAATCCCTGACGAGAACACACATTTTATATATACAAAAACCAAAATTATATATAAAATCTCTCTCTCTCTCCCTCCCTAAAAAAAAAAAAAAAAAAAAAAATCCAAGTAGTTCTCAAGTTTTAACAATTTTTGCTCACAATTAAGAGGAAATTCATATTTTCATTACCTATTTCATATTTAACCTACTTTTTGACATTTTTCATCATATAGATCTGGAACCAAATGAAAGTTACACTCAAATCTTCATATTATGTTTTACTTTTAAAATTGTACAGTACTATATTGAATATAAGTTTATTAAAATAATAATAATAATATGTTTGAATGATATGTGATTATATATTGTTTTTC
Organism: Aphrophora alni; assembly: GCA_963513935.1. Taxonomy (NCBI): domain Eukaryota; kingdom Metazoa; phylum Arthropoda; class Insecta; order Hemiptera; family Aphrophoridae; genus Aphrophora; species Aphrophora alni. The sequence goes on along the minus strand of OY740773.1, from coordinate 54,716,009 downwards.
AATGTTGAGTTTAGTAGTGGATTGAATATCTGACTCCTATCTCCAGCTACTTACAAAAAACTATATGACTCTTGTTTAAATATTGACAAAGGCACATTTACTCTTTTAAACTCATGATAATACTGCATAAAACTTTGATATTTATTTCATTGGCAGAACCTATTTTTTTATTTTCTACTTCTATTTATTTTAAGAAGTCATTAATCTCAAAAGTCAAGCTGTACTGGTTATGGTAAATAAAACGATGTAGTGTTTTTTGATACAAAATGCATTCCCTCCCTCACCTCTATTTTCCACATAAATCAAAATATCTTTAATATTCTGTAAATATAATCCGGTATTAATTCAACTTAAACATTGTAATACTTTACTTTGAAATTGGAAAGTTAATAATTGGCAAAGAAAACTACATCAAATCTTAAAATTTAGGGAGGATCTGTTGTAAAGACCAAAACTCAAAAATTCTCGTTTTTTAATAATTGACATATCAGATAAAATATTGGCTGAGTACAAGTAGTATGTATTGGTCACCAACTCCTCCAATATTCATGTTTGTGATTAATGTGGGTAAAACAAAAATGAATCTGACGGCTGTCAACGTAATTTTTGCACTGTACAAATTACTTACGAACTGTAATTTTCTTTTAATTACCGTTTGGTCTATTGGATTAGGCTATAAATATTCACATTTAATAAAAATTTGTTCTAATTCTTTTGTAAAAAATTTGAAATACTTAATTTTTACAACAGCGACCATGGTTCATTTCTCATTTTTAAACCTACAATTACAATACGGAAATTTGGAGGATAGGATATAATAAAGCACCTTGATTTATGGAAAAAATTACTATTACCTTATTTGACAACAATCAGTCTACCAGTTATACTGTAGAACAGAACACTGATAAAAGATAGACATCAATTCAAAAATCAGTTTTTGGGCTTATAACAAATTTTTTAAAGAAAACGTAAGATCATCACAAACAATTTTCTTTATATATATATATATATATATATATATATATATACACTTTACAGTTATGCTGCGTCCATGGGATATGATTTTGCAATGTATACTGCGTCGTCCGTATGGGATGATGCATCCGTATATGGACACAGTATCACAACTCCATAGTAATTATTGAGCATTAATATTATTTTGGTTTTTGAAGTTCTGGGATTAGAGTTCTGGGTCTGTGTTTCCTGAAAAATACATATTTTCATATAGTTTTCTACTTTCAGACTCTGTGTAACATTTTAAAAAAAGTTTGAGTGGAGTTAGTATTATTGCCATATTAGTGAGCAATATACATTTTGTAATACAGTTTTCGACCAATAGATAGCGACAGTAAAGGCCCGTGTATATAGTTTGGTGTATATCTTCAACATCTTTGAAGGGATACTGCGTCAGTAAGCTTGGCAACGCTGTTTTTACAATGACTAATGTTACTTTAAAACCTTTAACAGGAAATAAGTGTTGACTCTTGTTGGAAACTTTCTGACTATGTCAAGTGAAACCAGAACCCCATAGTACGCAATAGTTGCATTATATATAATTATGTGACATTTATTTCTATATGTATTCTTTACATTACTTTCAAACATTAATGTAGGGAGCAAAACTTTACTAAACAATAAATACAATAGTGCAGTATAGTATTACAAAAATCAATAGTAAATTAGTATGTTTTTATAGTATTAGCACATTTTGATATTTCCACGTTAGCTTAGCATTTAATGATTACCATTTGAAGTTTAAAAAAATTTAAGTGATAATTAATTATAATCGCAACACGTATTTAAGAACGCACAATTACCAGAAAACCTTTTTTAATAGGCTCTATGTTACATAAATTTATTCATATTAATCGAAATGAATTTGAGAAAGGAATGTTTTATTTTATTTTTACTTGGAGCTAAATTTTTCCGTTTTCGCTAACTTGTTGGGTCCTAGAAATTTTGAATGGCGCTTCCTTTTTGACTCCTAAACCAATATTAATGCAAAAACGACAGTCATAAAATTTATTCGATGTTGATTCTTTATATTCTTATATACTTTTAATATATTTTACTTATTTAACAACTTAATCCTCTAAGGGTCCGATTAAATCATTGGCAACATGTAGGTCCGGAACTATATAAACAAGTATGGAACATTGTAGGAAAAATTATTAAAATTTTTATAGTTCATTTTAAAAACGTGTTAAATTTTTATTTTCTGCTTTTCAGTCTTGTACAATCCAGCTTAATACAAGGCAGAAATTTTGCAATATAAATTAACAACAGCGGAGCGAGCAGGGGGCGTCACCAACTAGTATATAATAATTCACTATTGTCATCCAATCCTGAGCTGTGTTTAAAATTCCAAGCCCTTAGCTCATCGGGAAGTTAGTTTAAAATCGATAAAAAAATTTCACCCAAATAGACAAACAAGTATGCGAGTTAATAAAAAGGAATTAATGAATTTAGAAACATTTTGTTATTTAAATTTAAAGAATTTTTCTATAACTTAGATCTATTAATTTTTAATATTCTAAATTATTTAGTCATAGAATAATAGGATTATCACTGTTAATCGAAGGTTATAATTACATGGAAAATCAATAATTTTCTTTTCAATATATAAGATTTTAACATTCTCTTCGGGATCAAAACTATGGCCTAAGTCCAAAAAATGGTTAGCAAACATAGAGTTTTTATAACAATAATTCCAACTATGTATGTGTTCCTGGACATAACATAGTTGGATGTCACTTTAAACTTCCATTATTTGTTTCATTATTTAAAAATAATTTTTTAAAGTCTGTTAGATTGTTTTAAAACATTGTAAACAACTAACTTTAACATAAAATATATTAAACTAGTGGACCCGTGCGACCTTTCACAGTTCATGGAAAAAATAAACAAATAGGCCTAATAAACAACAGTCCCGTATTTAAAACAATAACCTTGAACTATTATCTAATGATTGACTCAATTCTAACATTGTACGTACATTCTAACATATTAATTACATGCTGATATTACTTGACAAAAAAATTGCGTAAATTTCTATATTGTTAATCGAATTAAAATTAAGTAATAAAAATTTAACGTTCACATATATAATTATTAAAAAAAAATAAGTTGTTCAAATAAATCACTATGTATTTTTGTTTTATTAATTACTGTCATTAGATCGCAAATTCAGTTTTCTTTCCTTTGAAACTAATTATCCTATAATTTACATTCATAAAGAGAAATTTTATACTATATATATATGCCAATATTAAGATATTAAGAAATATTCGAATTATAAGCGAAAACCTACTCCGAAGAACAATTTACAATCACACGTAATAAATTTTTGACCAAAAACCATACTTAAAACAATTTGATGGCATTGACATTGTAACAGTTTATTATCGAACATACAAAGAACATTTTGTGAAAGTTTTATTGAAAAATAGTTATAAATACGCTTTTCGTGATCGTTTTTATAAAATATGTAAAGCCAAATCAACCGTAGGAAGGAAATTAGAAATAACCTGCAGTTTTTCGGTACACTAGAAAATAAATTATATATAGACTCAATATACAAAACAGCATTCACCAAATATTTTTAGTTATAAGTCTCAACCAAACAACATAATTTTAAAATACTGCCTCCTGAAAGCCACTTACTTAATTAAAGAATGGTTTACAACTACAAATTAAAGATGAAAGTTATAATTAATTTGTTTTCTATTTCGAAAATATTTATGAGTTTTATTTATTTATATAAGCTATACATTTTATAAATCACTTTCAGTACATTTAGTTTTATCATTACTTGGAAATTGATTTTAATGAAGAAATAATTATAAATTCACAAGTTAAATTATTTTTTTATAAACTAAAATAGTTCACAATAATTGTGATAGGGCCTATTTCAAATAGTATGGTATGTTGACATAATTGTGTCAAATGTATTATACGAAGAGAATATATGTTTTAATCCACTTTTTCTACCGATGTTATTACAAAATACGTTTGCATTAGACCAATGACATAGTTCTTATCGGAAATAAATTAACAAATAAAACACAATTTTTCTTTTGTAAAATTCTATAATTTATTTGGTCTAGCCGACCCTGGTTTCGCCAGTTACGACATTGACGAGGCTCTTACAAGACTAAATACAATACAATTATGATAATAGTAATGATGGGTATTGTATTGTATTTAGTCTTGTAAGAGCCTCGTCAATGCCGTAACTGGCGAAACCATGGTCGGCTAGACCAAATAAATTATAGAATTTTACAAAAGAAAAATTGTGTTTTATTTGTTAAAATGGAATTCTATCAAGTACCGTCGGTCATCAGTGTAAACAATTTTAAAGGAAATAAATTAAACTTAAATTATATTAGTTTTAATGGAAATTACAATATATTTTAGTACAATATTTTATTTCTAAAGTGGAACGAACATATTACCACAAACACATCTAAATCATTCAGAACTACGGTATGAAATTTCTCTACTAAACAACTACCATTGTATTAATATTTGCTAATGTATTGAGTAAACGAAAAGACAAGATAGAAAAAATGAAATCTTACTTTTTAAATGGGACGCTAGGCAAAAGGAGTATTAAATAACAATGAGTATTACTGCTAACCTTCTTTTAGACCGGTCATATATCTCGTAAACAATGGGAATGGTTGGGATGACTTGGCAATGTTGACGGACGCAGCAACAACTATAGTTTAAATGAATGTACAAGCTATAGATGCACTATCCAACTTAAATTGAATAATATATACATGGAAGCAGCAAAGTCTATCTTTTGAACAGAGTCAGTAATGATGAAAAAGTAGTAATTTTTTTGTTTTAACTTTTAGAAAAAAATTAATACGCGTTGGATATTAGTGATCTTTCAAAAGCTCAATATACGCAACAATTTGCGCTTATACTGCCGTTTTTCACGTGGACGCAACAGGCATTCGTTTCGTACGGACGCAGCAGTCATGAAATAGTATATATATATATATATATATATATATATATATATATATATATATGAAATAAAATAATATAATAAGTATTTTCAATAAAAAAACTATTTAATGAACACATCATCATCACTACCCCGATTATTCTCATATTACATTATTATTTTTTTATTATGAGATCTTACAGGGAGTTTTATTTAATTGTAAAGAGTTTTAGAAGTTCTTAATCTTGTGAGAGATTTATTCATTCTGTTTTAAAATAGAAGATTGGCAATTTTTTTGTGTGGAGAAAAATAAAACTGTAAAACGAGCTTGGGAGGTGTAATTCATTGATAACCCAAGTTTACGTAACTGTGGCCATTTAGATTTAATTTCAGATTGGAAACAATGGAAACCATCTTTCTATATCCTGCAGCTGTTTAATTAAATTTTATTCCTTCAGAACCATAAGATTAAATAACAGAGTCCTCTTGTCAAACTTTCAATACGTCAAGTGTTATAAAGGAACTTATTAAAGTTGTATTATTAAAGAAGAATAACAATTACCTAGAAATATATTTGTATAATGAATAAAATAGTTAATTTGTTTTTTTTTTTTTTGGTTCTGGTGTAATAATTAATCTACAAAACATTAAATCTAAAATATGTTGGTTCTTCAGGCTGTGGAGATGACTGCACATTTGAACTCTAATAAATCTTTTTTGGGGCACAATTTAGAACATCAAGATTTTTAGTACACAATTATAAAACCAAAGCAAGATTTAGTGAAAATAATATGAAATCCTGTTTAGCTATTAGCACTGTAGCAATAATTAAATAATTGTAAAATTCATACTAACAACAAATGTTTAATATTTATCCGTAAAGTTCATTTGGATGTTTGCCAGATTCATTTCATTTTCATTTTAATAATATTTCTGTGGCATTATAATGTTTTACATCATATATCATAGTCAATGGTCAATAACATAATAACGTAAATATCATGACACAAAGCAAACTAATATAACATGTTATTACAACAAGGCACAACAGATAAATAATAATAAATAAAAGTAACATCAATAACTAACAACTAAATAACACAATAAATTAATAAATGTTAAACTTTAAATTAACAAAGTAAATCTTAGGCTCATGTTAGAAGCTAAAACTAGTAATCTAAGAAAGAAATTCTCAGCTATTGTTAGATATAAGCGGTCAAAATAACCAAAACCATACAAATTTGATCAGAAGAAAACCAAATGTCATCAGAACTATCCGTATTCTCGAAATACTGAGTATTCATTGTTATGTACATATACATACATATAGATATTAGAGATGGGTTGTTATTTAACATAACAGTGTAAATAACAGTGTTATGTCGCGATAACAGTTTTCGCCGCAACACTGTTGTCGGAAACACCCTGTTATTTTAACAACAGGCACTCCGGACTATGTTATAACACAACGCTTCTTGCAACGCAATGAAAACTGCTTATCCTGTTATCGAAAAACTGCTTTCGAAAATTGCTATCCTGTTATCGACAAAAATGCTTACGAAAATTTCTATCCTGTTATCGACAAAACTGCTTTCGAATGTTGCTATCAGACTGTTGCCAGTTTGTCTTTGTCATATATCATAGGGAATTCGTAATAGGAATGATTGTGCAAGGAATGTTTTTTTTGTTTACTTTGCTTAGGTCGGAGGGTGGGATGGGAAAAGATTAAAGACTGAATGTAATTTTAGTGATTATTTGAACCTTACCTATTATATTTGTAAGATTTGTTTTATTTTATTATGAATGCCTTTCATTTAATATGTTTGTATAGTATTTGTTAATCTTTTCACTATACATTGAAATTTATATTTAATTTAAATCAAATAATCAATGTTAGCTATTTTTAATTAATAAGTTTTCTTATATTATATAGAGTAATCATTTATGTTTGTTGTGTGAATGTTGTATGCATGTACTATGAATGCAGATTTATATAAATATGTGTATGTATGTTTATATTTGTATAATGATTTAGAGAAGTTACTTATTTTTAGTTCAAGACAGTTTTTATCTTCATTCTACTTTTAGTTTATTTTTGCAGGAATTCCCAATTCATGCTGTGCTTAAGGGATTCCTATTTATTTCTAAAATATTAAATAACTAACATAATTTTCTAATTTTTGGGTTTTAAAAATTTATTTTATTATATTTGGTAGTACTAATAATAATAATTATTATAATAAATTATAAAATAAATTATTCTCATCATCTCATACCGTTTAAAAATAAGATTTAAAAAATGTTGTTTTCTTTCTGAACATTTAAATCATTTTGTCAGAAACGGATATAAATTTGAAATGTTAATTATGATATTACAATAACTGTAAAGTAAAAAGCAGCTAGAAAAATTGGAAAACGAAGTCTATTAATAGCATCTCTATACTTCAAAAACACTTGCACAATGCACAACGATAACAGACAGTGCCAGTCGATAACACTGTTATTAAAATAACAGGATTCTGCAACCTGTTATCACGATGCTGTTATACGTTATAACACTGTTATCGGAAAACAACGACATTGCCCATCCCTAATAGATATAGAATGCGAATGACCGAATAAATTATAACATTAATATGAACAATCCATCATTATCCAATAATTTAAAAACAAAACAAATAATTATTTTCATCATTACCACCCTTATTTTTTTAAAGTGATAACTACTATGGGACGGTGAACCTGCGCGAAATGAAGGGAATAGTGAAAGCGAATGAGTGGAACGTCTGAAAGGATATGAGGGGAATCACCACTAGTCTGCGCCGTATACATGCAAGAGCTGAAACATTACCACACTTTGTGGAACTTTTTATTTTTAATTATTAATTTAAAATTACTGACGCTAGCTTTATTGTGTCCTACAATGCTTCGTCAATTGAAACTTTACTTCCCTCAACATTCTTTTTACTCTTTCAACTAAGTCCCAGCACAGTAATGAATCAAGAATAAGATATTCACTTATTTTTGTAAAATATCTATTCTTCAACGTTTTATTTAAAATTGCTCTTTCAATTTTATTAATTATTTCTAAAGTAATGAATTTAACAAGCTCTTTTTTTATATTTATGAAGACTCACTTTCAGGGATTGTCGTTTGAAAGAGTATTTGCAGAATCTTTCTGTACTATCTAATAAATTAGAGCACTTGTTCTTATAATTAATACATATTTAAAACTATCCTGAAAACAAAATAGGATATTTATATATATTAAAATAACAAAGATAAAAATGATTTTAAAAGTATATTTCTCTTTGTATTAAATAAAATCAATTAAAATTTATTTATTTTGAAAACACAACATGAATTTTTTAAGTTATAATCAAAAAAATATTATGTTAATACAAAAATTTAAACACGAAAATATTTATACTTATTAAATATTGACCTTTGAATGCACGCACACACACACGCACTTCTCGAAAAATTTATTTGATTTTAGTATTTTCTATATTTTGAATTTTAAGTGAATATTTGTTCAAAATTGTAACAGTGGTACATTTTGAGACATATTTATAGTTGGCTTCAGCTCCTGTTACGATGAGATGAACAGAGTGTAGCGAACAGCAGAATGTTATCTTTAAAGTGATGATCCACGGTGGTTGAAAGCTGAAGTCCTTGGTAAAGTTAAAATCGGTTGCTACGTTGTTGAATTATGCTAATATTATAGTTGCTATCTCTATGTTGTCCTTTCATTATGATTTAAATTTGAATTATGTCGGTTGAATTATATTTCTTCACTCACTGAAGAAATTTTAATTTGTTATTTTTATTTTTATCTGTAATAATTAAATTTTAATTAATGTTTAATAATTTAATTTTAATTGGACCATTTAAAACTTCTTTTTAAATTTGTCGTTTCTTTACCATTTATTGAAATTTTCATGTCCATAACCAAAAAAACTGTCCAAAATTATTTTATTTTGTTCAGATTATTTCTTTTTATTATTATTATTATTTTTTTAATGTTTATGTTAAATCTCCATACTGAATTCTCACTATTTATTACTTCTAAAACTGTTCTTGAAGAACCGAATGTTTCTTGGATGGTGGTGGTCATGAACTAACTGATTCAAAATGTAGATATCTTCTCAGAGCTTGGAATGTTTGTGTGGCACTGCAGCGAATTTTTATCAGAAATTTCCCTTTGTGTTTTTTTCTTTCTATTCTCTTTATTTTGGTCTAATTTGCAAAGTTTTCCTTTTAGAAGTTATTGTATTAACTCTTTGAAACTTTTAATTTCTTATCTTGCTTTTGTTTGGTGCTAACTAATTTTTTCATTAATTAATTAACATATTCCATTCTGAAGTAATGCAGTTGTAACTTTGCATTTGGCCTATCCCCTTGGTATGGAACCTACCTATGCAGTGGGAGTTCTACCTGTCTGTACTTGTTTGTCATATTTGAATGTTACTGCTATTTTCTTCAAATATCCATATCTTTTGATTGGCTCAAGATTTCAGAAATGTGTAAGTACCATCCTTTTCTAATGACTTTTAGATTCCATGGAAACTTGAATTGAAGTTCTAGGACAATAACTTTCTGAGTTATTCATGTTTAAAGATTTTCGTATTTATCTCATGTTCGCATTTTAACCATGTTTTGATTTGATCCTTTAAGAATTTTTTCCTATTTCTTTTGGATTCTTGATACCTAAGTTTTGAAAGGAAAGAATCTTTTTAGTTTTTGTTGTAGTCCTTCTCTTAGTGAAATTATTCCTTGTCAAGGTTTACTGATTTTTCACCTAACTTTGTTAATTAAAATTTCCATCTTAATGAATATATATATTTGCTTCTTTTCGATATATATATATATATATATATATATATATATATATATATATATATATATCATCAGCTCAACCTATTACCATTAAAAAAATACAATTTTTAAAAAGTCAAAATTTTTGATTTTTGACTTGGTGGTTTTAAGCCATAACTTCTAAACTATTGCAGTTATTAAATTTCTTTTTAGGTATTTTTTGGTCATTAGACCTGATAGACCATGATGAATAAAAAATATTGTAACATTATTATAATTTAAAAAATAACATGGTATTCTCTGTAAACAACTACCAGTTAATACAGGATTTGTCTTGTCCAGACATAGTATTATATCATCCTGTTGTTTAAAACCTTTCCTGTTCATACAGCAATAAATTCTAAGCTTTTTAATATAAGAATGACTCCTCTCTTTGACTTACTCTGAATTATGACTTTATACATTTCTCATTTTATTAAAATTTTTTTAACTTTTTTGTTATTTGAGCAGTTATTGAATTGATGATACCATCTCAGAGTGTGAAAGCAGATGTGGGGAATCGCCCACTGGATGGAAAAATATTGCACAAAATTTCTCACATACCCATACATATTAAAACCTTGCATTAACTTTCTCAGACTCCCACACATAGTCAAACTAATAAACAATGCAAAAATATCACACACACTTTCACACATACACATACATATTAAAACTACTTATCTACTAAAAATATTGCACTAACTTTCTCAGACTCCCAAACATAGTCAAACTAATAATCAATGCAAAAATATTGCACAAACTTACTCACATACCCATACATAATAAAACTAAAAATCTATGAAAAATATTGCACTATCTTTCTCAGACTCCCATACTTAGTCAAACTAATAATCAATGCAAAAATATTGTACAAACTTTCTCAATTTACCCATACATATTAAAAATACAAATCTAGAAAGTTAAAAATTTTGTTAATTTTAAAAATGGATGGTTAAAGTTTTCACTTCTGTATATAGTCCTGCTAATGTTTTTACTTCTGTCTACAGTCCTGCTGCAGTTATTTAAATCATCCAAAATGGAATAATACTAAGGTTTTTTGTAACTTTAAGGTAGGGGTTGGGTGAGCCTTGAAATTTAATTAAATAGTTTCCAAGAAATATTCTAAGTGGAAAGTTAACTATAATTTGGATAACATGCATGGTAATAAACATGGTCTGCGGACATACCTCAAAATCCCTTATAAGCTCTCATAAGAGTTAATCTAGCTTTCAAACAAAATCCACTATTATAACTAATAAAAATTATCCCGTCAACTACTGATAATAATTGAGTCTTGTAAAAGTTATAATTCTTTGGTACAGACCCTGATGTTTGAACAAACCCAATGTGCTTAGGTTAAAAGGGCTCTCAAAATGGAAACTAGCAACTTAGTTTCTAGATTTAATTTCACAAGTTTAAACCTTAATATCTTTTACACACGTACACATACTCATGTTCACTCTCTCATACTTTCATTCTCACACTTAGTCTCTTACTCCCACTCACCCCTACTCACTCTCTTTTCTCCTGTTATGCTACTTGCTACACCGCTCTCTGTGGATTTGACTATTTATCTATCTTTAGTTGTAATCTTTTGTTTACTCAAATCTTGGCATAGTCATCATCGATCACCACTAACCACATTTGTCTAAATGTACCCATGTAATTATATGTGTAAATTACATGTAATTGGTCGTGTCTAAAACTGAAATCAATATGAAAGTTCAACGACTGAGATGTGAACGATGTTCTAACTAATTTGCTCTGTTCCATTTGTAGCTGAGAGTTTAACCCACATTAACTAAAGCCTGTTTAATTTATAGTTAATCAAAACTAAAGTTTCCTGTAATGAGACGACTAATAACATCTCATTACTATGGATTATATAGTCTACCTACACACAATCACAGTGTAAGTTATGTGTGAAAATCTAGGACAATTATAAAACCATACTTTAATTAGTTGGCTTTTGAGATTAAATACGACAGAAATGTGATTACGAATATATGAAATTAATAAATCAAGATAGTGAAGGGTATATTTTGACAGTAACAAAAAAGAATAAAAACATGTTTCTGTTCCTTCTCTTTTAAGTGTTTTTTACTTTCCCACATTTTCATAGTATTGAGAAAGTAATATAAGTAATGTTGTATGTAATATAATATCATTGTAATGGTAAGATTAAAAAAATGGATGTAGAATTTTTTTGCAAATTTATCAATTTTGTCCAAAAAAGCGGTTTTCAGAATGATGTTTGTCTGCTGTCTTATATGCAGTGCTCTACAGTTCAAATGAGTGGACTGATTCTAATCAAATTTGGTATGGGGCTATTTTGGCCATAAGTCTTTTTATCATATTTGGGAGGGTAGCAGCCATATGGAAAAGACAAAAATAATGATTTTCTAAAAATCATTTCAAACTATTGTGGTCAAATTTGACTAAAGTGTAGCCTCTGAAGATGAAACAACTAAATATAATTATCTATTATAATTACTTATAATATTTATTAAGCTGTCTTGTGACTTTGTTGTCTTAAAATTAATACGTTTTTCAGGGTCGTATGTGTTTTGTTGTCTTCTTTATTCCGTTGGAGGTTGTTACATATTAAACACAAACATTTATACACGAACATGTAACACAAACATACATAAACTTATTATCCTTGTTTGAGAGGGCGAACAAAATGGATGTGCACCGTCACTTAACGTGTGTGACATTGAATTTAAAAAAGGAAGTGACCTTTATCTAATATATGCTGTGTGTTTCTTATTTTATCTGTATTTCGGTTCTGTTCAAGTTCAATGGCTGTATCGTACAGGTAATTAGATATAAACGATAGTTGTTCATTTAATACAATTTCTGAGTTGTTTATATGCGCTCTATATATTTCTAATTCTTCAGCAGCATTCATGAATCTGCCCTTTCTACAAAACCGGACAACCTACATATTATGATGGAAATCTGTGTAACTGTGAAGCTGTGATATAGATTTCCATCATAATCTGTGTTTTGGAGAATATTACCTGTTTGCCAATATAGAAGTAGTCACAATCGTCACAGCATATTTTGTATATACTCGATTTTTTCTCTATGGAAGTTGTTTGTTTTGTACACAATATTCTTTGATTGCTTTTGTTCGTTCTGTATGTTACAATTACATTTGAAAATGCATTTTTCAACATATTAGGTACTATGTTGGGTGTATTCAGTAGAAACATATTTCTTACTGTTTTTAGTCTAGATTACATGTAGACTTAGTTTGAAATTTCCTACGTTCGATCATTAAATTATTGTACCCATTCACTCTGGCAATGTGTTTAATTATATTTAACTCATCGCAGGAGTCTTGCTCATATAGTGGTATAGATATTAGCCTGTACATAAGGAAATTGGAGGTGTCTATTTTATGCGAGAATGGGTGGTAAAATTTAGATGTATTGTTACATCAGTAGATGTTGGTTTTATGTATATCCTGTATTTAGTTTATAGTTTAATTTCGTAACTGTGACGTCTAGGAAATTAAGTTCATTGTCAATTTCTTTCTCCAATGTAAACTGAATTTTAGGATTGATTTTATTTAAATGTTTGTTAAAGTTTTCAATTTGATGAAATGTGTAACATTGAAAGTATTATCTACAAATCTGGTATAAAAGATGATTCTGTTAAAATGATGTTTATCTTCAGTTAGTATGAATTTATTTTCATAATGGTTTAGGTATAAGTCCACCAATAATGTCGGCATTGGGGAACCCATCGCAAGGCCGTCTTCTTGTATGTAAAAACTATCCTCGAATGTAAAGTAATTCTGCTTTAGCACAACATTAACATTACTTCTATATGTTGTGAAGTAATAACACCGCTTCGAGAATATCTTAATTATTAAGTTTGTTGGTGTCCGTGAGATTTACTTTCAAAATTTCTAAAGTCTCAAGTTTACAATGTCCAATTAAACTAATTTGTACTGATAAAAAAACCTTATATATTTAGTTTTATTAACAAACTCTATGCTATTACAGATACTATAATTGCATTTGATGGTTATATTAGCTTCGATAATTTCTTCTAATTTTTTGGAAACTTTATAATTAGGAGCAGTTGTTATAGATTACTAAAGGTGTAATGGGAACATTATCCTTGTGAATATTTGTCAATCCTATAATAGTGGAGCAAAAGGATTGACTGGCTTAAGCGATCGTCTTACGTTCGTTAAATAAGGATGTGCATTTTTTAATGACACCATTTAATCTTTGACATATTTGGAGTTGAATCAGTGTTAATAGATTTGACACGGTTTTCATTGAAACATTGTTTGGCTTTAAAACTGTTATCAGTTTTAATCATCATTACCAGGAGCAGTTATTTTAATTGACAATAATCAACTTACATAGATTTCCATTATAATATGAAGCCTTTACGGTTTTTTAGAAAGAGCAGATTCATGAATCGTGCTGAAGAATTTGAAATATCGTATATAAGGCGCATGTAAACAACTCAGGAAATGTATTAAATGAACAACTGTCATTTAAACCTAATTACCTGTATGATGCAGCCATTGAATTTGAACAGAACCGAAATTCAGATAAGAAACACACATAGCATATATTACATAAAGTTCACTTTCTTTTTTTAAATTCAATGTTACACATGTTAAGTGACGGTGCGCATATATCTTGTTTGCCCTAATAATATGTTTATGAATGTGCTTGTTACGTGTTCGTGTGGAAAATTTTGTGTTTAATATGTAACGACCTCCAACGGAGTAAAGAAGACAACTGATGATTGGACTACGGCCCTAAAATGCGTATTAATTTGAAGACAACGATGTCACAAGACGGATTAATAAATATTATAGGTAATTATAATATATAATTATATTTAGTTGTTTGAAGTGACTTGGATACCAAAACATGGAACTTAAACTTATATTGAAACAAAACATATTGTCACCATATCTCAAAAAATGCTGGTTCATGAATTATTGATAAAATAAAATAAAATAAAAATATGCCATAAATCTGTTATAAGTTATTTCTCAAAATCTACTTCACTGATTTTGTTCAAATTTTTAGTGACTTGTGAAGACTAATAACCCAAAACTGTCTCTCCTTTATCTCTGATGAAACTGTTTGAGTTTTTTTTTCTCTTTAGAGGAATTAAAAATTAACACTTTTTTAAAATAGACTTTGTTGTGTAAAACTACTACACCACTGAAGAAAGAAATTAGTGAAAACTCATAAATATTTGTTTAGTCATTTGGGCTAAATATAATCTCTCTTGGCATTGAAACACAGTTATAAAGAATTTATCATGTGCATTACGTAGTTGTAAAATAAAGTTATGTCTACCATTTTTTTAATGTTTACTTTAAAGTGTCATTTTATCACAGTAGGAAATATACAAAGAGGTGTAAAATCCCTAGAGGGGTTCTTGTCTAAGTGCAGAGATATATGTTTTATCACAAAGTATGGGATCCTTTTCAAGCTAGTTTATAAGAGTATAAATATAATTGTATGGGGTTTTTTTAGACATAATCAACCTGTTTAAAAATTACTCTTAATTGCTTGCTATGCATGTAGATATTCCCTTGTATTTATTATTTACAATAATAAATTTATTTGAAATGTTTTATGATACACATTTTGATTAGTGGTGTACAATTTCACACCGTCTGTCTTGCTCTTTCCTTTTACTTTTCTATTACAAAGTAAGCAAACAATTATGATGGTTTTAAATTCTAATTTTGGTTTTTAAGTTATTGTATAGTGACGGATTATTCACATATGTTGTATTTGGAATTTTGCCTTAATTTGTGTATAATTAAGTATATAAAAATTACAGTAATACATGATGTTTTGAGAGTATTGATTAACTCTTTCTCTCCCTATATACATAAATATACAATATATACATATACAAGAAAGTATATAAACGGTGCAGAAACATTATAAATATTTCTCATACATGCATCCACAAAATATTAACCAAAAATGTCAGTTACATAGTTGTCAGTCAAACAAGTGAAAATGAACCATTATTCATCTTAAATTTATACAAAATATTTTGAAAAATATTGATATATTTAAGTAGAACTTAATTTAGTTTGTGCGATAAACTTATCCTAAGTGTAAATCATATTTGATTGAAAGGAAATTTTTTGTGTTTTGAAAAGGTAGTTTTCAATTTTTTTAATTCCTGTATTTTTTTAACTTCTATTATAGGTTCATGAATGATTATTTTTTTACCCAATAATTTCCAAATTGGCGTTTTTGGGGGTGGTAACCAATATGTTTTATTTGGGTTTGGCTATATTGAAGCAACATTTTATCAAAATCGATAAAATTGATTCTGAAAAAATTGGAAATTTGAGTTTTTCTCTGGTGGTAATTACCTCGAAATTTTAAGTTATTTAAACAAATGAAAAACTGATTGAGATATTATCAAAATATATTAACATACTAAGCTGGTACACTCATTTGGATTGTAGAGCACTGTACAGACAACAGACATATAATGACTTTCTTTGGGTTTAGGTAACCTCAAAATTGCTAGACACATTAAATAAATATCCTTGTATGTACAGAAAATTTAAACTCGTTATCTAAATTCATTCCTTAGACGTAGTTGTTTTTATAAAGTGGCATACGCACAGACACTAAATAAAGCAGTTTTAATGTCACCATTAAAAAAAAGGGAAGGAAAAAAGTTGACCTACCATTATGAAATAAAAATGAACTATTTGTACAAGTTTGTTTGCATAACCTTATTAAGACATGTTCTTATTAAAAATAATACTCTGTATATGTTAATATCATTAATCCATTTGAAATAATTTTTTAGGACAACTACAGTTTTAATTCAGTATGACTCATTTAGCCCTATTTGATCCATTGATTTACTTTAAAATTGTATCAACATGTTAAAGTACATTGTTAAAGCCGTAGATAGAAATTCACTGACAAGTGGAATTCTAACTTTTATGAATTAAAAGAAACTGAAAACATTTTATTGATTTATGAGGTTTTATTCTGTTGGAATTGACAGCAGCTATAATACTTCATAAAACATTATGACACTTTTTTTTTTCAATCGAGTAAAACTTGTGTGAAATATCATTCATCAAAAAGAGTTGACAGCTCGCAGAGTGGGGTTCATAATGTAAATGGATTAGTATAAGAACTGGTATCATAGCCTACACTACCTTTACATTACGTTATTGTTCACTTGTCTTTCCTAGATTAATCACAGTTATCAAACTGTCTTATTCTTATAATATTTTTGTATCATTAAATAATCAGTTATTATTTATGTATCAAGTCCCTCAATTTGTTATTTTTATTTTCTATATATGAGGAAGTTATGCGATGAGAAAAGGTAATCTTATTTTTTCACAGATTCGAGTTCCCCTTAGACAAAAAATGTTGTGTTTGGAATTATGTCTGTTTGTCATCCATTATTTCAATTTGTCATCTCTACAGTTGAAATGGTATGAGCGATTTTGATTACATTTGTGGGAAATATTTTAGCCTTATTTTGAGACATTAACAAAATATGGGGGTAGCTACTGTGTGTGTGTGTGTGTGTGTGTGTGTGTGTGAGAGAGAGAGAGAGAGAGAGAGAGAGAGAGAGAGAGAGAGAGAGAGAGAGAGAGAGAGAGAGAGAGAGAGAGAGAGAGAGAGAGAGAGAGAGAGAGAGAGAGAGAGAGAGAGAGAGAGAGAGAGAGAGAGAGAGAGAGAGAGAGAGAGAGAGAGAGAGAGAGAGAGAGAGAGAGAGAGAGAGAGAGAGAGAGAGAAATTGTACATGGAGGAATGAGTTAAATATTAAAAATGGGCTCTATTGATTTCAATCAAATTTTTATAAAATGTGAAAATTATAACTCTATACAGTATTTCAAATCTCAAACAAAAGAAAATATAATATCATTTTATGTAATAGTTATGGTACAAAATTCTTTTCTGTTTTGCTAAGATTATAAACAAACACAAAATAAAATAATCATTAATTACTATAAACTAATATATTTAAAACCATTATAAAGAAGTTAATAAAATAAAACATTAATAGTAAATAACTTGCAATACAATAGTTCATTTATAAAATTATAAATAAAAACCATTAATCATTGTTTAGCCTTTGAACTACTGTTACATTATAGTACATACCTTGTGATAGTCAATAGTAGTTCTTCTTTGTAGATTAGGTGATTACATGTTTCACTGTCATAGGCACCACCATCAGGCCACTTATGTATATTATTGTATACATATCACTACCATATATATTATTTAAAATATAAACAGTTCGTGCAAAAACTGCACTTGTCAAATTAATATCAATATTTAATATGGTTTGTACCAGTCACACAGTTTTTGCACAAAATATTTGTAGTGATATTTACGCAATAATGTACTTAAGTATATAGCTGGCTTGAAGATGCTGCCTGTGGTAACGAAACATGTAGCCACCTGATCCACAAAAAGAATAACTACAAAACTGTAAATAAAAATCATATAACAAAATATTAAAGTAATCAGTAATTTAAGAAGATAAAAAAATGCAATTTTTGATGTTAGTATTTGATTTTATAATTGGTTGGTGGATGTGACAAAGATCTATTGTTATGCTTTTACACCTCTTTTCACTATACTTTTTACATATGAAGAAGTACAGACCAATACTTATAATAATTTCTACTTCTCGAGTTCTGATATAACATATTAGTCATTCTTTGTTTTTTAATTATGTCATAATACACAATAAATTTTAAACAAAAACAAGAATCAAATTGTAATGGTTAGTTTGGTATGCTCTGTTTAATCAATTAAAAACTAATTTTTTCACTAGTGGGTAATAAAGAAGTTGGAACTAAGGCATTGCTGGAGTCTAATTTGTAATTTAGCTCTCTGTATCCGGTCTTCAAACAACTTCATTTGTATTATTACATTAAATTGCAATCCTTTCATTTGATTTATTCATTGTTCTTTGATGTTTGAATTTTTGTGAATTAGTTTCAGAGTATAATTTAGAAAATTTTATAAGAATCTACTCGTAAATGTAAATCTGATTATATACTTTTACGTTCAGAAAGAATTGATCTTTGAAAGAGAAGTTCTATCTAGAGTTAGTTGTTTTATTACAGTTTAACTTTGAAAGATAAAAAAAAAACCCACTTAAAACCATAATGCTATCTACTATTTATCTATACTTTTACATTAAGAAAGAATTGATCTTTGAATGAGAAGTTCTATCTAGAGTTAGTTGTTTTATTACAGTTTAACTTTGAAAGATAAAAAAAAAACCACTTAAAACCATAATGCTATCTACTATTTATCTATACTTTTACTTTCAGAGTAGTTCGATCTATATTTAGTTATTTTATTAGGGTCTGTTAGTAAAACCAAGATCTTTATAATTTCATGTGCATGTCTGTCTGTAAGTCGCAATTAGCCTACACAGATAAGACGGTAAATCCTATATATTTTAAACTTTGAATTTATATTCTTTGTACTGTCTCTCATGTAGGAAAAATATAATGGTAACAAAAAACTAATATGTTGGCGCTAGTATATATCAAATTTAAAGTGTCAGATATCATTTCCCCCACTCTTTTAGCTTGAACGCCTTGACCTATAAATCTGGAAAAGAATATTTGGATTTGTAATCAAATTGCAATATGAAATCATATTATAGTTTTTTTAAAGGACGAATACTACATACAAGTATAGGTTTAACCAGAGAGTGTATAAGAGTGTTTAACCAAGTATAGTTTAAGAGAAATGTGCAGTTTTTGTGAGATACAAGACAAACAATTCAATAGCTATTAAAAGATGGATTGCATTTTTACAAATTTACGTGTGTCTGTCTGTAAGTGGCAATCAGTCTACTCTCAGACATGACGATAAATCCTATATATTTCTAACTTTGCATTTATATAGGAAAAATATAGTGGTAACAAAAAAAAAGAAGACCTTTGTTGTAGTTGAACTAAACTATCAAGCTGAAAAAATTTTATTTTTGGAAATATTATGTGTGGGGTATAAAATGAAACGAAGTTATTCTGATTATAAATATTTATGTCTGTTTGATGAAGAAATTAATATGTTTGAGCTAGGCTTTGAAATTATAAAAATAACGTAATCTATATGCCTAAAGACTAAATTGTGTTGGTTTTAGCACTTGTTTGACCCTTTTATTAGAGTTTTATTCTGAAAGATAAAAACACTTAAAATTTTAATGCTATCTACTCTTTATAACACATATCTTTGTAATTGTTTGGGAACTGTGCTAGAGAACCAGTGTAAAATGCAAATGAGGTTGTTATATCTAAGGGGTGAAGCATTAGTCACAAACCAGTTACTGGTACTTCATCATAAACCATGTGAGAATACCTGAAATTCTCACTGCTCTTGTATTGTTTACATATTACACACAAATTATAATAAATAATTATAATTATAAATAAAATTATTTCAAATAATGATTCTTATAAGATTTATTCCAATTGTATTAAGATTATTCAGTAGAATTATTCAAATAATATATAAACAGAATTTTACCAACGATATAAATAATACAGAGTATGAATAAAGTGTTTCTTATAAAATAGATTATTGGCCTAAAATGATGGTTGGTGAACTTTTATTTGTATAGGCCTACTGTTTGTTATGGATTATGTATTTTGTGTGTAGGCAGTTAAAACTTATCTATTATATAAAAAGAAATGCTAAAATTGAAAATTATATAGCCACAGATTTACAATAATAAACTGTCAATTTTAATTGTTTTGGGAATTTTAATCCGTAACCTTATTTATTTATGTGTTCAGACATTATTTGTAATTAGGAGTTTATATTTTGCTAATTCTTCTTCTTTCTCTTTTCGTAAAATCACTTTCAGACTCACTAGAACTCATGTCACTGTCCTTGGCTAAGTTTATAATTATTTGATCAACTGTGATAGAATTCACACACTCTTAAAAAAAAAAATACTCTTTTGTAGCTTTTTAGCTTGTCGAATTCTGCTCTCCCAGTTCTCTTTCGTTACATTATCCAAGGCACTATTTACAAGGGTTTCAAGTTTAGAGAGTTATAAATTTTATATTTTACGGCTACTTCAATTTTTTTTTGCCCAATTAAGTTTTATAAGGTTGTATTGATAATAATAAGGAAGAAGTGTTCTTACTAAATGTCCTATTTCATTGGCAATTAATCTAACTTGTAAACTTTAATTCAGTTTTTAAATTGTAACACCTTAATTAACAACTCCTATTTTATTTCCAAATTGTTACGATACACTTTTTTTCTTTTTTTTAAATCATTCATGTATGTCAGATTTTTTCATGACAAATTTGGTATTTTCTAAAAGTACATTACAATAATGGAGCCCTCTTCCAGTCAGCTTAACAATATTTAGAAACCACTCCTTAAATAATCAGAGTTCATTATATTGTGGTAATCTTCATTTTTTATTTTTTATCTAAACACCCACTTGGTCCTTTGGATAAATTCTTGATTTGCGGAACCAATGTGGCAAATTATCAGCCTTCTCCCCTCCCCTAATCTACATCAAGCCCATCAGATTCTGTAGAGTCTTGCCATATATATTTTCGGGAATAATGTTCATTCACTCATTTCTTATCTAGATAATATATAGGCCCATTATCCCCAGTTGCCTAACTTCATGGATTGTTCTTAGAAAATGCATTTGAGCAGTGACAATATCATATCTTTCTAACAAATCATTTGTTTTGCAGCATTTAAAACCTTTTTTATAAACAATCATTTTGTAGATTATACAGAATCTTCATAGTTTATTTTTTACCGTAGGTTTTTGTTATTTTTGTAGTGGTACAAAATTCTCCTCGGTCATAATATGACAAATCCGTCGGAGAACATCTTTCTATAAATCTTCAAGGCTGGCGATCTTAGAAGCCTTCTTTCTATTTTTTCCTGGCATTGATAAACTTATAAAATGATTTCACCTCATTGCTAATGTTATGCACTGTTCTTTCATTAACACCACAAGCTTGAGGATACGACTTGGTTGTTTGATTAAAATTTAATTATTCTCGAAAAGAAGAGGATGAAAATTGTTTAAAAAATTTGATCACATTGTGAATTAATTTCCTTTCTCCACATTTTAAATTCTCCATCTTCTTTAAATTAAAGAGCTTTAAATTAAGCTCCATTTTTTTGAAATTTTATATTACATTTTAGTTACAATTTGTTTGATCCATAGTAAAATTACATATATATATATATATATATATATATATATATATATATTAAAGCAAAAAATCGTCTTTCTTGAAACATGCTGACTGTACAGTCATTTGATATTTTCTAGGACGCCTTGTTCCATAGGTTGCAATAATTGCTGTCACATTAGGTGGAAAAACATGATTTTTATATCCTACTGGTCAGTTCATCAACTCGTGGATAAGGAGCATCAACAACACAGCTTTGATTGGAAGTTTTTTCTCCTTTAAATATGGTTTTACTCCTGCCACAAACACTTCAAAAATCCAATTTTTAATTATCAGATTGTTCATCCAGGCTATGTTTTTGAGACTAATAAATAGCCGGTAACAAATCATGATTGATGTTTATGAGTACTCGAGAATTTTTTGATTTTCTATTACCATAAGTGGAAATGTATGTATGCCAGATAGTTTACTGCAAGCCATCATTGTTAGTCTGTCCTTGCTCTTTTATAACCTTTGGTGGAGGAAATTTATTTTGATGCAAGAATTTTTACTCGGCAGCATACAGTAATGTAATATAAACCACTATTGTTTGAGTTTTAAATTTGATCTGCTTTTAAATCTTCTTTCAACACTAATTAATTGTTGAAACTGTTTTTGAAGGGACCACAGGCTTGTAAATCACCAAACAAACTTTCTCCGGTAAATGCCAATTAACATTATCCATGGTGATTTTTCCACCTGTCTACCCAACCATGACCACAGCAGTACCATTTGTATCACTATTTGGAATTTTTGATTTAAACAGAGTTTGTTTTCTTGGGTCCTGAAATTGGAGTGCTACATTCTCTTTACGCACTAAAGTATACAAATAATAAGGTCATCTAATGTTTAGTATTTTTTTTTTTTTTATAGTTCCTCTATTTCTAAACTGTCTTTAGTCATATTTTTAAAACAGATTTTTTCAATTCATTTCCTATTCTTCTTCTAGTCGGACATTTTTAAAGTCCAAACATCAAATTCCGCTGCAATTTTCTTTAGGAATTCACCTTTATCGGCACAACACAAAACGTTTGATAGATGTCCGACAGCCCTAACCAAACTAAGGACAAGTACAGTACTGTGTTGGTGAGGGATTGGGTGGGAGAGGGGAAAGCTCATGTACACACTCACTACAGTACACAGTGGTATCAGACGGCATGCCTGTCTACAGTGTTGTTAAGCTGTTGACAATTTCAACTTCAAATGGTCTAATCATAACTAAAATTGCACCAAATATTAATACAGTATTTTAACTATAAATGGTTTAAAGTAAGACATACTATTATTTTTCATAATCACTATTCAGTTATACGTAAAACTTTTAGTTAAAACATATTTCACTTAAAATAAAAAATAAAAATTAAAAAATCGACCAGGATTATCCGTAGATCCGGACTAAAAGTGTTTTACTGTATATATTGACTAAGCTATAGATCACTTTAATGTCTGGTATTATAGTTATGTATATTTAATATTGGATTATTCATAAATTGTACATAATAAATTATTTGAAAGTTACACATACAAGAGTGTGTAAGTATCCCCAATATTTATCATTTGGCAGATAGGACTTAAGACAAATGATATGTTTATTGATGGGTCGCTACCCAATGATATGTTACTTCAAGAACATGGACCTGGTAAAATAGGATACCAGTTTATTCTGCTCCAGTGGGAAGAAGTCGGCAGAATACCTTATGCACGAATGGAAGTGTTTGCTCGGCAGAGGTTTATTGAATTCAGTAGTGCATCTTTGAGCCTTGAAGATTTTGGAGATGCTGATTCCATGGTCATTACAAAGCTTCATACAAAGGCTGGGTATAATTTGAGATGATTTATAGTTGGGTCACCTTTCACAATAGTGTGAGAGTCTCAGTGGAGAGGGTTATGGGCCTCTGATCAGTATCCTCAATTCTCTTGCCTTACACCTTGTAAAAACCTCATAACATATTGCTGTTGTATTTTGTTTTTATCCTTCCTAACCTTCATATCTAAAATACTTTCTGCTTCTTCAAATTAATACATCGTCTACATATGCCATCACCCGAATTTACCTATTGTTCAAGTTGACATTCAATTTAGTAATTTTCCTTTTTGAAGTCTCTGAAATTATATAAAAATCTTCATGACCTTTGAAAACTAACTACATTTACTCGATTTTCTCCCATTCTTTGTTAAAATTAATACATCGTCTACATATGCCATCACCCGAATTTACTTATTGTTCAAGTTGACATTCAATTTAGTAATTTTCCTTTTTGAAGTCTCTGAAATTATATAAAAATCTTCATGACCTTTGAAAACTAACTACATTTACTCGATTTTCTCCCATTCTTTGTTAAAATTAATACATCGTCTACATATGCCATCACCCGAATTTACTTATTGTTCAAGTTGACATTCAATTTAGTAATTTTCCTTTTTGAATCTCTGAAATTATATAAAAATCTTCATGACCTTTGAAAACTAACTACATTTACTCGATTTTCTCCCATTCTTTGTCAAAATTAATACATCGTCTACATATGCCATCACCCGAATTTACTTATTGTTCAAGTTGACATTCAATTTAGTAATTTTCCTTTTTGAAGTCTCTGAAATTATATAAAAATCTTCATGACCTTTGAAAACTAACTACATTTACTCGATTTTCTCCCATTCTTTGTCAAAATTAATACATTGTCTACATATGCCATCACCCGAATTTTCTTATTGTTCAAGTTGACATTCAATTTAGTAATTTTCCTTTTTGAAGTCTCTGAAATTATATAAAAATCTTCATGACCTTTGAAAACTAACTACATTTAATCGATTTTCTCCCATTCTTTGTCAAAATTAATACATCGTCTACATATGCCATCACCCGAATTTACTTATTGTTCAAGTTGACATTCAATTTAGTAATTTTCCCTTTTGAATCTCTGAAATTATATAAAAATCTTCATGACCTTTGAAAACTAACTACATTTACTCCTAATAACAAACAGTTTAAAAATATCAGAGTTATTTTTGTGTCACTATCAATATGGAAAGACAAAACAGTTACATTCTCTGTGACACTCACATTTAGGACATATATAATTATGATAGTATAATTTTCATTTTGTAAGACAATATCATTGAAATAAATGTATGAAGAAAGGAACTAGAAACAGCCATATATTGTTCAGTATTCAATCGAAGAATCTATTGAAAGAAATGTAAATTACTCATGAAAGGAATCTATATTGAATCAAAGCTATTCAACAAAGGAAAGGAGTTTCCAATACAATTTCCATGTGTTACATTACTCTCCTGTCTTCATTAGTCTAACAGGCATAAAATAAAGATGTTAACACAATTGAATACAGAAAGTAGAAATAAGTTACATGTTAAAAGAAATGAGATGTAATTATTTACAAAAGTTGGATTTCTATAATTTGTAGTTTTTTATAAATTTTGATATTAAAACCTCAATTAATTTAAATAATTTTACAGAAAATTACTTATCAATTAATTCTAAGGAAACTATTTTGTTTTACATGATACTAAAAAAGCAAAATAAAATTTTGGGTTGTCAATCGTGTTAGATGAGAATGATATTGAGGATTTCTAGTCGGGTTATTTGGTTCCAGTCTGGATCCACTAGTAAATTAACCTGGGATAAACATATTAACAAGATTTGTAAAAATCTGTGTCAGGGTTTTTAAAATGTTGAAAAATAAAATCGTTGGAAGTCTTAGCAGATCTGAACTATAAAGTTTTATTGGGGGAAACTATTCAGTTAAAAATGTGCAAATCAAGAAGAAGGAAGAAAACTGTTGTAAGGCTTTTAAGAAGTCTAAAATAAATAGAATATTGTTAAGGTCTTTTCAAGAAGTTATACATATCTAAAATATCAGTAATGGAAGCGATCTATGGCTTAGGCAACACTGGCTTAAAAAATCTGTAAATTTGCCTGCTCGAGTGGGAGTTATCCCATATTATTAAACTTAAATAATATTAAAGGGCTGGTCTTTAAAATGAGCCTATGGCGAATGTTTGTTCTGGCTCTTTTTACTTGTTGGAGATGTTCCCTTGCCACATGTGGTCAATTTGAGTGTTTTTTTATTGTATTTAATGCACAACATCCTTTTCCTTCCCACGGATATTATGATATTACCCATATCATTCATTCCTAAACGCTAAGGAGGGATATAGCCACATTTACAAAATATTCATTATTATTATTTTAAAACACAAAAGTTAAATTGTTGACCATGTTTAATGTAAATATATAGCAGAAAATATGTTCTTTCTTTAAATGCTTAATTATCTAAGAGGATGAAAAGACACAAAGTGGAGGTGGTATGTGAATGTGTAGGAATAACTAAGTCGAGCGTGGGAAATTCTGGCGGAAGGCAGTAATCTACACTGCAGGCATTCATGTCCGAGACAAAGAAAATTCTGTTCAGTGTTTGTTTATAAGGTTGTACATAAAGGAACCAAGTTTTTTTGGTAATATTATAGATTTGTTGAATACATCAATGACAGTGGATGAAATAAGTGATGATGGGGGGGGGGGATGAAGAATATTTAGAAAATGGCGAAAACTGTGAAAGTAATATTTATTAATGAAGTGGGAAACTATTGTAGTGACTCAGAGGTTATTGAATCAATTAACCGCACAAACACTTCCTTGATAAATGCTAATCAGTGGATTGACGTATCTGTAAATGATCCTGGACATACAAAAAACATTCCAATTGTAGAAGATAATTTTGAACCCATTTTACCTACCTCATTTAACATACATACTGAACCTATAGAATATTTTTTCTTTTTTTAAGAAGAAAAGTACGTTTGTTATAAAACAAATTATTATGGTGATCATAAGAAAAATAATGAAGAAAGTTCGAGCTCAAGGTTCAAAGGGTGGGTTGCAATAAATGTAAATAAATTTTTTTGAAATAATTTTGAACATGGGAATAAATTTTAAACCTAACATTGAAGATTATTTTATAACTAAATGGGTTTTTTGTGTACATTATTTTTACATTTTCCCCAAATGTGATTTTGAGATTATGTCTTGTATAATGACAGAGTAAAATTTGATTAAAGTCATTACAAATTTTGACCAATTATATTTTTTAGTTTAATTATTGAGTTACCATAAACATTATTACTAAACCTTTTTTTTTGTTTCATGGGATCTCAGAAATAGATATTTATACAAAAAATTCTACATTTTTTTTTTATATCTACCACATAATTTTGTCTATACTATTTTTGTATATAAAAAAAATAGTTTTATTACTATTAACAACTTTTAAACCCTCACAAGTTAAATTACATATAATATACACAGTATTAAAGTAACAATATTATTTTCATACTCATTTGTCTCAACAAGTTATTAAAAGCAAATACTAATTGCCTATTTATAATAGGTATGAAAAGATGAGGATTAAATGAAGTTTCTTTGAAATAATGTTAAATGTACATAAGAGGAAATTAAAGTCAGTCATGTTTAAACTCTTTGACATGAAAATCCTTTCTGAAGGAAGTGGCTGTGAGATTCCATTGTTCTTTGATAATTTATGCTGCAAAATTTAGGCTATAAATAAACCATTCTCGGCTCCTTTAGTTAGAAATGTTAATAAATAAGAGGAGGTAGTTTTACTTTTACTGTGTAAGATTTAGTCAAATTCATATTACTTTCTTGTTCTGTTTAAAAGATATGGTCATGTTTATGATTAGATCTAAAACAAGGATAACAAACAAATGTTTCTCATATATATATATATATATATATATATATATATATATATATATATATACACTTTTATATCATTGGTGCGTCCATGTTAAAGGATTTTACATTTAAAGTTGCGTCCGGTTGTAAAGTTGCGTCCGTATAAGGACGCAGCTTTACAACCCCATGTTAAATAATTATGTCGTGAACTAATGTGATATTTTAATAAGTACGTTTCTCCTATAGGTTATAAGGTAGCTTAGCAAAATATCATATCTTATTTCTAATTATTTTTTCGGACTATATAACATGTAGAAACTATTTTGGTGGACGCGTAAATGATAGCAAATTAGTAAATTATATACATTTCATAGTTCCGTGTTCTTCCGCCAGAGTCGCCGCAATCGACGTTGTATATTTTCATTAATATACAGAATAACTAAAGTAGTGTACTGTTACGTCCATCAATTTGGCAACAATGTTTAAGTATTGACTTGTAGTTTTCTCCATTCCGTAGCTTTTAGATGATACAATCTTTTTCTATTCCGTGATTTATTAAAACGTAATATGGAAAGACCTACACTCCAAATTACAAATTGTTATTTAGTGTTTATAAACTACAGCAGGGCTTTATTTACATGTCATGATGTATATATTATTCTTTATATGGTTTGAAATTATTTCGTGTAGGGGTACGCACCAAATATTGTTAACGGCATATATGCTGCAAACTAAGGCGCTTTATTTATCTTTATGATGTCTAAGTAAAACTGCAATACTCGTTATATGGTTTGAATTTTATTTGTTTAGGACTACGCCCAAAATATTGTTAACAATATATATTCTGTAAACTCGTGTGTTTATATTATATACTAACATAAAATAGGCGCTATGCTCTATTTACATTTTATGAATCCTGAATGAACTGATAGCCTATGGTAAGATTCGGATTTATTTGCAATAGGGGCTACGCCCCAAATATAGGTATTTTTATTATCTGTTTAAAATTTATCCAAATGATGTCCCTTTATTTACATTTAGTGAAGCCTAATTATAGTTGCCGACATCATGCTGTGGTTCGGATCTATATTGAAATGGGCCTACACCCTAAATGTTTAAACTCTTATTTGCTGCTTATAAACAGTATAACTTGCCGCTCTATTTACATTTAATATCGCCTGAATGTACCGGTAGTCTATATGGTATGGTTCGGATTAATACGCCCCCAATATTATTTATTGTTTACAAAATGCAAACCATTTCCCTTAATTTACGTTTATTGACGCCTGAGAATAGCGGCAAACGCGTGTGCAGGATTTTCACGTGTGAGCGCCTAGGCGACTTGGGCCCTTTTTTAATTTGCCTGCAATACAATGTATATTCAGTCAATATCGGCATATTGCGAATTTTTTAAAAGGAAATTGATATTTGAAAACCATGTGTGGTACTAAAACGTTTTTCCGTCGACAGTTTCAACATTTTTGTTTTTCATGAATTTTGACCATTGTATTAATTAAATTAATGAATATCAACTGCTAATATGCTATAAAATAAAATATCCATATACGGTTTTTTTTTTGTTTTTCATGAATTTTTAAATAGTAATATTTTTTGGTTTTCTTCTGAGGAGGTTGTGGGTGTCACGGCACGCCTATACATAGCGGCAGAGTTAATGGTATTGTTCTGATTTACTATTTATAAAATGTAAAAAATGTAGTTTTATTATATTTCATGACAAATGAGAATAGTAGCCGACTTCACTGTAGTTTTTGGAATTTAATTTGTATACAATTTAAATTTCAATTAAGGAAAAACTGGTAAAATTGTAAAAATCCAAATTTCATATGTTAAAAAGATGAAAATATTTTCATCCATGGTGAAGAATTTATTGCTTTAATCCTATATATGACTTAATAACTGTGTTATTTTTAATCTATACCCTAGCTATCATTGGATGCAGGGTAAATAGGTAATATAAATATGTTACTAAGTCTCATTTTGTGTCAATAATAATAGGCTAAATAAAAAGTAATTTTATATGTTTAAACAAGATTTTCCATGTCGACAATTCCAAACCATAACTATTTATAATAATTTAAACAACTAACATTTGTCGCTGGAACACCTTTACTAATTTCATTATTCTAAGTGCACCATCTCACAGATAAGCTCAATATAAAATACTAGAACTAACATTTCATTAATATAAAAAATGTTGTTCATTATTGTTCTTTTACAAAATGTATGAGTTCTAGATATCCTTTATAAGGTTATTTACGTATTTACGTATACAATTATTATTTTATTTAGTATTTACTAAAACGATTTTCGGCCAAAACAATACTTTGGGACTTTGTTTATACCTAATGTTATTACAGACTCATTTATGTTTTAACGTAACGTACAATTTATTTTTTACGGTTAATTTTTTGCAGTCGACTGATAAAGAGTACGAGGCCTTTCACATTGCACGGTTTCAACCCGGGTACGGTTTTTAGTCGTGTTGCAGCCGTCTAGTGCTGCGGGGCAGGGTCGTCCTGCGGCTCAGTGGCCTACGTGACCTTATGCACACTTTCACACTAGACGATTTTTAATCGTCCGGGAGCTGTCGCGCAGTGAAGACAGCTTGAACCGCTCTTCGCCGTTTGCGTTTTGTGTCTCTGCAGTTTGCATTTGCGTTTTGTCTCGTTTTACGTCTTTGTGCTAAAAATGGAAGAAATTGATGCTTTTTAAAGTTAATAAGATATTGCAACTGACTGATGGTTCATTTAAGAGTCACAAAAACAAAATTGTAGAGAAAAATAAAAGTTACGCTCAATTTATATGATAATACACAGTTTTTTAATAAAAATAATATTTCTTAAGTATGAACATCTTAGAGCATTTATTTAAAAATAAAAATATATTTATTGAACTATATACTAGGTACAATAAGGCCTACACCTAGGTACAGTCACTTGTGTCATTCTGTGAAACAGGGTGTGGGACAAAATATTTTGTAGCTAAAGATCTATTTATAATGAAATGAAACAATAGAAGTTGTATTTCCACAAATTTTTCGATTACACAAAATATGAAAATTTGTTTAAATACAACTTCTATTGTTTCATTTTATTATACATAATGAATTTTGACCAAGTACCAACGGTCTTAAGTATAAATAATTAAACAATCTATTTCACTATTTGTGAAGGATTTACTAACTGTACAGTGTCCTTTTTCACCCTACTTTCCTTCCATGTTGATTCACTTAATCGATTTTAAAGTTTACAAAAATATAATATTTTGAAGATTGTTAAAATATTTGTTAAAAATATTGATTCATAATAACAACTTCACTAGGCTACACCTTCCTCAGAACCGTTAAATAATATCCTATAAGCAATCTCTGTGAAATGTAAATAAGGTGTTTACAGATTGACGCTCTAAATAACAATTTCTGAATTGGCAATGCGCTTTTCCTAAACAAAATGGAACCACACCATGATGTTTGCCGCTATAATAAAGCTTAGTCGAATGTCAAAAAAGTGCTATGTTTTACAGAGTGAAACTCTAAATAACCATTTCTGTGCTTTTTCTAAAAAATTCCGATAACACCACGAAGTTTGCAGCTATATTAAGGTTTCGCAAAAGGTTTATAGGTCAACAAAGTGATATAGATTAAAGTTTATAAACAAAATATATTATTATCTATAGATTTAGTTAAATATTATAAATCAACTTTATCCACAATATATATTTGGTTTTTTTTTTTTCTATTTTATTTCATTAATATAATAGAGTTCTACTAAATAATTATAATTTATTGTGTTTATCCCATTTTCGAAACAAAACTCGTAAAGTTTACTGCTATACCGACCAAAGCTTAGTTGACGTTTTCTTTATTTTCGTTAGATATTTTTAAACTTTGAAGAAACTGAACAATAAATGAGTTTGGTTAGGGTCTACCCCCTACCCCCCTGGTCAGGTATGAAATAAACGGCAACGTCGCAGGACGCAGCTTTAGCTGATTTCGGGTAGTGATATACTACCATAGGAAGCAATAATGCACGAGTTTGGTTAATTTACACACTGGACGTTGTAATGAAGGATTTTGAATGGATGCATCAATGATAGAGGTTAGAAATTTTCTATGACTTTTTATTGTGATATGTATATCAAAAACTAATGTAACAACCATAATTATCGACTATAATAACCTATATATACTACAGTAATAAAATGATTTAGTCCACTATTACTTGTGGACGCAACATGACTGTTTTTTGTATGGACGCAGTAATGATAAAAAAGTGTATATATATATATATATATAATTATATATATATAATAGTTATTACCAGACAAACTGACATGAATGAACACCTAACCTTATCAAACTAAATGCAAGATGGCATTCATAACTTACAATTTGGATATAGGTAATCTATAACCGTATATCGGTTAAGGCTCTGCAGGAGTGAAATAAATTAGAAAATTATACTAACGACAGGGCATGACATATCTGTGAATTACTAGCACCTATATACAGCGGTCAATGCACAAAATAGTCCTAGTTTCATTTTCAAGATAGAGAAAATTCCAAACATGTAGACATTAAGGCTAGTCTGCTATGCATGGAAGTAAATCAACCCTCTCTGTCACTCTTATATGTTGCTATCCTTTCATGGAATTGCTGGTTGTTTTATATTTTCAATTCAATACATATTCAACGCCTTTGACTTTCAACCTATATTTGCTTATGCTTAATTTATTTACACACACTCTAACTAATCTGCACTGGACCACTACTTTAGTCTTGGTGCTTCTTTGTTGACTTCAAGTAGCCTATACATCCAAGTATCTAAAATTGATTAACACAATATGAATATTACATTTTTTTAATGACCTTAACATGTATGAAATTTACAATAACTATTTTGTTCTTTCACTTTATGAAACTAGTTTTGACCCTGTAGCCAATTTGTTAGAATAATTGAACTACATCTAACTATATTTTACACATTAAAGAAAATTT
This sequence comes from Aphrophora alni, assembly GCA_963513935.1. NCBI lineage: Eukaryota > Metazoa > Arthropoda > Insecta > Hemiptera > Aphrophoridae > Aphrophora > Aphrophora alni. The sequence continues at coordinate 54,683,221 of OY740773.1, read as the reverse complement.
TTTTTTTATAGTCCATTTTGAAGTGTTGTTGTTTAATTTAGAATTAATTTCAATTAATTTTATTTGTGATATAACAAAGCCATCTAAATTAATTGAACTGTTGAGAGAGAAATTTTTAAATAGTGATACATACATTTTACGGTACTGGCAATTATTAAATTTATGATCGTGTGTAAAAGAATATTGAGCTGCAAATATTTTTAATGACATTAAAATAATAATAATAATAATAAATGGTAAATATCATTGTACCAGTTTGTCCTCTCCTATTCCCAATACCAAATAAAAACCAACCAAATATAATCATCACCAAAAATTTCAGTTAGATAGTTGTCAATTAAAAAATGAATAAGAACCATTGGTAGTGGTTATGAAAAAATAGTTTTTTATTTCAATAAGGATCTAAACTTACTTCACTTGTACCATAAACATGTCCTCAAAGTAAACCGTATTTGTTTAACATTGAGGTTTTAATGATGGCAGTCAAGATTAATTATTTACCAATTATTCCTGAGATGTAATATTTTTGCTTACGATTTTGGACTGGATTTGAGTTATTAATCTTCACATTTCAATAAAATTTGAGCAATATCAGTAGATCCCTGACTGATTATTGATTTTTATATTTTAAAATTTAACAAACATGTATTGGTATAATAAAATTAATTATGTTGCATGATTTATTTGCTACTATATACTTATACTTATATACTTATAACATATATTAATTACAATGACCGATCATATAATAAAAATTACAAATATTTCTCATGGTAAACCCAACGACGCCAATTTATATGAAACACGACCAATCAACTAAAATGTAAATTAGGTTGTAGTCTGTTTCGAAAAATTCACATATGAGTATGTGTAAGAAAGTAGTATCTGTATAGCAACAAATTTCCAATAATGATATGAGGGTTCTTTTTCGTAAAAAAAACTATTTTTAATAACAATCAAATTATTAGTTTGCTATATTATTGATTTTGTTAAAACCTAACCGCTTTATAAAATTTGAAAAGACTAATTTTGAGATATATGACCTATGTTTATTGATAATTTGTTTGCTTGTTTTGTAAATTTTATAAAACTAAACTTTTCTCAGTTTACCGTGGAGTGTAGCGTTTCGTTACACATGAATCTAATTCATTTTACTGTGTGTAAAGAAGTTTTATTTGCTGATTAGCAATTTAATATCTAATTTTATGCAGGACTTATACATTTATCTTGAAAAACAACATGGCGGCCAATAATATATATTTTTATATCACTTTCTAGGTATTACTTATATCTGACCCCTAAAAAAAGTAGCGGAGAAACATTGCAATATTTTTTCTCAACCGACTTTGAATCAAATTCATTTACAATATCTTTTTTATAATGTTAATTTTTAATTTACTAATGTCTTTTATGTGGGATTTACACTGACTCAATAATAAAATCACAGCCATCAATTTCAACATTTTTGTTTTACAACTCATTTTAATCATATGGTTTTCAATATGGATTTTACGATCTTGGTCTTAAATTAATTAACATATTCTATATATATCTGTCTCCAATAATACCCACCCCTTTAAAACTAAAATGGCTTAAAAAATGTCAATCTTTTTATGACAACCTTTTTTATTACAATGATTTTACATATGTAATTTATGACTTTGTAAATAATTTACTAACATATTTGAAATTGGAATAATATAAGCTTCTTAAAAATCAAAATAATATAAAAATAAATCCTTGGTGCTACAGTGTATTATATGGGACTAAGTCTGCTAGAAGACTCTTCAGTCAGTTCAGTATATCGAGTTCCCTTTACCGGATATCTATCTTTTTTTAACCAGGTTTTGCTACCAATTCGCCCCAAGTTCACCTTACGATGCTGGGTCAATACTGTAATTTCTGAACCCTCATTACATCCATCAGGGGCTCTAGTAATAAAAATTATGTTTATGATATCAACACTTTTGTTTCTCAGCCAATTTCAGTAAAATTAATTACTTCATGTGTATTTTATTATATTGTTGTTGTATATATACTAACGTATTGGTGTTGTGATATTACCCACACCTTAAAAACCAAAATATCGAAATAAAGTTAACCTTTTGTTATTCTTAAAAAAAAAAAAAAATATAATGGTTTTTCATAGTAATTTTATTAGATTAGATTAGATTTTTATTGTTCTGTAAGACCAAATACAGTGGTGTAGAACTAGTCATACCTCACAACACATATACTTCAATAAGTAAATTAGTAAAATTTCAATAACATGACATAATAACATACAGTGAAAGTAACAAATCAACACATTCTCAACCAAATAAGTTAAAATACAATGCAAATATATATGTTTGTAAACTCCAACATGAGTAAAATTCAACTCATAAGTTACAAAATATAGAGCTAAAGCAAAATTACTTGTTTTGAGATTACAATGTGTTTTCAAGATAATCCTCAAATCAAAATAAAGTATTGGCCCTGAACAGTTTTTTTAATTTGTTTCTAAAGATACCGACTTCCGAGATTTCATGAAAACAATACCAGCCTCAGAGGGAGCTATTTTTACTTTAAGTTAATCTGTGCTTATGTCCTCAGAAGTCATATTTATTTTGAGTATTATGCATATGTACATCACTATTACAAACCGTTAGGCTCCTAAATTTTACAATATATTATTAATTCCAGGATGTACATACATGTAAAGGTTAGGATACCCAAGTTTTTAAATACAACTCTTAATAATCATGATGGCCCAAACGAGCTTGAATCTAATGCTTGCTTTTGAAAACGAATGATTCTTTGGGTCATCCACCTTATGGAGTTTCCCGATAGAACCATGGTATAAGATAGTTGGGATCCAAATAGGCCAAAATATGCTACCTTCAAAATTAATTCTGGAAAATATTGTGACAATGTTCTTAACAAGAACACTTGAACTGTCTTTCAAATATTTTACTTGATATTACTTTACAAATATTTTACTACCAGCTCCTTGTCAACACTTTTAAATATCGGATTTAATTTACCCGTTCTAAAACTACATGGGAATATCTCTTGATTAAAGGAATTGTTTGTAAACATTGTCAAGGGTTAATTAGCCGTTTAGAGCATTCCTTCAATAACCATGGAGGTACACCATTCTAGTACAGTATATTTAGAGTTTTCAGTGCTGCTGATATCTCTACATCACACACGAAAAAGTACCACACATGAGCAAGGGGTACAACACTATAGTACCTCCCTTCTACACTTAAATTAATATTGTTTTTTCTTTTTATATTTTTGTTTCCTTTATGACTTGTGCTTTGAATTTACTAAATTATTTGGCGATATACCTGCTCCTTAAAAAACAAAATAACGCCCATAATTTCAATATTTGTATTTATCAACTGATTGTTATCAAAGTGATTTTATCTGTTTGATGGTCGTTTCAAGTTTACAAACAATGACCCATTTAAAAGTCAAATGGTGTAAAAAGGTTGTTTATCAAAATATTTTTATATTTTTCATGTGTATTTTATAAGACCACTTTCAAATTTTCACTATTTAACATTGGCATAATACCTTAAAAAACAAATTGGATCAACAATTTATTTTTCAACCATTTTTTTTACCTCAAACTTTTTTTCTCAAACTTATTTAATGTATGTTTTTTACGCCTTTGATTTATAAACTATTGTGTCTACAAAAATGCCACCGCTTTTTAAGTAAAAGTTATACTTCTAGAGAAAAACACAAAAGAGTAGGATCAACTTAAATATTTTCAGTTTCTCAAACATATTGTTCATGTGTTTTTAGAACGGTGATTTCGAATTTACTATCACCTTTTAGATCAAACTTGTAAACTACTTTTGAGTTTCATAACTTGTAAAATGTTAATAAATGTATATTATGTGATGTTTTGTAATAAACTTGCTACATGTATGTATTGTGTAGAGTTTAGAATTTAATACTGGTATAAAGAAACAAAATTTCTATGTTTTCACGTCTGTAACTTCCTATTTGTTAGAAATTATAGCTAAATCGTTTAAATATGAAATGTTTCATGTATTTAAATATTTTATCTGCCATGGTACCAAAGTTGAAAAACCGACAAAACAAATATTTCGTAACACCGTATAATCTATATCATCACCTTAAAAATTCTTAACAGAAATCATGTTATTGCGCCTACTATCAAAGACAATTAGGTTATTTGACATCCAATGAAGTCGAAGAATGAAGAATACAATTTTAGTTTTTGGATAATAAGTTACCTATAGAGTAACATATCTGACATTAATAATTGATATAAATTATTATAATTATCTTTGTTGTAACTAAACAACTAATTAAATATAACTAAAAAATTATGAAGAAATAATGTATATGTATAATATTTTCTTTTAAACGAACTTGTCCAACTATTCACAAAACCAAGCAAATACACAGAAAATGGTGACATTACACCTATAGGTAGGATTGGTTGATATTTCATAGTCTCTGATATAGGATTTTGTGTGAGGAATGAATAGAAAAGTCCAAAAGTGAACTGTATTCATTACCACAAGGGAGGTCGCAGTAGCTAGAATTTGTATACATATTTGCTAAAACAGGAGGTAAAAACTGGAAAAAATAATCCCAAACAAATGTATATGTAATGAATATTATTATTTGTCACAAAACGAAATGGTTTTAATCACATAATTTAATTGGCTAATAATTTTGAATAACAGAGTAATAATATAAAAGAAATAAATGAATGAACATGTGCTCACAAATGTTTAGCAAAAATAGTTCACATTAATAATTATATCTGGTGTTATATAAAGTTTTACATGTTTCATGAATAAATATATTGTTTATTTCATTAAAGTAATACATTACTTCATTTAACCCATTGTATCTGCTCTACTTTTTATGTTAGACAGTGGGGAATTATTTATTGCAATAGGTAATAAAACACTGGCTGTTTTCCTTTTTTAAACTTTTTGAAAATGTTATTTATTGATTTAAAAAAAAAACAAATTGAAAATAGATTTACAAATGGCTTTTTCATTAGTTCCAAGACTAATGATTGTATCCTAGTTTTAATTCCGAGTTTAATAATTCCTAGTTTTAATTAGACTGATAATTCTGAGATAAAATTGACATCAGTAAAACTTCTCAAGTCTAACAATTATTCTTGTAGGCGATGAATCCAATATGACAGAGATGGCCTTAAGGTGTTACTTATTTTTGGAACCAAAATATTGTTTGACTTTAGATGTTATTTGCTAAATGGAAATAATTGAAACAATTATTTAATTCCACAAAAGAGTTTTATTGAGCAACATATTTTTCACCATTAGCATTTCACGAAACATGTAGGTGAAACATATGTTGCTCAATAAAGCTCTTTTGTGGAATTAAATAATTGTTTCATTATTTTCATGAATATAGAATTCCATCAAACACCGACTGTTGTCACATTAAATAATGTTATTTGTTTCTTTTTACCGTCTTTTTTTATCTTAACTATATTTTTTAAATTTTATATTAATTGTTAATTGGGCTTAGAATGAGAGTAATGAATTGTAAGAAGATGACATTTAATATTTAATTTTTGTTTTAATTTAATAAATTTAGTTAAGTTTAGATTGTTAAAAAAAGAGTTTATTTTCATTTTATCTATGCTTTGCCTTACTGGAGTGATTTCAATTATAATAAATAATTAATTTTAAACTTACGCCTGCTCCTCCTGTTTATTTCCTTTTAATTGCACTACGGCCATTTCGGCTTTTGTTCAGCCACTTATTTTCTTACTTCGTCAACGTTATTTAAGAAACACATTTACAATTTTGACAAACATATAACAATGAGTAACCTAAAATAAAAACACTTTATATACACATATATATTAAAAACATATAGAGTAATATTGTTTTGAACAAAAACCTTTGTTTTGACTCGTTAAATATTTGTCAAAATTGTAAATGTGTTTCTTAAATAACGTTGACGAAGTAAGAAAAATCCTCCTGAAATGATGCACGTAACCATGGCTGAACAAAAGCCGAAATGGCTGCATTGCAATTAAAAGAAAATAAACAAGAGGACCAGACGTAAGTTTATTTTCTTTTGTGATTTTATTTTTACGTACTTTGATTTTCAGTTAAAATATGTATTTATTTTGCATATTGTATATATTAAAAATATCATCTGTGAAAGTACTTATAAATTATCATGTGCTATTTTCTTATAAGTCTCTGGGGAATAATTTTAAAATAACAAAAAGATTAATGGAAACAAACTATTTATAAATATGATTCACACCAAACACATCCCAAAAAATATTAAATATAAACTCATAGGGTAGTGACTTGGCTACTCTACACTTCTAACAATTTACTAATCCATAACACAGTGAATAAAATAATATTGGAAAAAGACTAATAATGATAATCTATTGGCAAATATAAAACCAATATAAACATTACGAGAGAAATATACTAAAGATGTTTGATCTACTAATAATATAACTGACTTTATAATAAAAAGACAACAGCTGTTTTTAACGACACTACAAAGAATCAAGTATCAAATAAGTCTGGGATTTGTTTATATCTTGTGTAGCCAGGAGTATTTATATATTGAGTGATAAATTTAATGTTTTGACGGCAATACTTGGAAGAATATAAACAAAAAGTGCCAAGAGATTTAAAATTTTAAAATTTATTGTTAAAAACGGGTTTGATCAAAATTTGATATTAGTGAATATTTTAAAATACAATTTTTTTCTATGAAGGACGAACACTGATTGTCCTTTTAAAATCTAAATTACATTCATGTGAACATTATTTAAACAACCACTATTTTTGTGATGAAATTAAAAGCTTAGATTCATATAAATATTTAGGCGTAATTTTTAATAAAGGATTCAATTGGTTCAGCACACATTGATTATATTAAAAATAAGTTTAGAAAATTAATTTTCGTTTTTAGAAGTGTAAATGAAATTTTACATCTGTTTAAATCTGAAATACTGCAGACTGCTGGTATACCTTACATAGTGTCATCAGGTATTCATCAGACGAAATATTTAATTAATTCAGTGTTTTAAACATTAAGCAATTCTACTAAAACTCTATTAATATTTGTGTTTTAAAAATTAAAATTCACTTTTTATAAATTTAAATCACCATAATTTTATACGTAATTCTCAATTAGTGCACAATACTCTTTTGGTTACTAACTCCTATTAAATGTATTACAGATCCTTTATCAAAATATATCTAAATATACGAAAATTTAAAAAAAATGAAAATTTACACACGTAAGCGAATTTTTGGAGTGTTGGTTATTCATTGTTTCCTGTTCCTCACATAGCATCTACTTTATAATATTATTTTGTGTGTTCTTTTGTGACACTCTCTTTTTTTTATTTGTTCCATTTTATTTTGATCTCTGTTGCTTGTTTTGGATGTTCATTGTTAGCTTATTGATTGTTTTCGTCTTTGTTGTTTCTCTTTCTTTGCTTTGTTTAGTATTTCTATATTATATTTTTGAATATCTGATGTTATATGACTCTTACTCATGCACAGAGCAAATTGTTACCCTTGTTTCTTTAATTTTACTTTTCTTTTAGTAAAGATAATAATGATCAAATTTGACAAGTTGTGACAATATACATCTTATAGCTGGATTGCTGTTTTTTAATGCACTAATGCGATATATATCTGCCGTTTCCTGTTATATATATGTAGTAAAATAAAATATTTTTAGACTAAAGTTTTATACAAAATTTTTACTCAGTTTTCCTTACAGAATTAATATAAAAATGAATACATTACTCGTAAAGAAACTGTATACACATTTTTAAAACATGTGACATTTTTCTAGTCTTGCATATATTACAACGTGTATAAGATATCATAATGAATAAGAAGCAGGCTATGCTTTTGAATTCATACCGAGACTAAAATATAATCTGACAACTTCTTTCCAAGTAAGACAATTTAATATGACAGTAAACCTGCAGTTAGAGAGATGATACCTTGGTTGCCGCCTCTGCGGAAAACAATATGGATTTCCTGTCATATTTTGAATTTTATATATCTGAAATTGTGAGTCATTTTGTAAGATACAAATATATATATATATATATATATATATATATATATATAATTAATATTCCAATAATTATTTTAAAACAAATTAACAAATGCTTATAAATCTTCATTATGAAGCACAATTTTTTAATTTATGCCCTAACCAAAAAGATGGGAGGGGTGAAATCATTGTTTTAGTTAAAATATGCAGTTGTTTTTGCAGCCTGGATGTTGCCAATTTTCATAACTTTCTTATTTAAGTAGTCTGAATGTGTACTGGGGAGCAGAGACCAATTTTATATTTTTTATGTTTTTGTATTATAAGATTAACGTTTTGCTCATACAGTTTTTATACACATTAATATTGTTTTAAATGAAAATTAAACACTTTTCATCATTTAACAGGTTTTAAAATTTTTAATTTGATCATAACTAGTATAAAATAATTAGTTTTATCTGGTTTTGTAGAAACGTCCGATTAAGCCTGTGACAGAATTTGTCGAGTACCATGAATTCATTAGCAATTGTTTTTTGATTCTTTTCAAGAATGAAAGATTGAAATTTAAAGATATTTAAAATTAATTTACTCACTAATTGCTCACTTCCAGTCAATTACAGTTAAATTTTACATTTTTAGAAAACCATTACCAATCACTTTTTGATCTTACATGAACTAGTGGTTTAGCATTGGGCAGTTGATCTGCGACTAGACTCAGTGTTGGATGTTAGAGTTTAGAGAGTCTGCCACAGAGATGTGAGTTACAATGTCTGTACTCTCTATATAAACTCTTATTAATCATATACACACACACTTGCCACTCGTAAATAGTGAGAGTTGGAATCTATGTTCACATTAAGTATATATTAATAAATCTAAATTCAGTTATTACATACAACTAGTTATATGCCATAACGTTTCAATGAGGACGTCCTAATTGATAACACTAAGTCTTCTTATTAAACAATAGTGTTAATAGTCATTAATGGTTGTATTGCATCTCAATTTAATGTTTTCATATATTTATACCATTTCTTATGTACAAATACTTAATTATTTTTAAAGTGTAGAATGATCCAATATGGAAGAAGCATCAAAAAATGCATATGGAGAATGTTAGAAAAAAAAAATTTATATTTGTGTATTTGGTGTTCACTTTCCTCAAACCCATATTATAAATTTATTTTTTACTTCCGATTTAGTAACAATTCAATTTTATTCAAAATGTGTTTATTTTGAATTATTTATAAGATATAAAACTAAATTATAGTAAACTAGCGAATTCTACAGAATTAAATCAATATTACAATAATGTTGTTAAAATTGTTGAAAGATAAAATCCTATTACCTTACTTTATAAAAACATCTTATCAGTAAAAAATAAATTCAATTAGTCGTGCTTAACATTATTTCAAGCAGACATGGAGAAGCATTGCATTCAATAGGGAAATCCATTAACCTAAATTAACTGTACTCAATGCTAGTGAATAACAACATTGAAATACTGGCGGAGGTGTAAAAAGCAGTTAGAAAACACTTGTGCTTAGAAATCTAATAAAATGCTGTTTCAGACGGAAAAAGATTGCCCCCTAAGGCAGTAAAAACTTGGATGTGAGCACTCGACATTTTCCAGGCCATCAACCAATCACTCTCGTGTTTTATATAGACAAGGGTCAAGCTGTATGGATAATGTTAATATATTAAATTTAATATAATATCAAACTAAACTTTCATGAATATTTAATACCCTCTTAATAATTAAATTAACTCTTTGTTTTAAAAATTAAATGTTACATATTTAATTAATTAATTTTATGTGCTTAAAATTAAATGCATCAAACATATGATTCCTATTTAAATAACAGATGATGGGCAGTAAATTTGAGTCAGATGTTTATGTTTGCTATGGAATGAGTGTCCTATAGAATAAGTTTAATTTAGACCAAATCACTGATCGAGCAAAGTAGTGTCCTGTTTCGGCTTGAAAATTTGGCATTTTGTTTGTATGTTTGTTGTGACCAAACGTTTGTACCAATTGTTATAAAATTTAGGAATACGGTTCTTTGCACTTAGAATGATGTATGTTCAAGTTAACACACACACATATATATATTCCATTTTGAAATGGCAGCTATTTAAAAGGGTCACAGCACAGATCCAAGGTATCAACATAGGTGCTCCTACTAAGAAACATAGGTCTGTAAACGTTTCATTTCCCATTTATCCGCCATTTTGTTTTTTTTACATAAAATCTTTATATCTTTGGAAGTAGATAAGATATTGAGTTCAAATTTGGTATACAAATTTTTTATCTAGTCCATCAGAGTACAAATAATTAGAATGTTCTCTTGTATATTTTCAAAATGGCTTGTTTAAAATTTTTAATGTTAACTTTACCGTTAACTTTTAATGTGTCTTTAAAACCGTTAACTTTACAAAATATTACAATGAACAAAAAAGTTTATGTTATTAATGACAAATGAATTGGTTTTTGTATTTTTTCTGTATGTTAAAGGATAACCGAATTATCGGCAAAAACTAAAAATTTAATTTCTTGGTAACTATCTCCATTAACAATTGGTATAAAACCAAAATAGTTCTAAATTATAATTAGAAATGTCTTTGGATAAACAGGATCTGCAAACACACACATACTTACTTACACACACACACCCTACCCAAGTATGGGACACACTTAATTTTTGAACGGATTAAATAAGAAAATGAAAATTTGGGAATGTCTTTATAGAATTATATATACAGGGTGTCTTTTTTAACTGTGCCACCATTGGTACCTTGGAAATGGTAAGATTTACAGGAACCTTTAAATGGGAGATTTCACCTTATTTTTTATGTCCATTGTAACATAATGCATTACAAATAAAATTTTTTGGCCATCATTTTGTAACGTAAAGTGTGTTGGTTGAATGACGTTGGGCGTCATTTTGTAATGGTTTAGCATTACAAATAAAAGTTATTTTCTAATTTAGTATTATTAATTTTTACTTACTAGGATTTTTCCTTCATTTCTGTACTTCCCCGCCACAGAATTGTCCAACGTGTTTAGCTGAAAAAAGGTGTTTTTTGGTAATTTAAAAAAAAAATCTTAAGATTTTTAAATACAAAAAACTTTATTCAACATACAAAAAATTCAATTTTATCAATTTTAAACCATTTACAATATTCCAAACAAAGTCTTAATTCTACTTTTATATATCTTAAATCTATCACATTTTCATTGTCATTGTCATGCTTGGTTATACCAATGACCACAGAACATAAACCTACTTCCAGTTTCACATCATTAACACATTTTTTCTTTTCGTCATTATAAAACATCTTTCTCCTTTTACCATTTTTTAAAAATTCTAAGATTATTATTTTTTAGACAATTGTTTCTTTATTTCCTAGATTAACCATTTATATACTATATTTATTTACTCTTACCAACTACAGATTTATTATTGGTTGAAGATGTCCCATGTTTACACTATTAAAAATATGAATTTAGAATTTTAAAATTTGACCGCCATTTTTCAAGAAGGCTTCTTATGGAACAGTTTATATTTTTTGCATATATGAATAGTATACAATTATTCAATGAATATATGAATTTTTTATTCTTGACAATTTTTTTAATCTCAATGGTTTAGGAGATAGAGCCTGCAAATTTTGAAAAGTACCATGTTTTGCCTATGTTTTAGGATCATGTATAGGTAATTTTAACTGTTCTCAAAAGTCTATGATCACGTTATTTAAGAAACAATTTAAAATTAATATTCAAGTGACGTCCTATTTTTCCAAGTATATACAAAAACATAAGTAGTAAATAATGTGATTTATTACCAATTCATTAAATTATACACCGAACAAAAAATTAGCTATTATAATACAATATGGCCATTACAACAATAAGCATTAAATTAAATTATGTTAATCTTACAACAAAGTCTTTGATGCTACCTTGTTATTCTTCCAGTACATGTTCAAAGTGATCTTCATCGTAATAAATACAAGCATGAGCTCAAGTGATGGTAGGCTTAGTCGCCTTTGATATTACGGTATGGTAGATGGATATTTATATTTCCCTAATTTTATCTTGCATCTCTCTACTATTATAGCATATCGGTTTTCATATAGCTTGTTTTTTAGGTATCCCCAAAGAAGAAATCTAGCGGTGTCAGATCTGGTGACTGGGGTGGCCATGCTACAGGTCTAGGTGTTTCAATCCATTTACCAAGAAAATGAATGATTAAAAAGTACCTCACTGTATCATTGTTATGAGGAGGTACCTCATCCTATTGATACATCAAGTTTACTCTGGTGTTGAGAGGAATATCCTCAATGGTTGAAATCAGTACGTTTTCCAACATTTAATGATATATCACACCGGTCAAGGATCCTTGATAAAGTGTATTACTAATATTCTGTTGTAAAGGATGGCACACCAAAAAATTTATAGAAAATCTTATTTGATCATTATCCTTCCTAACAATCAGAGGGTTCTTACTTGACCAAAAGTGATTGTTATTTTAATTCACCATTCCTTTATTTTAAAAATTTGTTTCGTCTGTCCAAATTATTATACTTGATATAAAGTTTGGATCAATCATAGCTAAATCGAGAAACTAACAGGAAAATTCCAATCTTCTCTCTTTATCACCAGGAAGCATAGCTTGAAAGTTTGGTGCATTTGTAGGGGTGATATTTGTAAGCTTGAAGTACATTTCAAACTGATTATCTTGAAACACCACACAATCCTGCTACAGTAGAACCTCTGTTAACCGGCCTCGGATTAACCGGTCCTCGGATTAACCGGCCTATATCGCAGTGTACTGGTTGGATGAGAGTTTCCGAAAATTAATTGTAATAGAAACACTAAAGCGGCGGCGATATCAAACGACTTTGTCGATAGCGGTATCCCAATGTTGGCAGCGTAAAAACACCGCGGCACCAAAGCAGCGGCGAGTCAAACGACTTTGTCGATAACGGTATCCCATTGTTGGCGTATAAAAATACTGCGGTACCAAAGTGGCGGCGATATCAAACGACTTTGTCGATAGCGGTATCCCATTGTCAGCGGCATAAAAACACCGCGGCATTGGCACCCGTCGGTATAGCAGACATACACAGACAAAAACATTTGATGGGCCGCTTTTTTTTTCCACGAATCAATTTAGTATAGCCTCAATTTAGTATAGCCTACATTATGGAAAATATAACATTTCTTTTCAGTTTTCTTGGAAGCGTGTGTTGGTTTCGTTTGAGACGCGGTTAAATGTGTCATAAGATTTGACAGAGGGGGAATCTGTAAAAAAGCTTTGTAGTGTTTAATTTTTTCATGTTTGATGTATAATATACATAACATATTTATTAACATAAATATACGATACATTTATGTACAATAAAACGAGTTGCAATAACATCTTTATTGCATATTTTTTAGTGCTACCTAATTAAATAAGCTTTCTTTGAACGAAAACCAATTTTTCACAGGAGCCTCGGATTAACCGGTCAAACGGGACGCTGTATTTTTTGTAAACGATACAGAGTTTCTGAGATTTTCTTAAGTTTGTTAAGAAATCTTCTATTAGGAACTCGTTGGTCAGGAAACATATCTTCATGTGATGCAGCTAAGTAAGGAATAATTTTTGTTGCAGAGAAAGTAAAGTTCATTTTTTCATCGTTTGTAAATGCTATTTTAGATTTTAAACTATCGTGAATAACCCTAAAATATTTAGCACTAATATGCTGAAAAAAGATGCAACAACTTACATTAAAAAATAAACCCTATTCTAACTGTATTTTAGTCAAAAATGTAAAGAATTATGCCAGCTGATTTGATAACAATTAAACAGCTGTTAACAATAAACTGTTTGGAAATGAACCTTTTAACTGCTGACTAGTTTGTCAGCTATCGATATTGTGGTCATCATATTTTTAGTAGTTAAAAAAAAAAAAAAAAAAATTCATGTCCGCGATTCACTAATTTTACAACTTTTTTCACTACTATTTTATTCAAAACTAATATTCTGTTTAACAATAATGTGATTATTAACTTTTGAAAACAGTTAAATTTACCTATACATGGTGCCTAAACATAGACAAAACATGGTATTTTTCAAAATTTGCAGGCTCCTAAAACATTCAGTTAAAAAAAAAAAAATTGCCAAGAATAAAAAAGTCTTGAAAAATTCTATACTATTCATATATGCAAAAAAATACAGGATATTTCATAAGAAGTTGTAAAGGTGGGCACCATCTTGGAAAATGGTGGCAGAATTTAAAAATCCTAAATTCATATTTTAATGGGCATACAAATAAGGTAAATTCCTCCATTTAAAGTTTCCTGTAAATCTTACTGTTTCTGAGGTACCAATGGTGGCACAGTTAAAAAATAGATCCTATAGCTATAGACAAAATTTAAAATAACAATTTTGTTTGTCATAAAAAAATTAACTTTTTGTTTCGTGGCTTTTTTGTAAATTTAGTGGTTTTAGAGATATTTGACATTAAAATATTACAAAATGGCCACCATTTTGAAAATATACAAAAGAACGTTATGGTTTTTTGCACAGGGGTAAAAGGTTATGTAACAAATATTACACCAAATTTGAGCTCATATCGTTTTTATTTCCAAGATTAAGTGTTTAGTAAAAAAAAAAAAAAATGTTTATTGGAACTGTTTTTAAAAAATAGAATAGCCTGATGAAATTTGGGACAATATTTGCTAGACATTCTGTATGTATATGATGTGAATGTTATAATGAAATTTGAATTGTTTTCTGAAACTTTCTATTAGAAGTTGTTACCTGATTATAAAATAAAAAAATTGACAGTGAGAACCAATTGAAAAATATTGTGACTGGTTTAAATCTTACACGGACTATATCTTCCAGTTATGTTTTTATTGGACCTTACTTAAAAACATACCTTGTATTTTACTTCCACTGATATTGTAATGAATGGTAAATAATAATTACAATGCAAAGAGCAAATGAGCCTTAAAGCATTGAACTTTTATTATTTCTTCCTGTGAGTGGTGTAACTAGCTTTGGTATTATTTCCTATTATGTCTTGGACTATAAATATTGTTTTGTATTATAATACATGCTTGTTGGGTTTACAAGTTTAATTTGTTGAAAAATTAAAACAAAGTCTACTGTTCACAGAACCATTTATTTATTGTTATGATAACTAATGGTCCTGATTTATTTGTTGTTTTACAGTATGCACAAGAAACACAACATGAGAAAATTCTGCGTGGACTTGCTGTGGGCATTGCTTTCACCATGTATGGTCGTTTAGAAGAAGCAGATCCATTGATTACATCTTTATCCCAAGACAAAGATCCTATACTGCGTCGTTCAGGAATGTACACCTTGGCAATGGCATACTGTGGCACAGGAAGCAACCAAGCCATTCGGAAACTTCTTCATGTAGCGGTAAGCTTAGATTGAAATCAACTTTAAAGTGTATGTTTTATTTTGTTGCTCAACTAAATTCTCCAAATAAAATCAATAAGACTAATCAGAGAAATTTATACATACACACAATAGTGCCCTATGTCATGATTAAATAAAATTATTATTTTATTATATGTAAATACATAACATAAATTAAAAAAAAAAAAACTCTATTGTTAAGATAGTCATATGGCAGTATGGCAAATTTTATCATGGAAACAACCACTGTGTGTAATGATAAAATATTTATTTTCAACTCTAACATTTATTTTTTTGTGTGTGTCGATGGATAGCCTAAGAGAAACTATGTCAAGTTGTAAAACATATAGATTAATTCTTTATGTTTATTAATGCTTCATAAATAGTTTTTTTGTTCGTGTTTTAAATATGCTTCTTAGATTAATTTTATTATTAGTTTATTCAAATCAATCTCGTAATATAAAAAATATAATTTGTTACAAACTATCCCCCCCCCAAACCAATGATATCCATTGAACTAACTAACATTAACACATAAACTAAACACAAAATAAAATAACACAGTTTGATATAAAATCAAGATGAACAATAGTTGATTAAAGAAAACCAGCCAACATAAATAGCTAACTGAGAACACAACACTGATAAGATATTTGCAAATCTGATCCTGACAACAACAAATTGAAAAATTGCAATTCAACAGTACATTCACGTTCACTTGCATTGTTAAATAGGCTCTTCTGGTTTCAAGAATTATAGCCCTTAATATTCTTGGAATCACAATTGCATATTTTCACTGTGACAAATAAATGCTATATTTTAATTTTAGATTATGATTAAATCTCACAATCAATTTAGTCTGTTTTAATGAAATAGTTAGACACATTAGATTATCAACACATGCATTATTGGAAATAATATTTGGTCACAAGATTATACTAAATGGATAATGATTATAATAATAAAATGATATGAATAAAAAATATAAAACATAATACAAAAATTTCAAACTAAAATACTCTAAAATCCTTGGGAACAATTAACTCTAGAAAGTAGCACAATAGTCTATGGACCGTTTTTTAGGAAACTAACTTTGGACGGAAATCGATGATACAATTTCACCCTATGTGTGTAAATCATTAAAAATATCATTAAACTTACATAGAACAATAAAGTAAACTATACCTCCAAGATATTTCTAGAAATGTCAATTGCCTTAAAATATCATGTCTAGAAATCTGTTTACGTAATGTGCAATGTTAGTGCAAAATTAAATTGTAAAATGTAGCATAAAATCAGCAATACTGCTAGAATATAAAACTTGATTCATCACAACTAAATTACTCATGTGACCATGTTAACCAGTTTTTGGAATTTAAAAATCTGAAACTAAGAGCCGAAAGTGGTAAATTGGTTAAAGATGGGGAGCTAATTTATTCAGACCCAGTTATTAAATTATAAACATTAAAATAATAAAATGTGCTCTAAATTTAATAAATTAAATGAAACATTACAACATTAAAAAATAGATTGACAATTTTAACTCGTAAATCTAAAATATAATAAACTAAAAAAAATATTTTAAAAGAAACATGAAGAAAAAAAATATGCAAATTTCAGAAGTGCAATTCTTACAAATAAGAAATGTCGATTAAAAAGGGTTCATTTTAAATACATATAGTGTTGTGTAGTAGGCCCTTCATGAGGGAAAACTGAAGAACAATATTTTTAATTAAGT
Source organism: Aphrophora alni (assembly GCA_963513935.1). Taxonomy (NCBI): domain Eukaryota; kingdom Metazoa; phylum Arthropoda; class Insecta; order Hemiptera; family Aphrophoridae; genus Aphrophora; species Aphrophora alni. The sequence continues at coordinate 54,665,974 of OY740773.1, read as the reverse complement.
AGATCATAATGTAAGGCACAGTTAAAAAGAAAAATATTATTTTTTCAGAATTTGCAAATACGTTTTGAAATATGTTTTAAAGGAGTAGTTTTAATTCATTCTCAAGAATAGTTAGCCAAGGTTTGATTTTTATGATGCCTACAAGAGGCAGCATTTTATGTCGGTTATATAACTTTTTCTTTAAAGGAAGAGCAGTTAAAATCAATCTCAACATTTATGAAATTAATTTGAACAAATAGAAAATTAAAATTTGTAGGACTATATTAAAACAAAATTGAAGACTAATAATTTTGAGTATAATAATTGTAATTTGTGTGTGTGTGTGTGTGTGTGCGTGCGTGCGTGCGTGCATGCATAGCTTCGTGTGTGTGTGTGGTATGTATGTGTGTATGGTATGTAGAACGCAAATGTTAAGGAATTAAAATGTAAATGTAGATAAGTATACATGAGTCAAGGATTTATTTTAAAACCATCAAAAATATCTCTATATTTATTATCCCTATTTAATTGGAAAAATCTAAAAAATAGCCAAGCGGAAATTATTATTTTCAAAGATTTCATATTTTAAAGGTTTAAATCTTACTAAGTCGAAATAAGCCTTACTGAAATTAAAAAGTCTTACTAAATGAATTTTTTCCCCAAGATGAAGATCTTTAATAGATGTTTCCTTATTCTCGTACCTGAAAACGATACAGTCACCTCATTTCAACAACATCATCCCACCTGTTTTCAAGTTACTATTTACAAACACAACTTTTTCGTTTAATAATATTAGATAAATGTACTTTTTAAAACTTTCCAATCTTAAATGAGCTTTGTCACTATTATGAATATTTTTTTGTAAATTTTCTTTGTCAAATATTCTTAACAAATTTATGCTCATATTCCTTGATACGTTTTTGCATTTCTTTTCAAATGTTATCATTTATATTTTAATTTATTGATTTCCATATATTACTAAGTTATATATATATTTTCATCTTTGCTATTCATGCAGTATACAGTAAATTAGAATTATTACCATTTGTTTTTATGTCATATTTCTGATGAGAGTTTAAGCAATTCCCTAGATAGAATATAATATATATTGATGACTTCTGTACAATATCAGTAAGCAATTTAATTTATTTTAGAAGTTTGTTCATACTTCTCCTTAGGGTCCAATTAGTTCCACATGACCTCTGTTTCTTAAATGTATTAGTGATTTTTCGTTTTAGAAAATCAGCTCTACTTGAAGTAAAAAAATACGCCCACCATATATTTAATCTTTTGACTTTGCCTGCAGTTAATAGGTTCCATTATTTTCTATTTTCTGTGTACAGTAGAGTCCTGATAATTTGAGCTAATAGAGGCTGAGGTCACTTTGAATTGCAAAAACTCAGATTATACGGAAATAAGAACAAAACATAGGGTACTGTGTAAATACATTTTTTATTGAGTAGTAAATAAGGCTAATAATACATCACATACTTGTTTAGGCTAAAATAAAGAACGTAAAACAATCAAATTTTCTTTAAATTGTCCAGTGTCTTTCGTTTTAAAATAAGAGCCTCGGTTTTTATCAGTGATGTCACACCTTGTTTTAAGAAGCATAGTGTCAATTGGTGTACCTTCCACTTGTTGCTTTAGATAACTCAATTCCATGTCTATTGCTGCCAAACGTTCAGTGTCAGTCATCATGAGTAGTCTCTCTAGATACATTTTCATCTCCATTTTTTCAGCCGGTTCATTCATCATTTCAACATTTGAACCATCGGTCACTTGAAAACTGTCATCAGCATTAATCCATTCTGAAATCTCCCTTTATTTCAGCCCATGTCGACCACCCAACTACATCTTTCATCATAATTTTTTTAGGAAATCTATGAAGGTTCCTTTGCCTTCTGTATTTTGCGGTAATAGATGATGACAATATTTTTTTTTAAGCATTGTAAAATACCTTGATCCATGGGCTGAATTAAGTTTGTCACATTTGAGGGTAAGAACAATCCTCGGATTTAATCACATTTTAATTCTTCTTTGCTAGGGTGTGATGCAACATTGTCAAGAATTAATATTGCTTTGGGAGGCACGTCCTTTGGTCAGTAGCTATTTTTTTTTGTATCAGATACAAAATCAATAGAAAACCATTTCTTAAAAATAATTAATTTTATCCATCTAGACAGAATTTTGGTATATATATATATATATATATATATATATATATATATATATAAGACAACTAGTAGTTGATTTGCAGTAAATTTTGGTCTGTCTTGGATATTTTTTTTATTAGGTAGTGAGTTTTATATTATATGTGAAAGTTTAGTGAATACATTTTCAGTATCTGGTTACCCTTTATTAATATATAGGGTCGCTGAAAAGAAAATTACAACCCCATCCATTCAACTTTGTTATTAATTTAACATAGATAAACATAGTAACAAGGGCTGCTTTTATGAATACAAATTTTACTTTTTGACATAACCCTAGATCTGGTAAAACATAGCAATGTTAATTTTCATCGTTTGTTTAAAAATTAATAAAATATATTATTTTTACACAAAACCAAAGTTATAGGATATCATTTTTCTCAGAAAGATGCGTAGAATTTATCTATGTAAAATAAAAAATCATATGAAACGGTTTTGGAGTAAGTATGTTAGATGTCAAAAAATGAAGTTAACATTTTCCAGAAAAACCTGTATCATCCAAAATCAATAGCTTACCACCTTCTTCCAAGATATACAAAAGTTTTGTGTAATATTTGTGAATATTTATAGAAAAATATATATATTTTAGGTGAATTTTCAAAAAATAAATAAAAATTACGAAAAAAGGGAATATGATAATTTTTTTTTCTTTTTTATGCATTTATCAACACATGACCTGATTCTGTTTGTGTGTTAAATATGACATCTCAAAGTAATTAATTGTTATTGGCATCTATTGTCGATTTATTTCATATTGGTGAATAGCTCTTATTAAATTGTTTGTTGCTTTTATAAAACATTTTAATTAAATCTAGCGACAGATAACTGATGACTAAAATCATTGTTGCTGGCTGTGTTTCAACTAGAATTTATTTATTTCAGATATTAATCATTATTTGTTGAGCCAGCACCAAAATAATAATATTATTATATTCTGTATTTTTGCTAGAACAGGACATATACATAATTAATTTGAGCACATTCGTCTGCGAATTCTGTTGTGAAAACATAGAAGAAGCATGATTTCAACCAATCATAGAAGAGGGACAGAGCTTACAGGTTGAGGAGAGGGGATGATTTTATCACAATGTTAGCATTACCAATAGAATGTGTTCAAATTAATCATATTAGTAATTTTAAAAACATTGTTGAACAGCCAAGACGAACAGAAAATATTTTGTCTTAAAATTCTATCTACTACTATCTACAAAGAAATACAATGTTAAGATAAAATCTTAAAATTACCAAAATGTGTCAGCAAGGATTCTTTTTATATTATAGATTTTTTTTTTTTTTTTTTTTTTTTTTTTAAGTTTAGTTTCTGACTTATATGTAGTATAGAAAAAGTTGTGAAAGTCAAAAATCAATGGCGATGATGACAAAGGTTTTTTGCTTTTAAACAAACTTATTTTGGACATGATGTCTATCTGTCTGTCGTCTACCATCTGTGCAGCACTCTATATAGTCCTAAACGCATAGACCGTTTTTAATCAAATTTGGTATTCAATTTTTGTCTTATATTGAGAATTTTTTCCCCAATTTTTTTAAATTACAAATTTCAGGGTGACTGGCTGTCTTAGGAAAAAACACAAATTATTTTCTTAAAATCAGCTCTAATGATTTTGATTAAATTTTGCTCAAGTGTAACCAAACAAAGTATCAGTCGCCATCTTTCCAAAAATGCTATTTCATGAGTTATCAGTAAAAACCAAAAAATTGTACATGCGGCTGTTTTATAGATGTAATTTTTCAAAATTGGTTCTATCGATGTTATTCAACTTTTAGTTAATTACCTCAAACACATCTGAAAAATCACAAGTAAAAAAAATATTATGGGTCAGGTACATTTGGAAAAAAACAAAAATGAACCTTGACAGTCATTAAAAGTTAATTTTAATCAATTTACAAACAGAAAAGAAAGCCCTATTTAAATATGATTTTAAGAATGGTGGCCACGGTTTATTTTCAGTTTTTGACTTGATAATTATCAAATTGAGATTTTTGATGATAAATAGTTTTGGATGGTTTTTGTTTGGTCTTGAAGTGAAAAGTTTGTGCAACTTTTTGCACCGTTTATTTGTTTTAACTCATTAGGGTAATGCGGAAGGAAAGTCATTATGATCAAGAGAAAAGAATACTGGGTTAAGAATAAATACCATGATTTAATTAATACCTTGATTAAAAAAAGTTCTACAATCTCATCTTGGACTTCTGAGATTTAAAGGCCGTTGTAGATGATGACCTAAAAAGAATTTAGGTGAAACTGGATACACAGACTCTGTGCCTTAGAGTTTTTGATGTGAATTAGCTATTTGTGAAAGGCTCCTTTACGATAATAAATTGAACACAATTCCCCCCCCCCAACATTACATTTTTCAAAAGCGTTTTAACGATAATATAAAACAACCTGCAACTCGATATATTACTGAAATGGTAAGATTGTTGTTGAAACATGTTTGAAGAATAGAATTTTTTTTTCAAGTATTGTCTCCAATTTATTAATTTGAAATAGTTATGTCCTCTCACAAATTAATATTTATTTTCAGTTGCACTAAAAAAACTTATTTCATCTAAATTTCACATAAAATCATGTGTTTTTCTAATCTATTTCTCTTTATGCAACAGGTATCTGATGTGAACGATGATGTCAGGCGTGCAGCAGTCACAGGTCTTGGATTTCTTCTGTTCAGGTAAGAAAAGCATTTGATACATTGGTAAATGTAGAACAATAATTTGTTATTTGATCTAAATTGTATAATTAGAAAATTATTTATAGTTAGAATTTCATTGACTACATAACGACTGAATATAGATCAATTAATACAATAAAATTAATAGCAGGATTTAATAAATGGTACATTTATAACAAAAAATGTTTATACATTTTCTCTACATGTTGCCTGTATGTTTGTTACATACCTCGTAGTTATGTACGATTGTTACATATCAGTCCTTATGAAATTTAGGAATAAGCTTATGCTTTGCTACTGGGCTTAAACGATCTATGTGGAAGTTTTAAACAATTTTATTTTCCGTTTTAAAATGGTGGCCATTGAAAACAGAGCCTGCACCATTCTAAAGTTTGAACACAGATGGCCTGAGTAAGATTAATGTGTACGCTCTGAAGTATTAAATATAATAGCGTGAAAAAGATTTAAAAAGTACAATTAGAATGTAAAATTAAATTCAACTCCTTTCTAAAACTTACCTACCTGACCAAAATTCTTCACTTATTATTTTTGATGTTTCATTTACATGAATTGTAAGTTAAATAAATCATTATTTACATAATAGTTGCACTGTTTTGTACCCTTTGATTTCCTTTAAAACTAGATGTAACTTTAATGTAACTAGTTTATTAGCATCAGTTTCAATTATAGTAAATCATATAAAATAGTTAGATTGTTTACAGTTTTAATGAATTGGACCACTAGCCACTTATTGGTGAGAGTAAAGGTTTACATTTCAGTAGAATTCAGCATTCTCGGGTTAATATCAATGGATGCAGCATATATTTAGCATTACTGAATCATAACTACAATGCAAAGATCACAGCCACCCATAAAGTATTTAACTTTTAATAATTCTCCCTATGAGTTAGTTTGTAAGAATGAAATATTGAATATATTAAAACATCTAAGGCAGAGGTGTCAAACTCAATTTTGCAGAGGGCCATATATTAAATTTAGAATGTGTAGACGGGCTAGATTCAAATAAACAAAATATACTGAATTATTATAACATTTTATTTATTTAATTTATAGTATAATATACGGTTGTTAAAAATCATATCAAAGTTATAAAAGAGGGTGATTATTTTGAGTTCGAGGATCCAGATACCTGATTTCTCTTGTTTTTGACAAGCTCATTGATGTCAGGTATCATATTCGTTGTAATTATTTTAAGAATTCATTGATGAATTCATTTGTAAGTCTCGTGCGATGTTTGTTCTTATTTATTTTCATGACGGAAAACATCTGCTCATATAAATAGGTGCTACCAAACATGCACAGAATGCGTGCTGCATGCTTTTTTAATTCCGGGTAGTTTTCCAAACTCGTGAAATATTGTGTATAAAATGTAAGAGCGTTAACCTCTTTAAATTTTTCTTTCAAAATACTGTCCGATTGAAGATCTATCAACTTCATTTGCAAATGAACTGGTGCCTGTGAAGCTTCAAAATCGAATGGATTATTGAAAATTGGGATTTCCATTTCATTCATTTTGTGGAAGTCTTCAAAACCGACCGTATTGCTTCGATTACTCGACTCAATTGACTCACGTCGCGCCGACGCACTCCTTTTATATCGATAAGGAAGGTTCTAGTCTAGACTCGAAGCGCATAGAAGATTCTATTGTTCTCAACAAAAAATAATAGGGTATTCCCGCTTGTTGCTAAGTGATGGCGTTACTGTCTATCTCTCTCGCTTGTCTAGGCATGCGCTGACCTTGAAATTACTTATAAATGTAATGTGCGCATTTTAAAACTTCCGTAGAGGAATTGAGTGAAGTCTAAAAGCTCTAAAAAATATGATTCTTCTTTCTGTGACACATTGCGATCGCGAGCCGTATCATTGACATGGCTGATCTAAGGAGCGAGATCTACTGTTCATAGAACCATTAATTTAGGTGGATATTCATTATTAGTCAATACATTTTGTTAACAAAACAAAAAGGAGTTGGCGTTGCATTTTTGAATTTATGTCTTGGTTTGAAGTAAGGGCAATCTTTATATTATGTTCAGTACTAAAAGTATCTAAATATTACTATAATGAACTGGGGGGTTTTTTTTTACAATAAAAGTTTACAAATATCCAAAAAATAATAGAACCGATTTTAGAATAAACAGTGAGCATGCAAAATAGAACGTATAAGTTGCTGTTAGTTTTAAAATTATTCAACTATGATTAACTAGGACAATACACAGTGTTCAAAAAGGTAAGGAATATTTAAATTAGTCTTAAACTAGGAAAGGTAGAAAATTCTAATCCTACAAATATTTTGTGCTTCAAAAGAAAAAAATAATTTTTTTTGTCACATTCTCTATTTTTGGTTCAGTTCAAACATGGGGGGGGGGGAGTGGGAATTTTGAAATTAATTACAATCAAGTGTCCTAATTTTAAAGGTCTTAATAATTTTTTTTTTTTTTTTTTTTAATGTTTAAAGAATAAAAACCTCCCTGTTGTTGCACTTGTTTTTGTCATGATAAAAGGGCCCATATAAGGAAGTGCACAAGCCAAAGTGATTTTCTTTAAACCGGGGAAAAAGTTTACCTGTCTGAAAGAAAAATTTTTATTTGAAGTTTCTAGGAACGAAAAACACTAGTTAGATTTTTAGGAACTATTAACATCAGTGAATGGTAAAATTCACAACAAATTTATCAATAACCTCTTTAGTAAATTTATTGGAACAAATGGATTCTGCATTAAAATTTTGTTTGAAAAAATACAACTTTATTTAAATATATATATATATATATATATATATATATATTTAAGGATGTAAAAAAGATTAATAATTTTGAATATTAGTCCCTGAGGGTCTTTGTACTGAAATTTAGTTAGCTGCCCCATTCATATTTTTGTTAATAAATACAAACATTTATAATTGTTTTTGTTATTGTTAGATTAAGATTAAATTTACACATAATTTAAATATTTTACAATGGTTTTAACAGAATTTTTTAATGATCTGTACAGTTGTTTTTCTTAAAAACAAAAAAAAAATTCCTTTATTCTCTTGGATCAGTAAAAACTGTGAAAATTAAAGAGGAACCATTATTAAAGAGACTATAAATGCACGATTTCCTAAATTTGTACATTTGTATTAGAAATTAATTTTAAATTGTATTACATCAGACAAGATTTGAGTGTATATGATCAAACAGATTCATATACATTTCTGCAAAGTTATGTATCTCACGAGCACATGTTATAGTTGAAAATCATGTTACAAGATGATTAAGAAAATTAATTACAAACCATAACGTTTAAATTCATTTAGAACTTAATCTTGATTATAGCTAGTATAAAATTATAGGTGTATTCCCTGGTTTGTAACAAAATGGACAGTTCAGCGTCGTGATATATAGATGCATATTACTTAATTTTGAAAGTTACTTTTTTGAAGAAAAACTTTTTACACGAATGACATTGATGACTTTTCACTCGATTATAAGTAAGCAATTTTGGTGTGCACATTTACATTTAAAATTTTGGTCTTCAAGACATTACTAAGTCCAAGTTGTGTTTCTCTCTCTCTCTGAAACTCTAGACTGAATAAAATTCACTCGAGTGTAAGACTAATTTTAGAAATGACCTTATTTATTTTATATGACCTTTATCGCAACTTGAACTCTTTTACGATAAAGTTGAATTTCAGAATAGATTACTCTTTTTCTTATAATACATGCATCTTTGCTTTGTATTATGAATTAATTTTAAAATTAACGCAACAGTGTTCATATATATTTTAAAAAATACCCTTAGCCTTTGAATACTCTAATAGCATCAGAGTTTAATAAGAACAAAAGTTGGTCAAGAGATATCCAATATGGAAGATGAAAGAGAGGGATCTAACCTAAGACAACACGAAAAAAGGTGTAGATCATGCTAGGTCTCATGGGGTTGCCATAAAAAAAAAGTTTTTATTTTAAGTTATACATTATAATTTAAGCTTATAAAACAAGTGTTCCTCTATTATAAGTGTATAATCCTATCTGTTTCATAAACATAGATGACTTATATTTCAGACCATAAATTTTGAACTTTAAAATATACTGCTGTTTGCACTGATCATATTAGTGTTGTTTAATTTAACTGGTTAAACATTTCATTCCATTGTTATGGTTATCTAAAACTAAAATTTTATGTTTTGGTTTTTTATCAAGATATCCCACATATCACATTTGATTATAAATCAGTTTCTCATTTGGGCAGCCACTACACGGACATCAGACATACAACAGACAACATCCCAAAATATAATTTTATTTTTTACAAACAACCTAAAAACGTGTATTTCTGTAATACTTAATCGTCTTGGCCCATTACATTTTCTCTATTCTAAGTTTAAAGGCCTGGCTGATACCAGGCATTATTAAACAATGTAGGAAATCTGGTTCTTAGAATAGTGTTATTGGTGGAATAAAAGGAACATTTTATTGGTCTTTATCATTGGTAACAGTCTAATGATTATAAAAAAGTTTGTAATTCAGACCATTCTTTATTCTTTATTTTCTAGGTGACTGTTTGGTAAATTCATTTTAAATTTCTTATACTGTTCTTAACCAATTTTAGTTGTTAAAACACTTTATTTCTTAGAGCTTTGACATTTTATAACAAGAAAAATCTATATTTGTGTAAATATCTAACTTAAAAAGTCTAAATTATTTAACTCACATTGTAACAAAACAGGAGCTGACTTGTAACTTAAAACTTAAAATTTTATGTGTAGGTGGTTTTCCTTCCATGATCCATAATTTAATGCAAATGAACCAAAATATTTGTCAGCTTATTATATTTGCTTATAATATAGGCTTATAATATTAGTAGTTTATTGAAACCATCACCTGGGTTATTTAAGGTTTCTTTTTACTGGTAGATTCTTTATTAATCTCATTTCATGCAGCTCGAAAATCTGCATATTTTTATACTAATATTAAGGTACATGAAACAAGCATTTCCCTAAATAATATGAAAAGAAATTTGTGTCCTGTACATCATCTTATTAAGCTGCATGTCAAGTTTTAAATTTAAAAAATGTTTTCCAAAGTAATTAATTTAAAATTCGAAATAGCTGTTGAGTTTCACATATGAATTGAATGCATCATGCAGTAGTATGCAAAGTGTTCATTGAAAATTCATTCAGCACTGCTATGAATGTATAAAGAACGAGTTATTTCCCATAGGACGTTCTCACTCGAGTATTTTCACCCCCTTATGTTTTATGTGAATAAATTTTCATGTTATTCTGACTGTTACGAGTGTTTGACGTGAAACAAATGAAAAATATTTCTTGTTCTAAAATGCTAGTATTCACAGATAATAATTTGAAGTGGATCATAGACTGGGTAAAGTTTTGGAGTTGAAAGTATTATGAGTGGGGGATGGGTAGGTAATTGAGATTATAAAATGTGTGAAAAGATTGAGAAAACTGTTTAAAAAGTACATGTGTGAAAGTTTACTTAATATTTTAAAATTATTAGTAGTAAATAACAAAAATATTGTACTAACTTTCTTATACACTAATCTACAAAACCGAAAATAATACTCATGACTATCTCTCCAAAAACGTTTCTATACTAATTTTATGTAAAAAATGAGTTTTTTTGTGGAAGATAAGAAACTCGTCCGTATATCATTAAATTTGCTTTATTTGTGCCAACTTGTCTAGAGCGTTTTAGTTCATTTTCATTTTTGAAGAATTATTATACCAGAACCATAATTTTTCCTTACTTCGATTTGACATGTTGGTTTCACATATTTTATGCAAAATTTTAATGAAAACTATAGAGTAGGATTTAAAAAATATATGTCTCTTGTAAAAAACAGGTCTAAGGATGATTTTTAAAATCGGTAACTCACAAACCAGCATTTTTGGAGAGATAGTGACAAATAAGTTTTGTTTTAGTTCTCAGGCTATTCTTGAGCAAAATTTTATCAAAACTATTAGAGCCGACTTTGAGAAAATTGTAATTTTGTGCTTTTTCCCTTATGTCAGTTAACACCTGAATTTTGGGTTAGGTATGGCCAAAATATCCACAAATGTGATTAAAATCGGTCTACACGTTTGATCTGTGGAACAGTGTACATACACAAATGCTAGACAGACGGATATAATTATTCCAAACTCACTTTTTTGAACTCAGAGAACATCAAAACAGATATATTTGAAAGAAAAAAAACCTCTTACAGTCCATCCCATAACTTATGCTATACTTTATGAGAAAATAATAACAATATGTATTTTCAGACTAAAATAAACTTACTGTACTTTAACAGATAATAAAAACAGTTTTTAAAATGATGCATTTTGAGAATTATCATAATTTCATTTAAGTGAAATATTTAACAACTGGGAATAAAAAACAAATATGAATTAGATGAGTTATAACCATAGGCTATATCATCATATGTAAAGGATAGTGTTACATAAGAATAACCTCATCTCATGGTTTCAGCCACTGTATACATAACATTAGCATATTATAGGACCACTTTACATAAAAGTTTCTTTCTTGTAGTGTGGTTAGAAATGTGTACAAACAATTTATAATATTCCTAAGTGAGAAGATAAGTAAATTTTATCTGAAGGTTTAAATAAATTAAAAGAGAGAAAAAAACTGAATAAAAACATGGAAATAAATTTCTCACATACCCATCCACAAAACCAAATGCTAATCGTAAATATTATTCATCACTATCTCTCTAAAAATGTCAATACATTATTTATAAGTGAGAACAAAAATGTTATGTTTTTCATTATGTATTTCTTATTGGAGATAAGTTGGTCAATAAGTTCCCTCTTAATGACTTTTAGTGGCATTGAGAAAAAGGAAAAAAAATTAATAGATATTGATTTGTTTGAATGAAGTCTCATATTTTATGGATTTGTTTTCAATAATAACAAATGAATCGTGAACTAATATGTTTTGTTTGGGTCCTTAGAGGGTAAATGTTAGGAAAATCATCATAGCAGAGTTTTTAAGGAAATCAAAGTTTTGAGTATTGATTCTGTGATGGTTATATCCAAATTCAAAGTTCTAGAAAACCGTAAAAGAACACTAACATGTTTGGTCAAAATATATCCACATACCAGATTTTACCATAATCACTTCACGTTTTTGGGCTGTAGAACACTCTTCAGACGACAGATAGACATTATTTAAAACAAATCATGTTATTTTTAGGAAAAAAGGCCTCAAGAGTCTTTAAAACAGTTATTTTTGCAAAAATTCGACCTCAATTTTTTCACCCAACGTTATCAATGTATATTAAAAAAAAGTACAATTTCCCAGACATATGTACATAAACACATCATTATGAATTTTGAAAATGTTAAAATAGGACCTAAACTTGCTTCATTTGTGCTCTAAGTGAATTATCAGTGTAAATAATATTTGAATAAATCTAGCTTGTAATCAAGATGTTTAAGGTTATTTTTTCTTTTGTTAATACAATTATGAGCATAGTGTTTTCACACAAGTTAGGGTTATTAATTTTCATATTTCATTTAAATTTGAACAAAATTGGTGTTACCAATTTAATGTCTTTTATGACTGATTACTAATTATTCATAACTCAAGAATTGACAGTTTTGGAGTGGCGACAAATACATATTGTTTGTGTCTGGTTTTAATCAAAATCCTGAGAGCTGATTTTAAAAACATTTTAAAAGTATTTGTGTTTTTTCCTTATGGCAACTATCCTAAATTTTGAGTTATCAAAAATTAGGCCTAAATTTGACTCCTACATACCAAGTTCGATTAAAATTAGTCCACACGTTTAGGTTGTAGAGCACTTACACAGACATCATTAAAAAACTACTTTTTTGGACTCAGTGGATGTCAAAATGAATATATTACCAATTTTTGACCAATCATATTACTTCTTCTATATTATGTATGTGTGAGAATGTGAAAAATATACCATTTTGTAAATTGAATTGTTAATACCAAATAACTGTAACTTCCAATTTTGAAACAAAGATTTATGGAATTTTAAAATCTCCATATTCACAAATTAGAAGCACTAAAATTTCACTCTCAGACCCAAATTGTTTGTGACTTATTTTCCGTAACTAATTATACTAGTGCTTATTGGGGAATATATTAAGTTCAGGAAGTTGTCTGTATATAATAATGTTAATATCTTTTAAGTAGAGTTTGCACAGGTAGATTTATACATATGTACAAACAAATTGAGTATTACCATGTTGTGAAGATGTTAGAATATATTTGAATATAAATTAGCTCTTTGAGGAATGTCTTCTGGTAATGTAACTTATAACATAGTATATTACATGATATTATCAGTATGTGATATAACAGTATGGATTGTTTTTGTTGTCATTGTAATTATTATAAACACTAGTGTTGATTCTAAATCAATTTGTATTATCTGTAACGAATATAAGGTAGTCCAATCTCCCCCACGGCAAAGCAAGGCAATCACTTTATGTTTTATCTTTGTAATATCAGAACTCTGAAAGCAACATTACTTAAAAATCATATATATTAGGAACCAACTCTGAAAATGGCCATTGGACAAAATCAATTTCCAGCCTTAGGATTTATGTTAAAACAATTTATCTTTTCATAATTGAAGCACAGAAAGATGAGTGGAGGGAGCGGTTAAGGGATTAAAAATAGATTCATCATCTATTATTTCTTCATAAACCACTTTTTGTTCAAGTTGCAAATGTCCCCTGACCTGGTCCAACGTAAGCTAACCTAACCTAATTGCTGTAATGGAGCTGAAAACGTTGAGTCAACCTATTTCAACAAAATCCTTTAGTCTGTTATAAAAATAAAATTTAGAAACATACAAGAATTGCTTGTTTAATAGTATTAGATGTTAAAAAAAATAATATTAATATACACCTAGAATATTATAAATTAATAGAAACAGTTTACCACTAATTATGTTACCTGATTTATAACTTTGGTCGTTTATTATTTGCATATAATCATAGGTTTGGTTATTTTAAAACTAGCAAAGTTGAATATTATGACATATTTAGAACTATGTTATTATAAATATTAGGATTGAATATATATTTCACAAGATGTACATGTTAAAAATTTTGCATAAAACATAATATATGGAAATTTGGTGTCCTCTTTAGCAATACATTCTTAAATTCTGCAAACTTTCTAATAAATTATATCTCAAAAAGCTATCTTTTTTGTGATTGTTAATCGTGTTTTTCACATGTCTCAATTACTTTTTATGGTTTAAATATTTTGATTTTACCATCTGAAATAGGGAACAAAAGTATAGTAAAAAACATTTTGAAGTAAACTTACAAGATCTGTTTTATCTTCTCAAAATAATATTGGTGGATTTATGTACGGTTATTTATTTTCCAATTGTGTAATGAGGAAAGTACCGTAATGGTGCTAAAAATTCGATATCATCTTATGGATGGGTTTTTCCATTTTGAATTGCTATTAACACATTTGTACCTTTTACAGAATCATGTCTGACTATGTGTCTATTGTCTAATATCTTCGTCTTGTATTATCTAATATATATATATATATATATATATATATATATATATATATATATAAACAGTGCTCCAATACTCAACATTTTAACTTTATTGTGTAGTAGGCGTTTTATGGATTTATTACATTTTGTTCCAAGTTGCTTAATTGTAGAGAATCAAAACATGGTAGGGAATCGAAATAGAGTAAGATATGTTATGGGTATTCATTATCTTAAGAGAGTGATGTTAGGTGACATCTTCCATTGAATGATTAGATTTTGAGCTTTATCTCTTAAAGGATGAGAGTGAAAAGTAATTATCATAAATTATAGGAATGGATTTTATGAATAACTCAAAACTTTGCAGTCCCCAATATGTTATAGTTAATATGTACAGAATTTGGTCTAATTCATCTTATAGGGTTGGGGTGTAAATAGCAATTGATCTTAAATTTTTTGAAAATATCTATTAATGTCTCAATTTTTATAAAACATGTGAATTTTTGGAAAAAATTTGTTTTGATTAATTTTGATATAACTTATAAATCTACTGTATGTTTTTAAACCTTTCCAATACCGGATGTTTTTTTAAATGCTTGTACTAGAAATGACATTTTATCTATGGTTTATGCAATACATGCCTGCTTGTTTTTTGATAATGAAGCTATTGTTTTTTGGTTGTAAAAATCATAACTGCTATTTATTAATAGATTTTTTTCACTGTTAGGAATCAAAAGGGTTTCCTGGAGTGGTGTTCTAATGTAATTAAAATGATGTGGACAATCAGTGATTTAGTGCTAAAAATATTTATATTGAGAATTTCATTATTATTAACCCTTAACTACTATACTGACGTCTCACAGACGGTGCCAATTTTTATTTTCAATTCTCTCCCCTTCCCCCATCCCCTAGGAACTGGTCCGGCCGTTTACCTCTAAGTTGAGTCAAGGTCTTTGACCAGAGAAAGTTGGTCCACTCTACTCATCTTTGTTTGTTCGTTATAGTGAATTTCCGTCTGACAGACGTGGTTTAGTAGTTAGGTTATTTTGCACTTGTAATGGTGACATCTGGTTGACGTGGTATAGTAAGCGCCAGACCCGATATCCATGCCAGACTAGAAACCCTCTTATAACTAAATTTTAATAATTATATTAGTTTACTGTTTAATTTATCTAAGTAAAATAATTTTTGTTCATAATTTAAATGTATTAGTACTTACTTTCCCTATTTCTGGTGATCAAAAGCAGCAAAAAAAAGATAAATATTTTTGTTTTGTTTTTGTTCATAATGAACAAGACCAAAGCCAAAAGCGTTCATATTCACTATAAAACTTATCTTCCTCAATGTAAAAACATTTTAGCTTTATATATTACAACCTTTATAATTTCAAATTAAAATTAAAAAATCCAATCCAATATTTTGTATCTTTTTTTAATATAGGGCAGTGATGGGCAATTTTTTAATCAAAACTAAACAGTTTTGAATTTTTTTTTGTTTTCATATTACCATTTAACTAAAATAAGGTAAAAAAACTTTTTTACAAAAAACTTAAAAAAAAAAAAAAAAAAAATCAAAAAATGACGTCTGACAGACGTTGTATAGTATTTAAGTGAGTATTTGAGCATATAGTAGTTAAGGGTTAATGATTCTATACACATAAGTCATCTCTAATTAATTTCTATTTTTTTTAATATGCTTAAATATAAACATTCAACATTAACCTCATTTACAAGTTAAATATCCTAAGCATTCCAAAACTATCCTAATGAGTATGATAGAATATATATATATATATATATATATATATATATATATATATTTAACTCTTGTAACCCCAGAACAAAAATTGGAATTAGTACAATATCTGTACATACACACCACTACCAAAAAAATGTCAAAAAAATACCAGGGGCTAAAGGGTTTTTTTCCGGCATTTAGGTAAACATTTGGTATTGTTATGAGTAAGGTCTCAAAATGTTAGGATTAAAATGTATTGCAAAATAAAAAAAAGTATTTATAAGTATTTACAGTTGTTTAACCCACACCCCTTCAAAAATAATAATTAAAAAAAAGTTTATGGGAGACTTTTATAAAAGAAATAAATAAGAATTTACTTGTGGGAAGTTACATCAATTCATTCTAAATATCGTATTCTGTGTATATATATATATATATATATATATATATATATATATATATATATATATTGTATTTATAAATCAAATATCAAACTTTTAATAACTTTTTTTAAATAATTATATTCTAAATGTAAAAAAAAAAGTAAAGTGAGATATGGCTTACCAAATAAATTTGTAAATTTGTCAATTCTTTAGATATCAACATAGAATTGTTTATATTTATACTAAAAGATAACTTTTGGAAAATGAAAAATGAATAAAGGTGAAAAAATCAATAGGCTTTGTTGCATTGTGGGCAATCTGTAGGCCCAGGTAACTCATGAAAATCTAACCAATATGTAAAAATTTGGCCTTCTACTTCATTTACACTTTCGAAAATTTCATTATCTTCCTTTTCTCCTATAGAAGAAAATTTAGAACTATCACTAAATACCTGTCTACGAAAACGATCTTGAGACGAGGTACTTTTAATGGAGTAGGCCTAGCACATGCTTGTGTTGAAGAAGGTTGATCAACAATAAAGTCCCTGTCAGTAAATAAATTATGACCAAGAATGGTGGAATCGTTTTCTGGTTCAAATGTAGGGTCCATGTCACTATAATCACTATCAAATAATGCAGAATATTCCGACCGGTCATCATCTGAAAGTTGAGTTGTCCAATTGTCTTTCAACTTCACTTGGATGATTTACTGTATTTTCGTCTTCCATTTTTATATAATAAGGTCTACTATAGTTAAAAATTTAATAACACTATCCCAATAATAAATATTACTACTCACAAAAACCAAAACTCACAATAATATAAACATGAGGAAAAATAAGCTTAGTTAGACAACACCACAGAAATAAACACAAGTGATGTAAGCTACTGTATTGACTCATAGCTGAGCATGTACAGCGTTGTCAAACAATTGCATAGAGTAAGCAATGTTTTTAGTTTGTTACAGTGTGTTTAGTAAACATAAAAATATTTAAAATTGTTAATAATTCAATAAGAATAAAATATACTACATCAAACAATCTCTGCTAGTTGTAAAATATGTATTTATACATGTTAAAAACACTAAAACTATGGCAACGATAGATCGGTGTCTAGGATTTTTTGCATACTATATAGTGATGAAATATCATCGCTATGGGATTTTTTGCGTAATTCATTGGCGTCTGGTGTTCAAAGAGTTAAATATAAATTTTAAGATTTACTGAAATGGTTTACACATCTTGCTTGGTCAATTTCCTATTGCAGACTGTGTTTGTATTGATCGCTCGTATTGAATTCTCTTCGATTAGCAATCTTATCCTGTGACAACACCCTGGTCACGTTCTGGCAGAGTGTCTCATTTCAACCTCATGCCAACTTTAGCCGCCGACAATTGATTGTTGATAACTCCTTGCTGAGTCTGACTTTCCTGCAACCAAGTGCCAACTCTTGTCACTGACCACTGACTGTCACTGCATTTGACCTCAATTTTCTACCAACCTTGGCTTATATACTCTTGGTCATTTGTGATATGTTAGTAGGTTGCAAGCCAAGCATTTACCTAACTTTTTGTACTCTTTCATACTTTTTTGTTTATACTCTGATATCTATCGATTAGACTTAGAATATTTATCTGTTACATTCAACTTAACTTTACTTTAAATCCTAAATTAACCCTAAATCTTAACAACACCATCAGTTTTAAAACGGCATCCCGACATTAGGTAATGACTTTTAATTGGTTTTAATTTAATTTAAAATTAAAGGTTATTTTTTTTTATGTTCATATTACATAAATTTTACTACTACATTTAACCTAATTACTGGGTACGTAATTATGAAACTTAGGGTAGAGATTTATTTGATTAAAACTACTGTAAAATCTTGTTAATGGTGATAATGGCCTTTTAGAGCTCGGGTCTTGTTGTTCTTGCTCAATCGTGCCAGAAACCGCCTTCTACTGTATATTCTTTGTATTGTATAAAATCTGTATTGTTTTCTCTGCTTGACATAGCAGCTACATCATATGTAATAGTTTTGTTTTTCACTCTCAACAAGGTTATTGAAATTTTGTATAAAAATGTCCCCACATATTGGAATTGCTCTGTATTTTACAACAAGTAACTTACAATTTAAATATTTTACCTAACTAATGTTTTAAAATTGTCTCACTACTTTTTATTTTACTAATCATCCCATTTTAATTAGATTTAATTAACTAATACCCTTTTTCAAATAATTACATGTATTTAAACAGTCTAAAATTTGCTTTTTACAACATATATAATATTTATATCTATACAATATTATTTCTAATTGTTTTCTTATATGTACACAATAATCTCTTACATCTAAAATTTGCAATATATGTAAAAAATTTTACATTAAATATGTTTCTACAATTCCCAATTCATTCATAGTATTTTCGTAAATGTTTCGTTGTACAAATGTTGATGTCCGAGTTTATCTTCACACTTGGAGCCTAACACAGTGTTAGCAAGGTCTGTCTGTTGTCTCAACACACTGCAGTGCTGTAAGAAACTGTTTCTTGAACAAAATTAATGCCACATCCTTCAAAATACTTTAGGAATTACATGAATTTCTTGACATTATCCCACTCATTTGTTAAAGTTTAGCAATATGACCACCTGGGTAAACATGTACTGGAATCCCTTCGGTTTTATTATTATTATTATTATTATTATTATTATTTTGTTTGGTTTCCATGGAATTCTACCTTATCATAATTATTCTCCTCCTAGAAAGTTACACGTTTTTCACATAATGCTTCATGTTTTTTATGATACAATTGTCGTATTTTTGGATGAAACTATCCTGGGTTCATATCCGATCTTTGTAAAGTTTTATTAACCGGGGATGGGAATATAAGTGTTCCCAATCTTCTAAACCTGACTCCCGCCAAACTTTCGTTGTGTTTAGTTGATTAAATTCTTGATTTCAGAAAATGTCAAATTCATCAAGGCTACCTATTCAAAGTATTAAAGTGCTGTAATCATATTTGGTAATATCTAATAGGTTACAGCTTTTTAACTGTTGTATGAAATTTCATGTGTCAGTGTTCATGCTACACACATTGTAGAAGTCTTTTGTCAGCATTCCTTACCTTCCATTTGCATCTGACATTGATTTTTTACCAACCTTGGCTTATTCTCTTGGTCATTTATGACATGTTTTTGTATTATATCATTATCCATTTCAAAGTAGAAAACCTCAAAGGACATCTGGAAATTCTCAGAGCCACTCCTTTATTGGATATGGCTGCTGCAAGTGACCAGATGAAAGTAAAAATTATCTTTGATCACAAATACAAAGTTCGCTTCCCCATTAGGGAAGACTGGATGGGAGGCACGGAATGTGTGCCAGCGGACTCCCAAAAATGGTTCACAGACAGATCCAAAATGGAAGGTGGTGTGGGGGCAGGAGTGGTGGGACCAAGGTTCAAAAGACATGTGTCCCTCAGTGCTGACGCCACCATCTTTCAAGCAGAGGTACATGCCATCCATTTGGTGGCAAATCATCTGATCAATAAAAACCAATGCAAACAGAAAATTAGCATTATGTCGGATAGTCAAGCGGCATTAAAAGCACTTCAAAGTAACAACTTGAGATCAAAGATGCTTCACGAGTGCCATCAGGCCCTAAACCAGCTGGCGGACAAGAATAAAGTTGAACTTGTCTGGGTGCCAGGGCATGAGGGAATAGCAGGCAACGAGGAAGCAGATCAGCAAGCTAAACTTGGTGCATCTAAACCCTTTACAGGGCCATTTCCTATATATGGATTTGGCCCTAGGGATTACCAGGAGGTTATTACCAACTGGGCCAACAAAGTAATCAACAGAACCTGGAATACATTGCCGGGTCTTATACATTCCAAGAAGTTCCTTAGTCCTAATAAAAGGAGAGGGAAGGAAGTGTTAAACCTAAGCAGAAGAGAGCTAAAACTCCTCTGTGGTATACTAACAGGACATATCCATTACAGGTACCACTTAAGTAAGATGGGCCTGGTGGACGATGATACTTGCAGGTACTGTGTTGAAGAGGTGGAAAGCATGGAACACATCATCATGGAGTGCCCGGCCTTATGCCAAAAAAGACATAAATTTCTAGAATTTATCTTCATTTCGGAAGAAGAATTACTAAACCTCCCGACCAGGGGTTTGATCAATTTTGTCAAAGACATAGATCTCTCCTGAGCCCAACAAGAGGGGGGCACAAAAGATCTAGTTAGGTCGCAGTGCAGGAGGCGCTTTTAAAACACTCTCCCCAGTCTTAATAATAATAATTATTATTATAACATTATTGTTTATACTCTGATGTCTATCTATTGGACTTAGAATATTTATCTATTACATTATAACTTAACTTTACTTTAAATCCTAAATTAACTCTAAATCCTAACAATATACATTTTAAAAAAACAACAGATTTTTACTGAAATTTGTAAAATCTGCTAATTTTATGTTATTCAACAAACTTGAATATCAACCATATCTGCTGAAGTATGCTATATAATATGTTCAACAGAACAGATTGATTGTTTCTAACAGCTTATATAAATATATTATAAAACATGCATGCTTTGAATAATATTCCCCTAACATTTATTGGAGAAAATATTTGGAAAATATACCAATGTCCAGTAAACAGAACATTGGCATTTTCTGCAGGAATTATTAATATATTGAAAGGATGTGCATTGAAAGGGTTAAGACACTGATTTCAAATTTGGAAGTTCATAAACACCTGGTCCTCAAAAATAATTTGATACAAATTTTGTATTGATAGATTTCTATTTAATTTAAATATTAATGTTTTTTTAATTATCTAATTTTGAATTTAATATTAGATTTTTATATAAGTAATTGTCAGTGTGTTTTTTCATATCAACTAATTGATTATTAAACAGCTTCAGAATAATTATCAATGGACAAACATATAAATGCACTTTATTGTTAAATTATTAGTCTCTATTTCTGAAAGTTGCTATTGAATATTATTAAATATATACAATATATATATATATATATATATATATATATATATATATAAACCTTCTGATATATTGAAGCTAAGCTGAGCTTTTACAAACACTCCGTATTCTATTTACAATCTCAATTTGAGCTTATTTTCCCCTTCACAACTCTTGTGTAACATATAATAAAGTCTCTCTCGTTTTATTACAATTTTGTGTTTAATTTAGTTTTATTCGTGCATGCGATGAACACACTGTTAAGTGTCTCCACCCCTTGTCATAAATTCTAACTGAATTACAAACAAGAGAATGTGAATAATAAAATTAATTACCTTTTGTAATCTTGTTTTCCGTCTACTTATTGATTTCATCTACACTGGGTCATTTTCAAAGGATCTTTCTTTAAGTGTGACACTGTCACACGTTAATTTTAAAATGCTTAATATGTTTTCTACATTTGAAAGAAGTGTAGGCGACATTATAGGCATGACTAAATATATTGGTGATAATAATAATTTAATTGTCCTTGTTAATTTACAAGCATAAAAAAGATTTTTAAATTAAAAAAATATAATAAACAGGACATTAATCCAAATGTCCATAGTCCTAGAAAAAGGAATATTAGGTACCTCTATGACAAACTCAGTTTCAAGCTTACCTTCTATATTGAATTTAATCTATCACCACTTGTTTAACTAAGCTCACAATTTTTTTTCTCTAAGAGAACATCCACCTGTTTTGATTTTGTTGGTGTTTGTGTGTGAATGTAAGTGTGCATATTTTTGTGATCATGACTTTCTTATTATTACTAAACTTTATAATTTACTACCCTTGTAGCTGTGTTATCAATCAAATGGAAACAAAATGAAATCCAATACAATAATGCTAATATATATAAAAATAATAAATGATACAACAAATATTGATAATAAAATGATAATAGTAATTAATCAACATCAACTATAGCGATTAAACAAAGTAGCATCTTCTTCCATATTCATCTACCTTTAATTAATCTACGTTTAATTTTTGTTATCAAATATTTTATTTGACACATAACTTTAATAAATTTGGTAAGTTATTAAAAATCATTTTGGAGCAATACATAATAAAAATAGTTAAAATATGTTTTGTTTATTTTCAGAACAGGGTTACTACACATTTATTAGTAGAAAGTCTTAGCTAGAAATATTACTATTTAATACCCAATTATTAGTAGAAAACCTTAGATAGAGTTATCCTTATAAAAACCTTATATCCAATTAATTATGAGTAGAAAACTTGTTTTTTTTTTTATTGTTTTGTTTTAGGAAAGTGCTCTTTAGATCAAATGATAATTTATATACACAGGATGAATTAGACCGCTCATGCACGGAATGTATAGCAACTGAACCAAATGAGCTACAGCCTTCGTTTTAACTTAACCCCCCCCCCCTATTTAAACCCTAGAGAATTTAGTAAAAATGTTTTTAAAATCTCAAAAAGTACCAAAAGTGCTTTTTTGGGTGTGGGGGTTGTTTTTGGAATACTTTCAAATGTAAAGGTAGGTCGAGTGATACCTCGTTTTAAAGGTCTCTGTTCACTGATCATTTTGGAAAAAAGTTTTAACTTATTATCTTACTGCGTATGTGCAGAATGTTCCAAAACATCAAAAAAGTTGTGTTTTACAGTTAGTTTTATTGTTACCATATAACATAGTCTACATAAACTCAATATTTATCCTAGATTCATAAGATACTCTTTCGAAAAATGTACTTAAGTTGCCTTTTACTCAAAAAGTTTCAAATTAAAAAAATACATACAATTTTGGAAAAAAAAAACAGATTAAAACTCAAAAACTCCAAATAGTAATATTAGTCACAAAGCAAATCATTAAAAAGGCCTTTCAAAAGCAAACATTTTTTGTATTTAAAGTTTGACCTTATCTCTAACCGTTTCAAAATGGCTATATAGTATCATGTTTCAATAGTATCAACATTTTATTTATACGACTGAAATAAGCTACATGTTAAATTAACAGAAGAAATAAAACATTTATAGTTACGAGAAACTTTTGTTGAAAATCAAATATTATTTTGCCTGTGGTAATTGTTCGTAATTTTTAAAAGGCTTTGCTTAACTGGAGACGTAAAGTTACAGTTTTTAGTTGTGATTTTCATAGAGTTGAGTAAGGTCAATAAGACAGGCACATACAGCCTAAAAAATCGTCTTTCACGTACGGTAGGAGATAAAGTCAAACTTTAAATAAAAAAAAAAGTTTTTTTGAAAGGCCTTTTCAATGACTTGTTTCACGACTAATGTTACTATTTGGAGTTTTTGAGTTTTAATCTGTTTTTTTTCCTCCAAAATTGTACATATTTTAAAAATTTGAAACTTTTGAGTAAAAGGCAACTTAAGAAACATTTTTGGAAAGAGTATCTTTTCATGGATCTAGGATAAAAATTGTGTTTATGTAGGCTATGTTATGTGATAACAATAACACTAAATGTAAAACATTACTTTTTTGACGCAGTAAGATAATAAGGTAAACATTTTTTCCAACATGATCAATGAACATTGGCCTTTAAAATGAGGTATCACTTCGCTACCTTTACATTTGAAAGTTTTACAAAAACGACCCCCACCCTCCAAAAAAGCACTTTTGGGACATTTGTGAGATTTGAAAACATTTTTACTGAATTCTCTAGGATCGAAATAAGGAAGTTTAAGTTAAAATTAACTCTGTGACTCATTTGGTTCAGTTGCTATACATTCCGCATAGGTGGTTAATTCAACCTATATATGTATAATTAGTAGATAAGTTACCACTTTTTCTACAAAAAATATTTGTTAATTTATAAGCATAATGGTATCTCTGTGGAACTTTCGAAATAACGTACTGTATGGTTCAATATATGTCTTCTGGCATCTGTCATCTGGCTCTAAAAGTTCAAAGGTATGGACCGATTTAATGTGAACATACTTTTGCTATATCTTGGGACTTTTTCCCCATTTTTTTAATAATCCAAAATTGGTAAACTTTTGTTAGAGGTAACTTGTGAATCAGGATTTTTGAGGAGCTGGAGATAATCTGTTTCGTGTATGTTCTTACGTCATTTGTGCCATTTTTTGAAAATATCAGAATTTTGTGTTCCCTTTTGAGCAGTTATCTCCGAATTTTTAGTTATTACAATAAAACTCTTGTGATATTTCAAAAAATGCTTAGAGACCAAATTTGGTCAAAGTCAGTCTAACTCTTGGCTTCAGATCACTACACAGATGACAGATGGCAACATCATAAAAACCACTTTTTAGAGACTCAGGGGATGTCAAAACCGATTTCTGTAAAAAATTTGACTGCGGTTTTATGACATCAAATAACTTTTTCTATACTTGTAAAAATGACAATAATAATAATAAAATTGACTTCTTTACGTAGATATAAATATTATCAAAAGTAATAAATAATGCTAACTGCCAATCATTCTATAACTGTGCATAAAAGTATTTGTTATTTCCCTTAGCAATTTGTTTCAAGCAAACAAAAAGAGCACTCCCTTTAGAGTGAATGTATGATGACGTGTAAATACTGCCAAAGCATCATTCAACTTTGTATTTTGATGTTCAACTCTTTCTTCTCACGTTTTGAATTATTTATGGTTATTTTATCTTATGAAATCCTTTCTAGTTAATTACCCTTATCAATTGAAGTTTATGTACATGGTTTTTTGTAATTTACCCTCAGGGGCTCACTCATAATGAGTGAAGGTGTAGTGGACCCAACCAAGGACCTTAGCTGCTAGCTGGGACCTTTCTTCATGTAGTGTTTGGTTAGATCCCTCTCTATCATCTTTCCTATCAGGCCTCTCTTGACCAACTCTTGTTCTCTTCCGGCCCTGACGCTATTAGAGTATTCAAAGCCTAGGGGTTATTATTTATTTTATCTTGTTTTCTTATTTTTTTTTTTATAAAGCGTTGATGACTGAAAAGTTTTCACCTTTAAAGAGGGGGAAAAAAATTAGTTATTTTAAGTCAAAGCTTTATAACATGAAAAAATCACATACTATGAGTTTTGATTTTTGCAAATCACATGCTGTAGATTAAAAAAACATTTATTTGTTAATTCCGTTTGTCTGCCCATCTGTGATTTATTATCCACAGTTACTACGGAAATAATTTTTTAAAAAGGAATTGACATATTCCAAATGACTTTTTTGTTGAATCTATGATATCAAATCCAATATTCCCAAAGCTAACCATTTGAGCATCCCTTATCAACAATTTACAATTATAAAAATACTTGTTGCTAATTTTTAATTCATAAGACTTCTAGTCGCCATGCTGGAGTCAGTTACTCAGAAGCAGTTGTTAATTTTACATCACTTGTTTTGTTCTTGTCAGTATTCTGGTAATGACAAGCTTAAGTAATATTATTTCATTAAAATAATAAACACAATTTCACTCTTAAATTAGTTCATACTAACACTCTTTAGTCCCAACAACTTGGCACATTCCATTCTACGTTTTACGTTCTATACACACATAAAGTGCATCTTGAGGGGGAAACTCAGCTTTAACCCTTAACTACTATACTGACGTCTCACAGATGGTGCCAATTTTTACTTTCAATTCTCTCCCCCTCCCCCATCCCCTAGGAACCGGTCCGGCTGTTTACCTCTAAGTTGAGTCAAGGTCTTTGACCAGAGAAAGTTGGTCCACTCTACTCATCTTTGTTTGTTCGTTATAGTGAATTTCAGTCTGACAGACGTGGTTTAGTAGTTAGGTTATTTTGCACTTGTAATGGTGACGTCTGGTTGACGTGGTATAGTAAGCGCCAGACGCGATATCCATGCCAGACTAGAAACCCTCTTATAACTAAATTTTAATAATTATATTAGTTTACTGTTTAATTTATCTAAGTAAAATAATTTTTGTTCATAATTTAAATCTATTAGTACTTACTTTCCCTATTTCTGGTGATCAAAAGCAGCAAAAAAAAGATAAATATTTTTGTTTTGTTTTTGTTCATAATGAACAAGACCAAAGCCAAAAGCGTTCATATTCACTATAAAACTTATCTTCCTCAATGTAAAAACATTTTAGCTTTATATATTACAACTTTTATAATTTCAAATTAAAATTAAAAAATCCAACCCAATATTTTGTAAATTTTTTTAATATAGGGCAGTGATGGGCAATTTTTAATCAAAACGAAACAGTTTTGAATTTTTTTTTGTTTTCATATTACCATTTAACTAAAATAAGGTAAAAAAACTTTTTTACAAAAAACTTAAACTTAAAAGAAAAAAAAATCAAAAAATGACGTCTGACAGACGTTGTATAGTATTTAAGTGAGTATTTGAGCATATAGTAGTTAAGGGTTAAGAAAAAAATAGCCCATTTTATGGGTTACTAAGAAGAACAAAAAAATGAATCTGCATAAATAAAATAATAACAATAAAAGAAAGAAATTGCTAAAAAACCAATGGGTAAGCCAATATTATAATTTCAATCAATTTGAATTTGTAACAAAATGGATAATACTGGCATTTCAATAAATCATTAATATATAACAATGGAAATGAAAAACAAATGAAAAATTGTCTTTCATCTGATTGTAACCTTTTTCTTCTGAGGTTTATTGCTAAAAGCCTAGTAGATTGTATTGAATGCTAAAAGCAAGCTATATTATACTGGAAGCAGGTTACATTTTAGTGGACAAGACAAATACAAGCCAGTTCTCTTTTCATACTCATAACATATTAGTAAATAATACAATCAAATAACATTGATACATTAATTTATAAATAGTACAAAATTATTATGTTCGTAATATTATATTTTTCGAAGTTAAAAGTGAATATTTTTGAAGTCATTCCCCCCCTCGCCCCTCGGGTTTTAGGCCTAATTTTATGGGAGATTTCTAATCTCTGCAGGAAAAAAAAAAGATTTTTTATACCTATTGCAGTATACTTTGTGAAAAGAAACAATACATAAGAACAGATTTAAGATAACCATGAAAACACTATTTACAGAATGTGTTTCATCTTAGTCAGTGAGTATATTATTCAAAGGTAAGGATTACAAGAAAGTTTTTATAATACTGATGATAATGAATAGAAAATTCATATATACATTTTGTTAGTTCTTGCTTTTGTTCTTGTAGAACATAAATTTCACTTTTAAGCTCCTCAAGGATAAAATGCTGAACTAATTCATTCCAGTGGTGTAATTTATTTAATTGGACTTATGGCAGTTTAAAAAGAACGCTCTCTAAACGTCCTTTGCAATAAAGAAAATTAATAATATACTAAAGAGGCTTAGAATATTCATTTTGGATCGTCATTGCTAACATAATTTAAATCAGAACAAATAGATACAAAAATTGTCGTGTAAGAAGTATTTTAATACTGATGAAAGTTTTTAAAACAGAAAAAAAAATTACTGAAAAACAAATTTGAAATATAGCAAATGATTATATAAAGATTGCCTACTCTTTCCCCATTTCCTACTTGTGCCAATGACTTCATGTCTAATATTTTCATCTTTAAAGGCAGTCAGGCTTTATGAACCCAGTTCTGTGTTTCATAAGTCGGATCTATTTAATATTTTTGTCCAAAAAAAGTAACTTACTCTACTACTCATATAATACATATGATGAGTTATAAAATATAACCTACTTTTTTATAACGATGCTCTTTCACGATCTATTCTTATTTTATTACTTGTTTCTAGGAAATAATATTAATTATTATAGACAAATATTTAATAAATAAAGTAAAATCTAATTGAAATTGTTAAAGTTGTGAACAAGTGAGCTATAAATGTCAGTGAACGTCATAAAGCTGGTGGCAAATTTCCTTATACTGAACACTTTACGACCCGGCCGTGTATAATGTTGAGCATAAACCTGCCAACTTGGCATTTGAATAAACCTACAAACAATATTGAAATTTTATTGCTTCAAACTTTATCTATATAGAGCTTTATATCCTCGGGTAATGTTTATTTTAAAGTTTTTATTTAATCAGTGGAGTTAAAATGATAGGAGATAAATAAGTTTATTAAATTTGTGATTTTTTTTCTTCTTTTGTGTTATTATAACTTGCTCAAATAATATTTAAAACAATTTGGAACTCTTATACGTTTATGACTAGTAAATTTCTATTATGTAAATGCTGACTCCTACCCTAATATCTACCCACAGGAGCAATTTGTCTCCATTTTTGGATAAATAAAAATAGATTATATTAAGTGTTTTCCTTTGTTCTGACAGCGAATATGAAAATCTCTACCAAATAATCCCAGAAGCAGATACTTTCAGGAGTGTTGGGGTCTCTCTAATAAAAAACCTTCCCTTGGTCTTTTAACAATCCTCCTTTTTGGCGTGGAATTGCTGATTACATTATTCCAAGCCCGAAGTGCTTTTTTTTAGTTTAACCTAGTTTTCCTTGTTTTAGCTTAATTTGGATCCTTTGTCTTATTTTCTTTTTGGATTTGTATAACACTTGTCAACCAATTTTTGATAGTTTTACATTTTTCCTCCATCATCATTTGATTTATAATATTTTCTACTCCCAGTGAGATAGTTAACTTGTTTTTTCCTCTTTTTCAAGTTGGACATTGAAAAGAGTGATATATCATCATCTAGGAGATCGTTGCAGTATCTTTACTTAGTATTATCTATAATTGTAAATAGTTTTAAGTTGCTATTAAAGCTACCATGTCCTGTTAAAAGTTGGGTTATCTCTCTTGTGTGTTATATATATCCAATTACTTTAATGGAGTATTAATTAATGAGTTCACTTCTCAGTTGTTTCATGATTCCATCTTTCCTGCTATTTTTGAAAGACTGTTTCTTTCCCCCCTTATTGCTGTTGTTTAGACTCTTTTAATTTATTATAAACACCTTGTCTCTCAAAAGTTAGTAAATCAGCTCGCTAAGACTAACTCTGCAACTTCCTACACTGTAGAATCCTATAGGCTGAGACTGTCTTAAGAAAACTACATCTTTGCACTGATTCAAGCCTTTGTTGAAGCACCTTATTGACTATAATAAATTAATAATAAAATATTACCTTTTATGTCCGTCAAGTGATCCACTTATGTGAAAAAACACACTACCGCGGTTTCAGACGATATCACTCATCCATCATCAGGTGAAATTATCACTCCTAAGAGGTCGTCATTAACATTAAAAAATTGTCAGACATATTTTTTAATGTTAATGACGACCTCTTAGGAGTGATAATTTCACCTGATGATGGATGAGTGATATTGTCTGAAACCGCGGTAGTGTGTTTTTTCACATAAGTGGATCACTTGACGGACATAAAAGGTAATATTTTATTATTAATTTATTATATATCAGTGATTCGGGACCATTCCACAATGAAAGTTATTGACTATGGCTTCTGTCAAAGCCACACTAGATATATAGGTCATGCTACTACTTTCGTGTTGTTATAACTACACACAGTCTGCTTTTGCCAATCCTCTGATCGCTTACCTGTTTTTGATGTTTAACTGTGATTAACTATAAGTATTTTAATAGTATCTTATCTAATTATTTTAAATAAAACTTATCACACTGTTAGAGTTTTATACATTTAACAACGAAGAGAAAAATAATTTTAGTTCATTCCTTTTCTGAAGAATAACAATTAGTCAGAAATAAAATACAAAAAACTTTTGTCTTATTTTAGTTCTTATTACTAAGCGTATGTAATTTTTTCTTTTTTTGTGGATTTCTTTCCTTTATAAATTACATTCGGTTTTTTTTATTTTACTATAATCATTCATAAAATATTACAGAAAGTAAATATGCCCTTTTTATAGAAAGTATTTACATCTCTTCCACAAGAATGGCATTCATCAAGGTCTATGCCGTCAAGGACATAATATATTTACAGACATGAGTACACATATCTAGGTTTTACAATTTAAGAAGGTATTTTCATATCTTTCACCAATCATAACTTTATAACCCTAAAACTAGTAACTAAAATGTTTATAACAATGTCTGAGGTGTATTTAAGATTTCCCCTGTCTATGATGATAAAATAATAGGAGAGTGTGTTTGAGCTGAGAGTAAATGTTTTATCAAGTAACACAAAACAAAATTTACACCCTTCATATTCAACAAATTTTAGTAATTTATGACCAATGGTAACTCCCATATTAGTAATTCCAACTATATAATTTTCAGAAAGATGTACATTTTCGAGCTCAAAACAAACCTCTTCAAACTCAGAAATATCATACGATTCAAAGTTTGTTAAAAAAATAAATTTGTAAGTTTATAGCAGAAAATAACCATAATAATGCTGTGTTTTAAGTTTTTTCTCTGACTCTGTAACCTGTCCAACAGAAATATTATAACAAGTTCTGATTTGGCAGTACTAATAATTTAATTTGGCAGTAATTAATTTTGACTGTCTAATATGCAGCAGGAAATGAGAAAAAAATGATTGAAAACCAAATTAAAGTAGCAACACATGATCTAACTTTTTTGATATGGATAGATTTATTTGATCTTTATAAAAAAAACTTAATTTGTCCCAAATATTTTGGTCATCAGTTTCATCTTTAATAGTAACTAAAACACTATTTAAAACTGGTAATTTGTCACTTTTAAAAATCTGTAATTGGATGCCTTGCTGAAATAACAAGTTCTAATTGTGACCATTTACAAATTTTAGAGCTTTTATACATGGGAGTTATCATTTATTATAAAATCATCCTCAACAACAATAAAAGTCAAATCAATTTTGATTACTAATGATAGATAAATTTTTGGAAATTGTATTTCAGTCAAAGTAACCGTTAAAAAACTTAACTGATTATTACTTACTTTATAGTAAACATTTTTCAGTTCCGGGACTAATTTCACTGCAAATTTGCTTATTTCTTTGTACCTGTAGATCTTGTCTAGATGTTTCTGCTTATTCTTCATTTCTCCTTTCTGTCTTTGTTTGGTTTATTTCTTTCTGGAGGCATCACTTTTGATATGTAAGTTGGTAAATTTTTAAAAAGTGTCTGAATGGGATCATTAGATAATTTCAACTGGTCCTGTTTAACAGTCAAAACAGAACCATCAGGCCAAGTTGCTTAGTCCTCCCATACTATATATCTCTTGTCAAAATGTTTAATGCACATACTAGAAGATTAATTCACTTTATAGTTATTCCTATGAATAGGTCTAAGTCATGTTTGAGCCCCTGCAGAATCTTTGGGACAAATGAAAATATAGTAGCAGGTTGTTTAGGATCATATATTACTACAATCTGGAACACAACAATTGTAAGGTATATTTTACCGCTGTTATGCAAAACAAACTTGATAGAACTATACATATCACATCACTGTAATGAGTTGACACTCAAGCACAGGTATGAAGTGAACAGTACAACACAAGAAGGTCACTGACAAGCCCTTGACTCTCCCCATCACTATGTCTGCTTGTTGACAGTTGTGACATGGTATCCAGTTTTCTACACTGAAGAAAGTGTTTTCTCTATTTATAATAGTGATACATTGTTAACACAGTGTGCACCCGTAGGTAAAATGTAGATCTTACAGAGATGAGCTGCCTGGTAGTCATTGTCCAGTGCTCATTCAGAGACTTGTAAATGATTCTTTTCTCCTTGTTTTCTTATTAACATCCCACGTGAGAAATATGTTTTGTATATTTTTTCTTTTGTATATTTTGTGGCAGAGTCCTTTTGTCTTTTTGGTTGTAAAGATGTCGATGGTGTTAAGATGTCGATGTTGTGTGTTATGTTAGTGTAGATAATGCCTTTTTACTTGGTCAACCATTTCATTTTCAGTGACATTTAGCTGGAACCAGTTTACTGATAACAACGCACAAGTGCGTCATACGCATATAGCTTTGGAAACAAGTGACGCACATGTGCGTCATCCGCAGTGAATGTGTTAATGTGTTTTCATTTTGAAATTTATAACAGATTTTTCTTGTTAATCAACTAGACAAATAATTCATAAAAACACGGTTACATGCCAAATTTGTCTAAAATTGAGGACACTATATTACTCACTTCACATTTAATTGCCAAACTTCTGTGCAAATCAAATGGGAATTTCAGCACTATTAACTAAAATGAAAAGAAAAAAAAAAGGTTGCCTCTCAAATTTACATTAATTTTTAAAGAACAAGGTTGTCAGTGTATGTAGTTTTATATGTTTTCTATATTTTGTATTTATCCAGTAATACTAAATAAATGTTTTGTAATAACCATAATAAAAATCTTGGGTTGCTGCACAAATTTATATTAATTTAAAAAAAGGAAGGGTACCAGTTTGTTTGATTAAATTTGTTTATATTTAGGGTTTTATTTTCAGAATATGTAGAATTTTATATGTATCTTATACCTGTTGTTGTGTTTATTTTAGGGAATGTTTTAGTATGATGTTTTGAAGGTGGAGAATAATGTATTATTAAATACACACTCCTAAATTAACATGAAATGGAGAACAGATCAATAACTTAAACAAAAAACCTATTTAGAAAAAAATTGTGTCAAGTAATTCCTAAAGGTAGGGTCAGTGGACATTTCAAGTCAGTGTTTCAATAATGGAGATGGGTGATAATTCAAATGTCTAGGTTAGATATTGACTAAAAGTTTAAATCATATGTTCATTGTCTGGTATGATGAGAAGACATTCACCTTAAAAACTTCTTTATGTTCTAACTTTGCCTTTCTGTCAGAGACATTACTTAATTAAGAAGATCCTGTTTTATTTGATTGGTTGCTTACACTTTAATCACTAAGAAGTTAATTACATTTTAAAATTTGTGTACGCCTATATAACCTAACTCCTAAGCTTATAATCAAATGCCATTAAAATATTATTGTAATATTTTTCTGGATGAATTTTAATAAATAACTAGGTAAAACATCTATGTGCTTCGCATGCCAACCTCATTGTCGCTACTGCGGTCCCAAATAACTGGTCATTTATTAAAATTTACTGCAGAGAAATTAGGAGTTCATAATTACAAAACTTAAAACTGAGGGCTAATAAATAGTAAGTTTAAATATTTGTTTTAAGAAAATTGCAGCATATTTGTTTTATGTTAATTTTAGTTATGGAATTTCTTCCAAGTTATAAAATATATTAAAAATAGCTATAGAACATAATATTTATGAAAACAAAGTTTACTTTTGAATTATGTAAAAAAAAAAAAAAATCTTGACCATAACTACTAACTCGATGTCTCAACACTATATTTGTAGATCTTCTAACCTTCCTGATTTGTTTTTTTAAAAATATAAATTTTAAATCCAAATTAAAAGAGACAAAAATGGTTTATAAAGACGTATGTATAGTTCAGAGATTTTTTTTCATCAATTATTCTGTTGTAGTAAAAAAAGATATGTCTTAAATTCTGTAAGCTTTATTAGATTAAAATAAACCGTTTTTGTTTCTTAAAGTTTCGTTCTAAAACTGATGCTCTTTAAGAAACAAATTCTTAGAGGTCAGGTGCTCTTCAAATATTTTGTTAAATATCTTAAAAATTTAAAGTTGGATTTACAAATGTTTGAGATAAATGTTTGTAATTTTTTAGTTCAAAATAAGAATGTAGGTTTCTATTTAACATCACTTCAGTTGACCTTCAAATGATCTTGAAAACAGACCAATCAATGAATTAATAATTCCATTTTATTTCTCCTCTAGAAACTAAATAACTTTTGTCTACAACATTCCCCCCCCCCAAATTTTTAATTTCTGATAAATTTGTTTGTCTTATTTTAATGTGACCCACCCTATATACCACAATAATCAGATTTTTGATTACAGTGGAGAAAAACTACTTAGATAGGACAAAGGTAGGAGGGGGACAAAATCTTGTATTAAATTAAATTATTAGATGTAAAAATGTCAGACTTATAATAAATTGGGAATGTTTGTTTGTTGTGGAGTTAATAACAATCTACATTGTTAATACATTAGAACAAATCTAAACTGTTATTTTAAAATGAAACATGTATTATATGTAAATAGTTTTAAAATGGAAATATATTCCAACAATCCGGATTTCAAATGTGAATGCAATATGCTCGTCAGTCCATACATATTCAAACAGTATTAAAACCCCTATAGGTAGTATGACAGCAGGATTATAAACACACAGACAATTCAATTTTTTTATCTTTAAAATATAGACAGAAATAAAATGTCCACCCTTGCTTAGTCTTAATTCCAACAGTTATTGATTGTTCAAATTTCATTAAATGTAAGATGGGTAACAAATAAAAGATTAACCCTTGAACTAGCAGTCATTTATTACATGAATAAAAAATGGCAATCATCTATTTTATACAGTTAAAACCTGTCAAGAAAAAGATATATTTTATTATTAAAATGGTTAGTTTTTAATGGATAGCTGATATTATTGTTTTTGGTAGTTTGAAAGTTGTAAATAGTGTGACTACAATCAGCAAAGTTATATTTAAACTGCTGTTTTTTCTCCATTTGTTGATAGAAATATAGCAAGATTTTTTTTTTTAGTGTTTTGACATCTATCAAGTGTTCAAATGTAGGTTTAGAAATTTTCTTCAAAATACATTCATACTCCGAACATTTTAGTAATTTTAATTATTGTGCAATAAAAAGTTCTTGTTCCAACCATGGTTTGTAAAAACAAAAAGAAAAATATGTTAATTAGTAGGTTAATTTTGTTGTTGGTTATTTTAATAGAATATTAATATGGTACAATATTGTACATAGTTTTCTGAAAAAAAAAGAAAGTATATCATAAGGTTGGGTAGGCAAAATGGAACCACTGTAATATTGGATGAGAATATAATAGAAGATGTGTATTGTGTAGAATGTTTGGGCTTAGTCTATTGATAAGATAATCTAACTTGGAAATTTGTTGATTACACATGTATACAAAATTGTTCAACTACAGTAAACACTCTGATCCGGATCTCTGATATCCGGAAACTCCGATATCTGGCCGTCGTATGCCATCGCATATAAAATAATAAAAATGATAAAAATACAATTTTCTATACAAAAATAATATTTTCGGGCCGAATAGTAGTGAACGATGTTTTTGAGCTGGGCACTGGGCAGTAGTGCGGTTCTGATGCTAAGAACGTTCCCAGTTGTGACAAAATAAACAGTGATGGTGTGAATGAGTGGATGAAGGAAGATGAGTTTACTGACAGTGACATCATTGACTTGGTGAACACAGAGCCAGCATCTGTCGAAGATGAACAAAAAAAACAAATCATGACTCATTGCGAAGCTTTTCAAGCACTTGAACAGCTGATAGACTACGTGGAAGAACAAGAAGAATCCTCACCGGCCGATCTCCTTCTTAGAGAGATATTACATCTAAGAAGCGTGTTCTTCAATGAGCCAAGCAAGCTACCATTACATCTTTTTTTAAATAAAAACTGACGTGAGTACAAATTACTGTACTGTATTGAAAACTAACATTTATCATAAGTTCATCAAAATTTCACGTGTGCAATCCTGTATATATTTATTGTACTGTTTTATTTTCTAATCTTCATTTTTCGTTTGATATTTTTAGTTAACACTGTAGACCTAATTAATTGTTGTTTGTGTACTTTATGCTGAGCCTCATTCAGCTTAAAATAAATAGAATTTTAAACATAGCTATTGTAATATTTATTTAGTTAACCTACCTTTTGTTGTTTTTGGTACTTTTGTTACCGGTTACCGTACCGGCAAACTACGGCAAATTACATAATAGTACAGTTAAAACGTAACGTCTATATATTACAGTAATTTGAAAAACCATAGTTAATTTTTATAATACTGTGGTAAAGCTACAATTTATCGTAAACGCAACGCGTTTTAGCTTTAAAACCGTAAATTTGCTATGTTTTGTTGGCGTTTAAAACCACTTTAAATATATAAAAATAGCCACCCCGAGATCCGGATTTTTCGATTTCCGGATCGGCCGGTGCCACATTAATCCGGATTAGAGAGTTTTTACTGTATTTACATACTAAGAAATCACAGAAGTTTTGTATCTTTCCATTTTTTGAAACTGCTTATGGGGTTGTTCTTCTGCACCTGCCTAACCTATGGAGTTTCATCCCTTTAGCAAGTGAAAAAGCTTTTTATATTATAGAAAATGACATTTGTTGCTGGATTAATTAACGTAGATCATTTAAGGAAAGTTTTTCGGGAGTTTTTGTGAATGATTATATTATCATGGACTTTACTTACAGCAATTGATTCTTTTTCAGTAAGTGAAATGTTAATTTTAGTAATAGGTATATTAACGTTTTCTTTCTTGTATAAATTTCAATTAATTAATTGAATAATGAATAATATTTTGGAATATTTATTTATTGTTTGGTATTTATGTAATATTAGTTTGTTGATAATTTATTTGTTATTAATTGTAATTGAGTGTTTTGTTATACATATATTTAATGTATTGACTTGTTGCATGCAATTTTATCGTCATCTACAATAAATGAATATGGTTTTGTGAATTTTCTATAGTGCCCAGTTAGATTAATATGAATGACTAGAAGGTTGAATATTTCTTTAAACATAATAAATTAAATTAGTTCAGTTTAATATTTCTATATTCTGAAGAGAAATTCATGTATTGCAATATCCTTCATTGAAACACTGACACTCTATATACTATGGAATGTCCTCTGATCTGATCCTACTTTTAGGAATAATTTAACACCACATTTGCTAAATGTGTGTTTTTAAATACATAATATATTCTCTATTTCATGTCTAGTTGGCCTTGAGTATGCAGTGAGGTGACACTGGTATGCATTTGAAATATAAACATCAATAATAAAAACAGCTGTTGAAATTGTTTAAATTCTAAAACAACCTTTAGATTTACCAAATGTAAATGTTTGAGTGGTGGTTCACATTTCAAACAAGTTGAAACATCAGTTGAAAATCAAACAAGATCTGCCCGATCTTTAACAAACCAGAAGTTTAAAATATTGTTGCAACAGTTCACCATGCATTTAATGAAGATCGTTATCAAACGATTGATGAGATTTCTGAAGCAATTGGTTTCTCTTTTAGTTCATGTCAGCAAAATTTAATGGTAGATTTGAAAATGAAACATATTTATTTTCTTGGTAGAGGATTAAATAATTGTATAAACATGTGTCAAAGTTTGAATGAGAAGTTTAAAATTACACAGTTTCTTTTTTTCAAGTTGAGTCAGGAAATCATTTTTAAATTTTCAGTTATAATTCACTGTCATGAACTCTAAGCGAAACCAGTCACTCCAGAAATTTCATCAGTGGCCTGATAACAATATTCATCAATTACAGGTCGAGCTTTATCAAGATTTCCATCATTCCGGAGTGTTCAATGTCAGCCGGATCTCATTTAGTCTACAACTGACATTTTACCTAGATCAAGTAGAAATGCAAATCCTAAAGCATTTGACCTAAAGTTTATTTAAACATTAAAACAGTATTTGCAACTGTTCTCTAAATGAAAAGGAAATTTCACATATACTGTCTTTTTCTTTATTATGAAAATAATAAAGTCACCATGAAAATCCCAAACCTGTTTGTAAACACTTCAAAAAACTACATAAAATTAACTTGTCGGCACAAAATGACTGGACTTAGAATCATGTTGATTAGTAACATATAACTGTGCATTATGGGATTATGTCCACATCGCACGTCACATTTGAAATCTGTTTATTTTTGGGTATCATCTCATATATGTGGAATATTTTAAACTATTGTAAAAAAATGTTAGGTTTAGCTTTAGTTTGGGTTTTTAGAACTGGGTTTTTATAAATCGCTAAAATACAAAACTCAATCTCTTTTTACAAAATAGTTCAAAACTGGTTCAAATTTCAGCCTTTTGAAATGAGTTGGACATATATTTTTACAATAATTTAATATACAACTCACTAATATGTACATTTTAATTATGCATAAAATAATACTAATCTAAACTTTATGATAATAAATACCAAATTTATCTTAAGCCCTGATTTTCTAAAGATAAATTTACATAATATTTTGTTTCCTACACAGTTTAATGTATACTAGATGTAATAGAAACAAAACGGAATAAACTAGAGAAATGCATTCAGTTCCTTAGAAAAATGTCAAGATGAAATATTTACATAGGAGTGGAGCCAGTATATAAACTGACAGATATATGTGAGACTTAATGCAAGCTGTGGTCATGAAGTGTTTAGTCTCAAGATATTAATAATACCATTTAATGGCTTTTATAGACTGCCATTAAGTGCTCAAGTTAATCTTAAGGTAGGGAGCAAAGATCCACATCAGGGATAATCTGATTAACTCAACATTTAGCAGGTTGTTGTAGGGTAGGAGTTCAGGGGATGATTAGGTTTGATGAAATCACTTAACAGGATGGTTTTAAATTTATAACATTTTTAAATTATTGACTGATTTTGATAAAATTTCTAATATTTCTATTTTTTTAACACTTGATTTCAAATTTAACATTGGCTTTTGAATATTTGAGTATGATTTACATTATTGTTATTCATGTAAATCTCTCCTTAAAAAACTTTTTTAACATTTCTGATAATTTACCTTAAGGGTGCGTAATACTAGAACAAAATAGAATCATACAGCTGTCTGCATTCTTACCCCTTTCTTATTAAAATATATAGAATGATGTTATAGATACTGTCATAAAAATTCAAATTATCATTTGATGAAAATATAAAATTTTAAATTGTTTAACATTATCTTATGATATTTATATATGAGGAGGAAATAAAACAGTACTTCTATTGTATAATATTTTTTTTTGTTTCCTATGAATTAATAGAGTTGACTTCAAAATTTGCTGTTGCAGATATTTGTCTAAAATTAAAAGTAAGATGTCAGAAGTAAGATCATAAGTGCTTGCAAATGATATAGTTAGTGTAATATAGAACTCTCATCATTCTGTTCTTTTATACATGTAATAGTGTGCAACCACAGCTATGTATGTTTAAGTCTTTGTTAATCAAGATAGGTTTTATTTTGTATTATAAAAATTATTTGTAAATCGTGTAGATGAATTAGATTGGCAGTTGCATTGTAAGATGTTGTTTTTGTTAAACTTTTTTTCTTTTTCTTTTTTTTCTTCTTCTTCTTCTTCTTCTTCTTCTTCTTCTTCTTCTTCATTTCAAATCTTGAAGTAAATATCTTAGAGACAAGAATGACAATGGAATAAAATTTATTCTTATAATCAGGATTAGGTTAAAATACAGGAAATGTGTATTCTCTCTGCTACAACGCAATGCATATTCAATTGGTGTTAGACATTGTTAAAAATCATTCTTCTGATGCCCCCTTCCTACTTAAGCTATCTTGTATAAAGCCAAGGTGAAGCAAGTGTTCAGTTGTTGTTTCACTGGATATTATGAAACATATTTTACATTTTAAGATACAGCTTTCCCCATTGCATCTTTTTCGATGGTGTATTAAATTTAGTAAAAAAAAAATCTTGCAAACTTTTGTTTGAACTGTTTATAATCTATAAAAATCATAGACTGTGCAGATGTCTGAATCCATTTTAACTATAGGTCCAAATCGTTGAACCGATTTTCATGCTGTAATTTCTTCCTTTGGTTCTTTAGATGTGAAAAGAAAGCTTAATTTTTGTTTATGTGTCTTAAAAAATCTCTGAATGTAGCTGAAGCAGACATAATCGGATTTATTTTCATTAGAAGTTTTTTTGATATATGCTTGTAATTTCTTTGATTGATATTTATTGATGACTAAAACAATTGATACAAAAAAATAAAATAAAGCACATTGTCTGTGTTCATACAAGTGATTAAATTTTGGCCATATATATTTTTTATAAGATTGGAGTTGGGATAAATTGATAAAATATGTATATAAATGTAAATATCAAAATTGATTTTAGTTCCTGACTTATACATAGGGCAGAGACATAGGTAGGTGATGGGTCAAAAACTTGATGTTTAGTTTATTTTGTAGATAATTCCGTTTTGAGATCCTATGAGCTCGAAAAAGTAGTTTTGGGGAATCATGTATGTCTGTCTGTCATCTATGCATCTGTACAGTCCAAATCCGTGGATTAGTTTTAATAAAATTTGACTATCTGATAGAACTTGGCGAGTAAGTGCCAGTTTTTATCAAATTTGGTTATCTGACAGAACTTAGGAGAAAGTGCTTTAAGATAAAAACAAATTTTCAAAATTGACTGTAACTATTTTGATTAAATTTTACTAAAATATAGCTTCTAAGAACTCCCAAAAATGTATTCTTTTTTATCTCCTTAAAAATGTCAGTTTGTGATTTATCAGTAATAAACCAAAAATATGGTTAAGTAGCTGTGTTTTTGCGGTCTGAGGCTATATATTTATACTGTGACTCAAATGGATCTTTTGTGACTATTAAGTAGCTTTTAAAAACACTAAGTGATTTTTCAAAATCAACAGTACCAATTTTTGTGAAATGTAAAGATTAATGACCTAAACATATATAAAATATCATTTAAATGAAATTAGCCTTCAGAAATAATCACAAAAAACTAAAATTTACTCTTATCACTGTTATTTAACAAACTAATAAGATTTAAGCTTAGGGTAAGTTAATGACAGAAGTAAGGAAAGTTTATTCTCTATTTAAATATAGGCCTATACATATCTTTCAATGTAGAATAATAAAAAAATATATACATTGGGGGGGGATTTTATACCAACTGATCTCCTATAAGAAATACATGGGCTATAACTGAGTAATAAAGTCAATTACATGCATTAAGTATTATTATAGATATTTTTGGGGAAAATTGTGACAAATATTATTATTTTTTTTTTGGTAAATTGGTTTGTGAAAACCCGTTTATTTTTTCCTGTGAGAAAGTTTGTAAGGAGATCTCTTACAGCAGCACAACATTGAACAGTTGTGGTTAGATAGAGTTAGGGAACAGGGCGTTGGTGTCAAGTGGTTAAGCTTCATTTATTTTCTGTTTATCAGTCCAGATCATTTTCTGACTTCTGTAGTAGCAGTAGGCACGTGTTGGCTTTCCTTAAACTCTTATGTGCATTGTTTTTCATATCTAGTCTCAAACTATTTTTGGAAGTAAGTTTGACTTTAAAGCTCAGAGTTTTGGCATGTTTTCAAAGAAAATACAACTTTCAGAAAAAAATATTTTATTAATAAGCAAGAGTTGGACTTTGTGTCAAAAACTTTTAGTTTCTGTTCATTTTAATGATTGAAGTTGTTTACGTTTCAGCCTGAATTTGTTCATGTCATCTTAACATTGTAGAAAATAAATGATGTAAAAACTTTGTACAAACTTTCTTATACACCCATCCACAAATCTAATTACTACCAAAAATAATGTTCGTTGTTATCTCCCATATATAATGTCAGGGGGGGGGGGATAAGGGGGATGTAAATTTATAGTAAATAGTTTTCCCCATATATTTCTTATGGGAGATAAGATGGTATAATCACATTATCAACTCTTATAGGTGAAAGATATTAGGTTTTTATATATATTATAGCTTGCTTTGCTTGCATGTTAAATTGGTATTTGATTGACATCAAGTTTTTAATCGCAGCAGTCATGGTTTATTTTAGTTTTTTTTTTTTAATTAATTATTATTCAAGAACTATAATTCTTTTAATTGCAATTTGGCATACTGGTTCGTTTCATTAAGCTTCACATTTCACCAAACTTTTAACAAAATCAGTGGAGAGTAGATTTGGAGAATTTGGTCTCATAACATCTCAGCTGATTTTATTATTATTTTTTTATTGATAAGTCATGTATTGGCATTTTTATATGATGACGACCAATATGTTTTGTTTGTTCCTAAGAGGCTAAATTTTTTTAAAGTTTAATGGAAATCGTTAAACCCTTTTTTTTTTTGTAAAATAGGAATTTTTAGTTTTAGACATAAATATGGCAGATTTTTAGTTATTGGGGGAAAAAAATAATAAAAATGCCTCTAGATATGGAAAAATATGCATACTTAACAGATTTGATTAAAATCAGGGTGTACAACACTGCTGAGGTGACAGACATCTTTTATTTTGGGGCTCAAGTGATCTCAAAATGGTTATATCTGTGAAAGGTTAACATCGATTATTGGCCTATCACATAACTTTATCTATATTACTTGTATGTGGGAAAGTAAAATACAACTTGGAATGAAAATAAATGTAAGAATTGTAACCTGTATTGATAATTCATAAGGAAATAATTTATCTTTTATAAAGTTTAATTTTGCCGCATTATTTTTGTGTTATTTCAAGGAAGAATTGGTTTAGAATACAAAGGTTGTATGGATGTAAAATTTTTTTTTTTTAAATAATTTCATTGCTTCTATTTATTGTTTTCTGTTGGTAAATGTGTGGTATAAAGATGGAATTATAAATTTAAATAATGTGGGGAATATATTACCTAAGCTCCATCAACAAATTAATATTTAAAATGTGTTATTGTATATGAATAATAATGTGTGTTAGTCGTGTATATAATATATTTCATGGCTTACTTTACTTTCTACATGTTTTAAAATTCAAGCATTGTGATTGTTGTGGAACTATACTACAAATTTACTACTCACTTAGAAGAGTAAAAAATTAATTTATTTATAATATTTTTATTATTGTATTCATTTTTACTAATCACAATTTTATTATTTATATTGAAGTAAAATTTTAATTTTTAATGTGGTTGCTCTGGGACAGCAAATTAGAAATAGATACTGTTCGCACGTGACGAAATTTGAGATCTGGTTTAGCAAATAAGACCAAAACACAGACTGTACACATGAGATGAAGCTCTAGACCTGTACAGCAACTGTACACACAAGCACATCCAATTTATTTTTTGTTGGCTTAAGACAAGTATATGCTTTATTCCATATCAAGAAATATGTGGAACATATGGTTTATAAACATTAAAGTTACATAATATGGGTTTCCTTTTTTTAAATATATTGGGTATTTAACAGATTTTAATGAAATCGGTGCAAAAATGTTTGTTATGAATTCTATGATATGACCAAAGAACTTGTGTGTCACTTCATTGTTATCATTAATAAAAAATATTTGTTTTATCACTTGAAAGTACATAAAAAAGCTAAAATTTTATGTTTAAGAACAAAAATGATTTTTAGAGATTACTTTCAATAGCCTAGTCTAATATTTGAGTTGTTGTTTGTACTCGATACAAGTAACATTATTATCAAATAGCAATATGAATTGGGCACCGGTTTCGATAAAGTTCGCCCTTTAGAACCAAAGATTTTTTAAAAAACATGAAAACCTTTATTTTGCAACTTTAAATTGCTATAAACAATATGTTCTGGAAATTGTTTACATTATGGAAGAAAATTGTATGTTTATCTTAATCCCTTCCCCTAGAAGAAACTAAAAAAGAAAGTGGATGTCCTGAAACGAGTACTTTACTCCACTAATAGAAAATTATAAAATAAATTATTTTGTGAATTTTTTATTTGATTATATACAGTTTGTTACTAATTAGTAATCACAACTTTATAACTTATACCATATATTTTTATATGATGGCATTAAAACATTCAGCATAATACCTGCCTTTGAGAGTATTAACATTAAGGTGATAGTCATTTTTTCTCAAAATATAATCTAAACATTGGTCAATTTATGTTGAAATTAAAATCTTCTTTAACTAATTAAAAGATAGTAATTATGCTTATGTACATGTTAGTTTGATTGTATATAAATTCATTTTGCCTAAGGGTTTGGAGCAAATAAATTTACGAAGATAGACATTCCCCTACATCTTGATTACAAGCTTCTAATTACACCTTTGTTGATGACTAATTAGATAAAGATATACTTGTCACATACTGGCATATGATATTTAATGTTTTAAATATTGATTTAATGGTAACATATATTATGACAAAGAGTGGGAAAGATACATTTTAGAGCTGCCTTAATATTGTATAAGGGATATCCAGAAAGTATGTTCTGATGGATTGTAACAAGAATATACTTCTAAAACCATTTTTATTGGTATTTGACATACACACTTTGCACTACTTTTTAATATAGTTCCACCATTATTGGGATATTTGTCACAATGGGACACCAGCAGTTGTATCCCTTCATTTTAGAAAGTTCTCTCTAGCGATACAACCTCATGCTAACAGGTTGTTTGACCTTGATGAGGAGATGTGTTTTTCAGCAGCAGTGTATTTGGGTATTGTCATGAATCAATA
Source organism: Aphrophora alni (assembly GCA_963513935.1). Classification (NCBI taxonomy): domain Eukaryota; kingdom Metazoa; phylum Arthropoda; class Insecta; order Hemiptera; family Aphrophoridae; genus Aphrophora; species Aphrophora alni. The sequence continues at coordinate 54,621,240 of OY740773.1, read as the reverse complement.
CAATACTCCAAGTAACAATCCCATGTCACTTATTCTGGATTTCACAATATGCACTTAACATAAATTAACTTTCATAACAGCATAACAGTGAAGAATAGGACAAAATGGTGGAACCTATACTACCAGAAGTGGAGGGCGTATCAATTAGCTCTTACCAAGTATGGCAAAGCTATCAGAAAGGCTAAGCAAGAATTCTGGAAGGCATTCACTCAAGAGGTGGAGAGCTTTAGGGATTCTGCAAGGTTACGAGTTTTGGCCACTAGGCCTTTGAATCCAGTAGGCACTTTAATGACGTTTTCAGGGGAGTATACCAAACAATGAGAGAACCGTTGGTTCTTCTTTTAGAACCTCACTTTCTCAATTGTATTGTTCATAATGATGCCGACAGGGGGCACCAGACAATCGAGAATAGTCCTTGCCCAAGGGCACCTCGAGAAGACTGGACGCTAGCTAGACACATTGTTACAGTTTCAAACATTAAATGGGAAACCTTTTAAATCATCTAGAGGAGACAGCTTATTCCCTGCCTTGCTGCAGAGGGGGCCGGACTCGCTTTTTGTCAAACTCTGTAACATCTTTAGAGCTAGTATAGCTTACGGGTATATACCGAGGGCTTGGAGAGTCATCAGAGTGGTTTTTATTCCGAAACATAGTCGTCCAGATCATACTCAGTCCAAATCGTTTAGGCCAAACAGTCTTAACTTGTTTATTCTAAAAACTCTGGAGAGACTGTCAAGGAAGTGGGTTCTGTCAGGAAATCCACTCCATGGAAACCAACACGCTTAAAAGTCTGGGAAGCCCTGCGAATCCGCCCTACATCAGTTAATAGGCAGGATTGAGGACGCTTTGTCTCATTTGACGCAATTGGGAGGGCAGCGCAAGGTCATGGAGTTGATCATACCATTTGCAGGTGGATGGACTCTATGATTTGCAATAGACAGATACAGTCCTCCCTGGGACACGTGATACTAGAAATAGACACGATTAGAGGTTGTCTGCAAGGAAGCGTTATTTCGCCTCTTCTGTATGCCCTGGTTGTGGACAGCCTCCTTAGAGATCTTAATGGGTCGGGTATATGCGCAAGGTTACACAGATGACATAATCATCAAGGCAAGTTCCGGAGCTGCTTTACTACTATCTGGGACTCACCAGTTACTGGTGTTGGAGGAATGACTTCGTGTTAATCCTCCCAAAACGGTCATTGTTCTGTTTAGTATGAAGAAGGAAATGAGTGATGGTAAGATATGGGTGTTGGTTGAGGGAACTAGATTGGGCATTTCACAATTAATTGGTGAAATATCTGGTAATCCTGGATAAGAAACTGATGTGGAACGCCCATCTGGACTATGACATTAAAGGCAAAATCGTCTCTAATGGTGACGAGACGACTTATAGGATATGAATGAGAATTGAAATCCTGCAGCGGCTAGGATAAATGCTAGTCACAGATGCCTTTACGAGCACACCAACGGTTTCTGCACAAGATCCTGGAGCTTGTTAGAGGCACTGGGGTCGGTATAAAGTGAACAAGAAAGAGGAGCTCAATAGGCTCATAGCCGAAGTACTGGAGACCATTTAGAGCTTCAGCAATATGTCCCAAAGGAAAAAACAAAACTTTCATATATTTTTTCTTTAAATCTTGTTTTTTATTGTTTAAAATAATAATAATAATAATTTTATTTCCTGAAATTGTATGTGTGCAACTTAGAACCAGGATATAAAATCGGCACTAATTTTGATCTACTAGAATTAAGGGCCTGTGCATTTTTATGTGTCACACAAGTTACCAGATTTGATGATTCTACAGCTATTTTTGCAATAAATCTTAAAGCTGGTTAAAAACAAAAATTAAAAAAAGGTATTATTTCAATCCATACAATGGATGAAAATTAAACAAATTTAGAGAGATTAGAATGAGATTTATTTTCTCTTACCTTTAAGTGTAAAACTCTAGTCTAAAACAGTTGAAATGCCTGAGGTGAACAAAGCAAAATGTGTCAGCACCAAGAGAAGCCTACAGAGTTTATAAACAAATACTTGTACAACTCAAACATCTTGTATCATGCATTTGACAGTTGTAACTTCCATATCATGAATCAATGTCAATATGTTTTTTTTTTTAATTTTTGTAATCAGTCTTAACAGTTAGGGCAACTAATAAACAAAAGTTTATCAAGTTGGTGTTAACATACTTACATTTTCCCAACAATGATTCACACAGAACTGTGTCATTAACAACTTCATTTTAATAATTACTGATTATTGTTTTCAATTTTGAGGTTATTCAATTAAAAATTAAAAATAAATTTCATTTCATTGCCTCCGTAATGAATTGTTTCTTTAGAGTTGCAAGGAAAGTGTTTGAAAAGTTATTGTAAATAACAACCCTTATATATATATATATATATATTCAAAATAGCTGTAGAGTATTCGAGGGACTTATACTCTTTGACATTAAAATAGCTATTCAAAAGAAGTATATCCGTATTATTAGTAATAAACTCAAACTCAAACTTTTATGCCATTTTTAGATTAAAATAAAAATTGTTCCTAAAGTTCTTACATGTATACTGTATAAGATTTTTTTTTATGTTTATAGTGGGAATAAACTGAATATAGAAGATAAATGTAAAGTACACCTAAAAATAGTACCCATTTTTCAGTACCTAAACCAAGAGCAACAGCTTTTATTAATTTTTATTTATTTTTGGCAACTTGAATTTTTATCAGGCCCAAAAAATATCAAAAATCAACTTTTTTTTTAAATTAACAACAAGTTGGTTTTAAGTATGGAAGAGATTCTACATGATACAAATGAATATTTTTACATGAATAATACATGTTGTATGCATGAAAGTAGTAAGTTTTAAAGCTTGTATATATATGTGAGAATTTATCGTTTCTTGGATATTTGGAAATTGGATCTTTATTTGTGTGTATGCATGTTATTAAGATGTCTTATTTTAAGTGGACACATGCTATAAAGTTACAAGTTAGTGTTATTATTTTTATGTTTTTTGGTATTGTTTCTGACAGACACCCGTGACAGTATAGTGATGGTAGCCTCAAAGCAAGGTTAATTTGCCTTTATAAGGTGTCTTGTTTTTTCCCATTCATGTTTGTTATGTCTATTTCTGCATGTTATATTATTTATATAATCCAGTATTATATTTTTGCAGTATTTATCATGGTTTTAAAAATATGTGCTTCTATTGTAAAAAAAAATCGGGTAGTTTTTGCTTTGTTTTTTCATTTAGATTTTGTTTTATTGAGTTTTGTTATGTGATGAACATATCTTGAGAAATAAATCAATTGTTTACTGTTCTAGTCTATATCAAATTTGTGCTAATCGAATGCATACGATTTATAATGAAGTTTTTTTTTTACTTCTACCCCTGCCATAATACACAACATTTTATCTGGAAAGGAATGTAATTGTAAACATGTAGATTCCTTCATAATCCCCTCCAAGCAGGAGATAAATTAAGACCGAATGCTCATATATTATTCAATATAAATCCTTCCTGGATTTAAGCACTCGGTGGAATTTAAACGGAGAAGGTTTATATTTTCATGGATTGTTTGAACTGATATTGTAAATAGCCGGTGTTTTATACAAGTTTACCAAGGGATTAAAATTATTATATTATGAACTACATTAACACTCATATTTGTAGATTTACAGGAGTTAGAAGTTTTAACTGCAATAAACTAAAATAATACATTATAGAAATTTATTTAATGTAAGAGTGGTTCTATGAATAGTAGATATCTTTCTTTGGATACAGGGTAGTATAAAAGTATCAGAACAGCTGTATATCTCAGCTCCTATGCAACATAAAAATTTCGGCTTCTCAGCATTGTAAAGTTGTTTACAGGGTGTGAAAAAAGTGTCTTGTAAAATTCATGATATTCCAAAATTTTTTAAAATAATGCGCCTAAAATGTTTAAATGTAAGGTATGGTTATTATTAATTTATTTTTAATTTTCTTTTAATATTCTGATTGTCCAGATAAGAAAACATCAATAGATGTTTAGTTTGGGTGTCTATTTAAAAAAAAAAAAAATATAGACTTTCAAAGTGGTATTCTAAATATTCACATTTATTTTAGCTTCTATTCTAATGGACTTAAAGACATACTTTTCAGTATTACGATTCAAGTTTAGTAGTGTGGATTAATTTTAATTTAGATTGTTGTTAGATCGTTAGGTTTACTGTTCTTTAGTTCTTTTAGTGACCACCATTTTGGGTTGTCAATGATATTGCCTTCAAATATTTCTGACCATACATCGACTTTTTGTGGATTCTGCTTGTGGGCTTCTCCCATCCAATTTGGGTTGTACCTATAACAGTTTACATTACCGTTCAGCATAGATGTAACGTCATTTGAAAAAAATATTTAAAAAATAAATTGATCTCTTGTGATTATTTCCATCTCAGTGTTCAATGTGTATTTCAAAATCATTTTTTGAAAGTTTATGCACAAGGTGAATCTTGTATGGGTAGAATTTATTGGTCTTTAGAATTTGGTGTACAGAAAAGTGACTTCTTACATTAAAGGGCAACTTTTCTTGAATTTGAGTACCGGTATTTAAAGTACAACCTTGAATGTGTATAACTAGTTATTATTGATAAGAGACACTCAAACTAAATGTCTTTTGACATATTCTTATCTGGAGAATTTGAATATTAAATAATAAACATTTTGTTACCAATAAATTCCAAACTGGGGGGGGGGTATCAAAATGTTTTATTTGAATACAAAGAAGTTACATTTTACCAAAACCATTAAATCTTGTTTACACTGATGACCGACGGTACTTGATAGAATTCCATTTTAACAAATAAAACACAATTTTTCTTTTGTAAATTCTATAATTTATTTGGTCTAGCCGACCATGGTTTTGCCAGTTACGGCATTGACGAGGCTCTTACAAAAATTTACACAAGAAAAATTGTGTTTTATTTGTTAAAACCATTAAAGCTATTAATACCATTTGGAATTTTTAATTTTCATCTTATGGTAGGTTAGTCTTAAATTTCACTATAAAAAATAAATAAAATACACATTGATATGATCAATATCAAAATCAGTTTGCTTTTTTTGCCTGTAGAGATGACACATTGTTCCATAAACCATGTTTTTAGATTCAGGATATGAATATTTTCTCAAAATTTCATCAATGATTTTTTCGTATTAGAATACAATTTCCGAACTACATTAAAAATAAATAAATTTTTACATTTAAAGATATTTTAAATATTGTAATGTTTAATATAGAAAATTAAACATTACAACATGTCAGGTAAAAATAAAAATACCATGTCAGGTATTTCCTTTGGCTACAGAGCGAAATGATAGTTATCGGCATTCCCTGTTTGTGAATAGAAAAAGAAAATGAGAGCAAACTAACTGTATCAAAGGAAATCTAGGAAGGAGCGTTCCTTTGTGTATATTTACAAGTAGAGCACAATGATCAGTGTACGATTCCAACTTGTGAACTGGGTTCTTGGAGAAGTAAGGCACAAAATAAACGGGACATATATTATAACCTTCTCTGAAAATTTATATATCTTAATGATACCATCTTTGTTCTGGCATTTTTAAGCTTGTTGACGACATTTAAAATTTTATTTGAGTGAATTTAATTGTTTATCAAAAAGTCCTTATGTGTATCGTAAGTTTTATTAACTGAAAAAAAGTTTAAATAAATCTATTCTTGTTACACCTATTTTGCTCTTATAGAGCAAAGTAGACTTAACCTCCTTCTTGGATTGTATCTCCACAAGAACAATGTTAAATGCATGAGCAGATTATGTATTAATGCTCTAATAATAATGATCGGAAAAATCTGACATGTCCTTTAAGGGTAGATATAGCAATTTTAGTTTTTTGAAATTTTGGTTTATTTTCATAATAGTTTAAGTTTAAATTTAGGTCATTTTGTTTAAAATAATTAATACATTATAAATTTAAAAAGACCACCACACTTGGAATTCAGTTATACTTAAAATGATATTAGTTCAAACAAATAGTGATATTAGTGCACAACTCAATACTCAACTATTACACAACTATTAATACTCAAACACCGAAGGATGAGATTAGTGAATGTCATGAAAAAAGATATTTCCTTTTCTCTTAACATTTTTACTGTAACCTTAATAGATTAATGAAGATAAGGGGTAAGTAATACATAAAAAATCTTGCTAAAAGTAGTGCAACCTGTGATTGTGTCACTAGTCTGAACTTCAGATAAGCGGACATTTTGGTCAACTGAGTTATGCCACGTTCTGAAATTGTCACGTTTCAGTTGTTTAGGCTGTATAATTAATGTGTCCAGACATCCTTTAATTTTTTGTAGACTTTAGATAGATCTGATATTTGTTTATCTGTTTTAAAGCGTTTTATTTTTCATAATTTTAAAAACCAAATCTAAAAATAGAAAAAGTGAACTTTTGAAGGTTTTGTTTCTGTTTTCAAAAGTTGTATATTTTAATTTACATATACAAACTGAAGTACATTTTGCAATGAAATGGTTTTAATAATTTCATTCATTGTATAAATTTGTTTGAAGGAATTTTTTTAATCAGCTAAAATTTGAAATGTTTAATATTTTGATAAATCTATGGTTAAAACTGAAATGTATCAAATTTGATGAAAATCTGACAATTCATAAAGTGAAAAATGAACTAAAAACTGGCACTATTTTTATTAATTTAACCAATCATTGGTTTTTGGTTAGCATTGATTATTGATTTATGAACTTGTTCAAATTATTGCAAAAGTAAATCAAATTTCATTATAAATTTGACAAATTGTTTGAATTTTCTTCTTATCACGCTATATACATAATAAAATGCTTCAATTAATTGTGAAATCGTAAGTTCTATAGCAGGAAATAATGGTTTATGAGTGATTATGAAAATACCGAATTAACCCTTAAATACCTTTGTTGATTTCCCATTTTTAATTAATAATTTCAATTTTTTGAAGAGATTGTGACCAAATGTGGCAACTCAGCATTTTTGGAGAGGTGGTAAAATGCTTTGTGTAAAGAGCTACATTTTATCAAAATCATTAGAGTCATGCCAACTACTTCAATCTTTGGAGTCACTGAAAACATGAAAAAAAAGTTACAAAGACGATAAGCGTCATTCCCGAACTACCTTTTTAGAGATCAGGTGACTTTAAAACAGATATTACTGTGAAAAACTCAATATCTGTTTTTTTGACCCATCAAATTACTCTCTGTACTACCTATTTGTAAGAAAGTAAAAACATGAACCCTTTTGAGCCATTGACTAACTCCTAAACAGTTGTTTTCTATTGTTTTTGACAAATATTAGAAGGTTTATTTATTTTAAATTTAAATTGAACATTCTTGCCTCTCACTGTAGTCATATCGCCTATTCGACCCCCTTTTTTAAAAATTCTAACCAGTTTTGTACTTCCCACTTTTTGTGGATGATGTCAAATTACACACACAACACAATGAAATAATGTTCTATATTGTCATATTTATTTAGTGTATCTTCATTTTACCAATACATGGTGTTGTTTTGTCAAAGAACAGACTTCACAATACAACATACAAAATCTCCAGTACAATGTACAATGATCGTAACAAAACTACAATACAATAATTCAATAATTCAACTTCAAGTACAGAAATCTTACAAATACCTCAAAGTAAAATAATATTTCCTTTGAAGAAAAATATTATCAGTTTCTACTTAAATTTAATTAGATTATTTTTCATTTTGATGACTTGTAGTAATTTGTTAAAATACTTTATCTCAATATAGTCAAGTCCTTTTTATTTTCTTTATATATACATATTAATAAAAAGTTATGTGATGGCTCAATAATCGATGTACAGTTTTAGCAAAACTATCTATTTTAAAATTTCTAAGCCAAAAGTTGTTTTGGAATGCCTATGTATAATCTGTAAAAGATGAATTTTTTAAATATTTTCAATTATAATAAATCATGGGTCAAGAATAGTTGGCAAAACAGAAAATGAACCTAACTGTTGCCATTAAAATTTGTTATCAAATACAATTTACACTTTAGAGTAGTTTATGACACTAACAAAACAAGCTTAGGCTATTTAAATACAGTATATCAATATTTTTCAAAACATAAAAAGTAAATTTCACATGTTGTGGGGGGGATCCTTCTATACCAACTTATTTATCTATCATTATTTTTTATTACTTGATTAAAAATTCAGTAATAAAGAATATTAGATTTTCCCCCTTGTATGAGCAGTATATATAAAGACATTTGCGGGATATAGTGATGGCTATTATTTTTGGTTTTGTGGATAGGTGAGTAATATTGTTAGTTTGCGCAGTTTATTATTTTTTTCTTAGTTAAATGTATTAAAATTTATAAAGCAATTGAGCTGATTAATTTTATTATTATTTGTTGTGAAAACCTCATTACACTACAATAGCATTGACAGTATTGTATTAAACTTAACATGTTTTTCTTTGTAAAGAGACAAACAATGGGAATCAGTTCTAAGACTGTTATTGACAGCCGACTCCGACATTTACACTTCAAGCTTCAATTTACCTCAGAGGAGAATAATAGTTCACTAAATATTTCAGGAATAAACACCTTACGTTAGTAATTAGCTTTTCAACCAACAACATGTGTTAAAATTACCGTGAAGTTAATTTCCAAGCATAAGAAAACATGTATTTACCATAAATATTAATTTACCTTTCAAAATTAATTGGTTAGAATAAACTTATCAGTAAGACATTTTTCTGGTAAACACTTAATTATACCAAATTGAAATCGGTTTTATGTTTTCATGTTGATTTTAGCAACTTTATAATTTAAAAATTAAATTATAAGATCTCCCTTATGGCAACTTTGATAACATGAAACAATTACTGATCCTATTCATAGGAGTATTTTTGCCTTACTATTTGTATGAAGTATTTTATAAAATGTCTTAATAAACACAGACTTTTGCTGCGATTGTTATCAATATTAAAATTGCATTTCTGAGCTAAATGCTGGGTTCAAAACGATCGGAAAAATTCACGAAAAGTTTTTAGTGAAGATCTTTGAGATAGCTAAGATGGTAAACATCTCAAATGAAAATATTTTAATATACTGAAAGAACATTTGGGTATGAGAAAGCTATTTGCTAAATCGATGCTGATTTGATCACAGTTGATCACAATGAATATTGTGACCATTTATAATTACTGTTTGGAAATTTTCAAGAACATGTTTTGAGCTATTTTATAACGGTTGATTAAACATGGATCCATAATTGCACTCCAGAAGTGAAAGTGAAGTAAAAAAAAAAAAAAAAAAAAAGATTTCTCTTTGTGAATGTGCTCCAAAGAAGACTTCAAAAAAAACCATTAGCCAGAAAGATAATGGTCCCAATTGTTTGGTGATTCTCATTCCATAAAACACTGACTACCTGAAAAAGGTATAAAATCTCTTCCACCCGACATTGCACCTGCTCACACATTTAAAATTGTCGAACTGCACTACGAACTGCTACATTTACATATTTCAGATTTTGGTTCCTTGTGCCTTTTTTGTTTTATACATGAGGAAATGGCTCTGTAGAAAAGGATCCTTGAATATGGAGGTCATTACTGAAGAAGTGTTAGAGAAATATCTTCTTTTTTTGAAGGTGTAAAGAAGTTAGCAAACTGTTGGAGAAAGTGTACTCTTATCTAAAATGATACTATGTTAAAATATACATCAGATATTGGTAGGAAAAAAAATTCTTTCATTTTAGTCACTTACTGAAGGTGTTAAGGAGGTATATTTCAAAATATGGGAGAAATAAATTAGCATATATAATTTGATAGTTAGTGTATTTAAGTATTATAAGGTGTAAGGATACGAGAACTTACTTTATCCTAAAGTTCTTATCACAGTTACGGTATGCTACTGAAGAATACAACTGTTAAGAAACTTAAATAAAATAAGAAGAAAGGTCAACACTCAGACAGTGAAAGCCACAGAAATGCAGTATCAGAAATTATACATACTGCCAGCTCTCCGGATAGAACACCAGTATCAGCTGAAATACAACAAACAACTCCATGATCTCAATCAGCTCGAAATATATTGCCTCAGTCGAACAGATCACATAGTACTTCGCCCAAGAGAACTGCATTGGCCCAAAGACGTCTTAATTTTGCAAGAGCTATTACACCAAGAAGAACACAGTGTCCACAGGCAGTCCTACAGCTAGTTCGAATCACCCAGGCAACTCAGCGATAGGTTCGAACAACACCAGTGTCCTGTGAAGTAGAAGATGCTTATGATTGTAGCAAGTTATATCCTCCAATTGAGTTACCCTCAGTGTATATTTCAAACAGTGCAGCACAAAAGACATTTGCATTATTGTTAACAAAATTACCAACACTCAAAGGCAGGGACCTCCACGACAACGAAACCATCCTAAGAATGACCTCAAACTTTCCCCTTTTGGAACCTATAGTACAGGATTACGTAAAACAAAGAGCCATCATATTAGCAATGGTCATCATGCATGGGTGTCATGGGACCATTCCAGCTTCGGGTTCTTCCAGTGCAGAAGGTATTATTTTCCCAGAGGGTACCCCAAAGACCTCCTCCACAGCCCTTTCGATAGTCCACACCCACACTCCACACAGGGGTGAGGGGGCAGAGATCGAAGTGGCAGCCAGCGGGGGTCAACAGTAAGCCTCCAAAATGGGGGTAAGTAATGAGAATACAGATTCTGATGATACAGTTATATGCTTTCAGTTTCAAATTTAATTAGAATGTTAAATCAGTCTTATGCTCTGACAGCATCGGATATCAAACACCCACATATCTGAACATTGTTTCTATAGTTACATACAATTATCCAATAAGGTATAAAATATGAAAGTTATCGGTAAAATGATTCTTGATGTGAAAAAGAGAATTCCTATTAAGTATAATTTGAAGAAAGGTATGACAAAAACCATCTGTACACTGGGGAAAGCTTGGAAGAACCAAACAGGGTTAAATTTGCATATAAATGGCTGAAACTATTTGCCATTTGTAATGTCTATAAAGTTCTGGTATCAATTACCATCAATTGCAAATCTTACCGACACTCTAGTTAGATGTTTTGTCGGTTTAACTACCACTTGACTTTAACCACATTGCTATTTTATCTATTGTCAATTTGTGTCAATGATTTTTCCATGCAGATATGTTTGAACATATATATGTAAGTATGACTATGTGTGCATGATGTATAATTGATTACTTGCTCCAGCCCAAGTATAAGTTAAATTATATCTTTTTCTGTGTGTTTGGTATTTCCCTCGACAATACTTTTTTATTACTTTTATTGTTTTTATAAAAAGTTTCGATAATTTGTGTGTGTGTGTGTGCGTGCGCACGATTGCGTGTGTGTGTAATATATAGATGATATTGTTATTATTAGTTTTAAATAATTATTTTTATTTTGTTCGTGAATATAAAATTCATTTGAATTGTTTTAAAACATTGGAACAATCCTTGTTGTTTGTAGAAGCAGATTAGGTTTCGGTAGTTATGCTGTCATTTTCCAATCTGTTTTAGTACATTATCTATATTGTACAGTGTACAAAAACTGGTTATTACTAATTATATAATGATATCGTTATTTTTTCGTAATGTCGCCATAATAATCAGTGGAAAAACATTGTACTAATTTTCTCACATACTCATCTATAAAACCAAAAATATCTGTATAAAGTATAATTTTATTTATTATTGAGTTTTTGACATTGTATTTTTTATGAAAAATTAGGTGGTAAAGAAGGGTCAATATTACCTTATTGCATAGTAAAAACAATATATATATATATATATATATATATATATATATATATATATATATATATATTTAATTAAGCCTCTTGCTTCTCTTGTGACATGAACTTGTCCTAAGCATAAATATTTTTGATCAAAATTGAATTCTTAATTATTGTGTTCAAGGTTCATTTTTAGTTTTTGCCAATTATTCCTGATCAGTAATATTCTTTTACTTGAAGTTACCATTATTTATCTTCAAATTTCACAAAAATTTGAGATTTACATCTTTTATAACAGCTCCACAACTGATTGTTTGATTTGTCATGAACTGACAGTTTTGGGGAGATAGCAAACTATACTTTTTGTTTTGTTTTTTAAGAACTACTTTTAGTAAAATTTGGTCAAAGTGCCGATTTTGAGAAAAATCAGAATTTTGTGATTTTTTCTTATGGTAGTTAGTTATCCCTAACTTTTGAGTTAAGGGGGGGGGGAAACTATAATAATTACATACTAAATTTAATACAAATATGTTGACTAGTTTGGGCTACAGGAAACTCGTTCTAACAAAAAAAAAAAATTGGAGGATAAGATACTTCAATTCAAAATGGATATATCTGCACACAAAAAATCAACTTAATTTTACCAATCACAATATTCTTAGATTACATATATGTGTGAAAGATTCGTGGTAAGTACGATTTTACCTGTACAGCCAAACATGCTATATTTGTCTAAATACTGGCTGCTAGAGACATTATTTTTAATTTGAATAAAAATAAGTTTTTTTCCCATAATTTCATCTGTATTAAATTATTGTCTTTTTGAGACATCAGAAAACCCTATTTTTGTTTTGTTATTATTAATTTATTTTTAATACTCGTAACTATAACATTTGATCAAGTTATCTCTTTGTGCCTCTATCATCTCTATAAATACATAATTCAAAGTTCAAGTGAATTATAATGCAATGTTTAGACCCTGTTGTAATTTAATCAATTAGAGTAGGGATTATAATTTTAATTTAATTATTAATCTAAATGAGAGTTGCAACTAGTCTCTAGTAACAACACCCGTTCCATTATTTTACATACTTCGAAACATTACAAAATTTAATTAATGTAAAAGACCTCAATTTGTCCATTATTCACTACATTTTATCTTTTCTCGCTTTTTATTATTTCATATTTCTTGTAATAAATTTGGTTTTATAAATTGACAAAGGAATATTGATTAATTATCTGTAAAATTTGTTCTCTTTAAAGTGTTATAATTTAATAAATTTAGAAAACTTGGACGATTCTAAAGGCGAGTGAGAGTTTTTTTACTCTCAAAGAGTTCAAGACTCTCGCGGGGTGTTTACTCAAGAAGACAAAAGTCTCAATAGTTACTATTTTATATTAGTTGCTTATTAGTCTTAAGAAATGCTTGAGAGTCCCTGAGAGTGAACACGCAAGAGTATTTACATGTACAACTCTCAGACCATTCTCATGCATGATCTTAACAACTCTCAGAGTATATTGAATAGATGATTTTTCGGTGTAATGGTGTTAAAAGAGTGACGAAGATGCAGTACCTTCTTACTCTGGGTTGTAAGAAAATGGACGGTTTCTTATTGGGTCAGAAACAGGATGATATTATTTTTGACTGTCGATCCCTTAGTCTATCAAGGAGTGTTCTAAAATCCAAAGTTTTATAAACAAGACATCTACTTTCTAAAATCATAGCAGCTTATAGCAGCAGAAATTTATAAGCGAAATCGGATTGTTTTTATTACTCGTTGCTGGATTTTTCTTTGTTGTTTAAAGTTTGAAATCCTCTCGGTCATCATTGCCTTATACAAATAGGACGAAAAATACATAAAATGAATACCTCCATCCCTCAAATACTCTAATAGCATCAGGTTTGGTAGAAAACCAGAGTTGGTCAAGAGAGACCCGATAGGAAAGATGAAGGAGAGGGATCTAACCCAAGATTACATGCAAAAAGGATTCCAGTTTGGGGGTTTCAGGATTGCCATACCCTTACTTACTACTAGTGAACCCTGAATGTACCTCAAGTTGGAGGCTGTACTAAAAATAAAGAAATAAGTATAGGGTGAAAGAATTAATTGAGTGATGAAATGATAAAGGTTTTAATAATTAATAAGAGAACTTGTGAAAGAAGATTCATAACATATCAACATTTCACAAGAAAGACAAACACTGTTTTGAAAGATTCAATTCTTTTGATTGAAAATACATTCTTTAAAGCTTCCTTTAATCTTCAGCTAGACTTCATATTCTCAGAACATATTCTGGCTTTTGACACTGTTGTGATAATCGGTCAACTGTGTGTCTCACACCTCAAATCTTGCTTCTATAAAAGATTAATTGTACCACATCTTCAAGTGTTCACTTTCAATAGGTCATTTTCAGACATTTTTGATTGGTTTTTATTTGACACTTTTAATTAAAAAAATCATGTTCAACTCACTTAGGATATTTTAAATTAATTTCCAAGTGTGATATATTTCATTACAGTATTTTATATGTTTATATACAATAGTAAAGTATAATTTCTGTTTGAATGTTTATTGAAACAAACATTTTTCATTAAATGTTAAACTTGTAGGGTTTTGGTGCAAAACTTTATAATATTAATAATTTCAAGTTAAACTTATGCATAAATGAGAAGATGTTGGAAACATGTTGAACTTTAAACTATTAATAAGCTTGGTAATTAGGGCATCTATTTCATAACATTTTAACAATATCATTTAGCGATGCATAATAGTATATTACAACTTTCCTTTGGTTGTATTTTATTATTAAAAATTTAAAACATCTGTTTTTAATTGTACCATGTTTAAGTTAATTTACATAACTAATTATTAGAAGATGGTAATTAATATTTTGTAATGACAATTTTTTAGTGTACATGTAAATAATTAAATTACTGATCATCTTCCCCTATTCATTTTTTACTTTAGTAATGAATTGAGTACAAAAAATTACATCTCTTTTACCTCACTACTCTTTACAATCCCTCTTCCTTTAAGTGATAAGCTTTTTTTTTACCACGTTTTTATTAGTTCGGTTTCCGTCATATCTGTCAGTCTGTCTGAGTGGAATTTTGCAATCGAGTTTAAACTAACTTCCCAATAAGCTAGAGATCTGAAATTTTGAACATAGGTCAGAATTGGATGTCAATACAATATTCAGTTGGTTTCTTGTCTCTACATTTGTTTAAACAATAGTTATTTAAACAAATAAAAATTGTTCAATGAGATATAGACTTTTTAACCGTGTTATCGCTTAAACGCATTATCGCTTTTGAATGGTAACCGGAATATCGAAGTAGGATAAAAGACAGAAATTTTTCATGGCTTGTGAGAGTTATTGGATTAATAATAAATCAAGTAAAAAAAAAAAAATTTAACATACCACGTTTTTAAAACGAACTGAAAAGTATAAAATAATTTTTCATGTCCCTTCTACAATTTTGAGGGTTATCTGTATGAGCGTGTCACATTTGGCCCCCCTAGTTTAAAGTGTAATTGCATTTTTCAGTGGAACATCCTGTTTCACGTGCGTTTGGTGATAGTGAATAATGTGCTAGGTTTTCGCTGTCAGATGTGCATTCAATTGTGTGCTAAGCGTATATGTGAATATTACATTTCTGACAATCGTTACAACGGTTAAAGAGACGGCTACTCAAAAAAGCTCTGATTAGAGAAGAAGAAGTAAACACGGCAAGTTGGGATACAACAGGAATCTGAAGCATAAAAGTTGGCAAGAATAGCCAAATGCCGTAAGTGAGCTACAAAACGTTCCAAAAACAGCTCAAGATCGAACTTGAAAATGATAAGAAACGAAAGGCTCTAGCGAGGACGAGTGAAACGGGGGATGCAAATTCTCATCGAAGTGCATCGACATGCTCAAGGAAGAGCAAATGAGGCTCCCGAAGCTTGTGCTGCTCGGCTTGCTCGCCATGCATGCCGCCATTCTGTAAAACGAACGTGCAAAACTCCCGAGGCGCAAACAACTCGCCTAGTTAACGATGTATGCCACCATTCTGAAAACGAATTTGCGAGACTCCTGAAGCGCATACCACCCACCTAGCTAGTGACTGTCAGAGTCTCATCAATATATACAAAACCGATTGAAATCTTTCACCTGGACATAAGACTAAATAACAGAAAATTATAAATGAAATAGAAAAAAATGTTAGACATACCACGTTTTTAAAACGAACTAAAAAGTATAATAATGATTCGAATTTGCCCCTAACCACAATCACTAGCAACTTAAAAAAAAAACACAATTATCTGATTAATTGTTCTTTATTTATTATTTCCCCTAAATGCCCTGATGTACATTTCGATAACATGGTTATCATCATCGGAGGGTCTTGCTTATAAACTAAATCTAAACTTACATATCTACTAATGAAATAAAATTAAACCTAAAACTATAATAACCTGAGTGCAAGCTAAAATCCCTCCCACTCCACAGATCAGTTGGCCAGTTGCTCCATTATAGCAAGACAAGTCCTACTATTTTAGGTATTAAAAATGAAAATGAGCCCTATTAATATTTAACTTTCATGTAGTTAAAGTTTCAAATTTTAAAATAATTTCATACATGTACCATTCGCCATGTAACAATTTTCTCATAAAATATAACTGCAGAATTTTGTATATCCATAATAATAATTTTAAACCATCAGCATTCTTTGTCTTCAGTTTTCCATTATTTTGTAGCATGTCTTAGAGTTTTATGTTAAAAGTTCCATCTCATACATGTTGTCAATATCTGTTTTTTTTCACCTCTTATATTTTCACAACATCAAATTGAATTTGTCTTGAAAAGCCAACAACAAAGTACCAAATTATCCGTCACAGCTTTCAGAGGTTTAAGTAACAATGTTATTTCTTGTCTTGAGTCGTAACATTCTAAAGAAGGAATGTTTGTAACTACTTCAGACAAGGTTCTTCAAGTTGGAAAACTAGTTGGATATTTCTTGATTCAATTGTGTTTTATAATTATAATTAATAAAGTTATTGCAATTATCCTTGTTTCAAAGTTGGCGTCATTAAATGACCAATAATAATAAACATCAGAACATGTTTAGAGTCTTGTTTAACATGTTTGTGTTACCATTCTAGTTTCAATATATAAGCTTGTATTATAAGTTATAATATAGACATGGTATTATATTATAATATTAAGCTTATAACTTATACATTGTTTACGTTTCAGTACTCCTCCCATTCAGTGTTTCATTTGTTAGTTTTTTATCAGATTTTACCAACTCTTGTTTTCTTCTGACTCTGACATTATTAGAGTATTTTGAGGACATTTTCTTCCTGGGGGGGGGGGTATTCATAGTATACAACCATACAAAGCATTCATAGTATGGTTAACACACATTTGTAAATTGATTGGGAAATTACAGTGTTTGGCATTATATACAAATGATTTAACAGGCAAAATTGGTAGCTTGAAAATTTTCAATCGACTTACTATAGGAAAAATGCCAACTTCCATTATTAGAAATATATGAATAATTCTAAGAACTTAAATATTTTTAGTTCTGACCACTTATTTTGAATAAAGTTTCAACTCCTTCACATTATATGTCTCAAAATAGTTACATATTAAGGTTTTGCGCCTTATTCTTTTTTACACATTTCCAATTTAACTGTTTAAAACATATGAATGGGTATTTCCATTTGTAACTCTATAGTAAATTAAGCCCAAAGTTGGATTTGTGATTCAGAGCATAACTTACTAAGGAAGGAAGCAGCTTGTGTGACCATAGAATATTATTTCTGTCATCTGCATTAGTATTTTAATAATTTGTAATTTTATTCTCTCAGCTTTCCTCTGACTTTACGTAAATAACTCATGTAAATTTTTACCTCAATGTATATCCTTTTGTCACTTTAAATTAAATTTCCTCCCTCCATTCATGCCTATTGAAGTTGTCAAAAGATAATTCCTTTATGTATCTTCTCTGATGACATTGGTTTCCTTCCTCTTACAATATTTACATAAAGGTAATGCATGTAAATTATTTTATTTATTAAATTTGTTTTTATATTTTAGTATTTATGCCACACTTTCTGTATGAAATACACAGTCTCTATTATATAGTATAATTGATCAAGAGTTTACAGATTTTGCCGTATAAATGATCATGTTCACAGAATTACATGTACTTTTGAAAACATGACCAATTTTGTGGTTTTTACTTCATTCTTAGTATAAAATTATATGATGGGTTAAAAAAATAATTTTGAGTTTTTGCATAATTCCGATTTTGATGAAATTTTATATACACATTCTCTGCCTAATTTGTAGATCCGAGTTCATTTTCCAGATATATAAACAAATAAATAAAATTTTCAAAATTGATGTTTTCTGTTTATAAACCTTCAATGAAACAGTTGAGTCTCTAAAGAATCTAAACATTAAGTCATCAAAATATAAATATCTTTTTGTCATTGTATATGTAGGTAAATTAATATTAATATAGAAAATACAATCTACAGTTTAGGGTTTTATTAACTTGAGGTCCATCCAATCTTGCCAATATCTTAACAAGAGAGCTGTTAATAAAGTTTTACCTCTTTTCTGATGTACTAGAGGTTGGAAAAAACTTAAAATATATTAGAATAACATGTCTAACCTAGGAGTTTACCACCAATATACCACACCAATTCAATGAATACGTGTCTTTTGAATTTTCATGACATATAAATGACCCTTTGCCACAAATACTCGATCATGGGTGTCTAAAAGGTTCAGGTTTATTATCATTTTTACATGAACATAAAACCTTTTTAATGGAAAAATTTTGTGTCACCCAACTGTAAAACTGTCAGGAATATATATGTTTCATTTTCTGCAAGGGATATTTATATTGTCGTTAGATAATAAAAATCAATTTAATATTTCTTTGACTGACCAGAAATAATATACTTGAAATATACGTTACTTATATTATATGTATCAGAAAGGAGTAAAAAGGCAGCAAAGGAGACTAGCTATTTATCCCATTAACAATGACATTTAGAAAATTGTATGGAAAATTAAAAGATGACATGAATAAGTTTTTTAAATTATTTGTAGAATATCCGTTCTGGGCTCAATTTAGTCCAGTAAGAAATTCAACTTAGTTTATTGTTTTAGAAAGAAATACAGTTTTGGGAATAGTCTAAGATTAAGATATTCTTTAATTCAGAAAATAATAAATAAAAAATTAATACCCGGTTTAAATTAATATGTAATCTAAGATTAGGATTAATCCTAACAAAAAATACCAAATGTACTAACAGCAATTTTCATAACAATATTTTTTAAATTTTCATAAGTGACAAACATACCTAATAAAGTTTTAAAAAATTTTAAATACTGTATTTTTAAATTAATATAATAAAAATGAATACTTGCAGATTTTTAATTTCTCTTTGGGATTGAATTTTTCAGTGTGAACTATATTACTATTAGATATTTATTTAATTTCTTGTATATCTCTTAAATCTCCCATCATAAAAATATTCCATGTTACAGATTACAATAAACAAATCCAATACTAAACTAATCACAAAACTACAGTTATAATGTTTGGTTGTCACCATTCCGAATTCTGATTATATAATAAACAACTATTTCACTCAAAGGACCATCCTGCCAAAACTTTTTTAAAACTTGAAAATGGGCGAATAGCTGAAACGGCCGTCGTATAATAATACAATGATAAACAAAATACTAGAGACCGTAAGTTAAATAAGTGTTTAAAACTACAATCTTGAAAATCTTGCTAACTAGAGTATTTCGACAAGGGTTGGTAAGATAAGATAAGAGACAGTAAGTAAATTGTGCGTCTGCATAAGAAAGCTCTATGCATTTAGAAATATCTCATGACATTTTGAGGTCAGCATTTGTCGCCCTATTCTAGAACACGGATGATCTCTAGAGAACGCAGCGGCAAGTCTAATAGTTTAAATTCTATGGATGTAGTGAAACAGATGTTATAGATTAAATTCCATTCAAAAAAATTACATGAAAATGTAGAAAGATATTTCTAAAAACTACATATAAGTTATCTCTTTTTGGATCAGTTGTATTCTAATTTTTAATTGAATGATTTTATCTATTTGTCAAATGATTTCATTATAAAAGAGCTGAATTCAGAGATGAGATGAAGATTTTAATAACAGACATAGATATTTCACTCTTTAATAAAAATTCGTGATCCGATGGCAGTTTATTAAATATTCAAATGGAAGCCAGATGTTGACTATCGTGTAGAATAACAAGTAATCTCCTTTGCAGTTAAGTTCAAGGTTTTGTAATTAAACTTTACGTGGTTTGTATTTCAATCTGTTTAACAACTTCCAATGCCACACATGGCTTAATTAATCTTTACATATGTTTAGGAGATAATGGAAAATCTAATTTCTAAATTTATTGTTTAATATAAGATTCTGATATTTTATGTAATAGATTTATTTGCTGATTTTTCTTTACTGAAAATAGCTGTTAAAAATTCAATACTTGAACTCCTAACTTCCACGAGTAATTTTAAGGATCTGTTCATTTTTATAAGCACACCACTTGTCCCTAAAGCCAATGCTCTAAATTTTGAATGAGTGAATACAATATTGTATTACACATGCTTTTGGAAAACTTTATAAGATTAAAGAAGCTAAATTTCAAAGTTGTTTAAAGATGATCTGCTGAGTTGGAAATGTCAAAGAATGATGAAACAATATAATGCGAAAAATTCAGTAATAAAGAAAATTTCATTTTTTCCATCATGTACAACTAGTATAGAAATATTTTTTTAGAGAAGTAAATGAGTGTTTTTTTGTTATTATTTGGTTTTGTAAATAGGAGTGTGAGAAAGTTAGTGAAATGTTTTTACACGATTTATTAAGATTTGTAAAGGTCTTGATATGAATAGGTTGTTCAAAGGCCAGGGTTGTCTTGTTTGATAACCACCTCCGGGCCGGTGCCCTGTAATCTGTCATTTCATTACACCATTTGTCTTGAATTAATAAATCCGTGTTAGTGGATTCAGTAATTCCAGTTGTATACATTTTCATGTTTATTTAAAAATAAAATATAAAGACCTAATTTTATCCCATTTTAAATATGAGGCAACTTTTATTATAATACATATTTATTCAAAAATATAATGGTTTTATTTACTAAATTTTACAATTTACAATTACGTATAGGTATAATAAACTAAGATAAATTTATTATTTCCAATAAGAAAGCTAACAATAAAATAATAACGCCCAGAGGTAAAAAAGCCTGTTTGTGGAAAATATAAATAAAAGAAAGAGAGAAAAAAAGAGGTGGGGGGGGGGGGAAGAAGAGAAATGTACATAAGCACTTAAAAACAAAAGACGAGTAGTTAAAGTTCACATTAAATGAACATTAAACCTACGTAGAATTTCTAAAATAAGAAAAATATAAAATCTGACAGGTTCTAGACATGTGGGGTTAAATGATTACTTTACATAAACAAACCAAAATACTTCAATTGCTTGACAAAAGTATAAAAACACAACAAAAATTATACAACTTCATCATTGATATGTATAGAACTAATTAAATTCACTCATACCAGCACTCACTTGTACCCAATTAATAATATCCTCTATACTTTCCTCTATCAAAATTCATTTATGAAATGTCATTAAAGTAAAAATCAACATTTTTTCCTTCAATTAAATGGTTCCGTAATAATTTTCTAAACTTATATTTATTTCCAGCACATACCTTAATTTAACTTATACCTTTATTTAATTTATATTTATTTCAAGCAAACAATTAAAAAATCTCGGAGCCTAAGTATCTATAAAATTTCATAAAAACCGATAGGTTGGGTTTAGGTAAATTACATTAAATTTATTTAGTTGATCTCTAGACCTTGCTGCCAAACTATCACTTTTATTGCCGCTTCTGTTAAAGAAAATTCTTAATTATTCCTAACAGGTAAAATATTCAATATTTTAAAAGAGGAGTAAAGGGTATTTGGTTTTCCATTTGTTTGAAATACTGCTTATGAATTTTTTTTTTTTTTGCAATATTATAGTGACTTTTAATGTTCTTTAATATGCCCTCCTTCAAACTGTCGGCCATTCTCTAGTTTTGCATTCACAAGAGCGTAATAATTAGTTTTAAAAATTTTACTATTGCATATATATTAACATGTAAAAAACTCTAATCTATTTAATTTATTTATTTTTTAAATAGATTATGTGATTTTTCCATATTAGCCTTGAATCAGGATACACCATAATATTTGATATAATCGACTTGTTCAATATAAAGGCAAGTGGATTTACCTAAGTTACAATTTATACTGTGGAACTTTAGAGGTTCTGCAAAGAAAGAGTTTTGCGTAATATTGAAAATCATATACTTTGTTTTTGGACTCATGATCATATAATTTTGTGTGAACCACCAACGCAAAGCGGTTATGTCATTCTGCATGTTTGCTTTTAATTGCTCCATGGAATCAGCTTTATAAAACAGGGCAGAGTCATCAGTAAAAGCTACAAGATCACCGTGAAATTTCCATTGCATATGCTATTTACGTATATTAAAAACAACGAACCAGAGAGAACAGAATACCATATCGAATACTTCCTAATTTGCTATAAGTATTATTTACTTTAGTTTATCATTATTTATTATTTCCATATTGCCTTCCGAACTACTGATATAATTAATAAGTTAACATACCTTAAGTCAAAAGTAGTTCTTATTTCCTATTAGTAGCTACAGCTGTTTCTCCTCAACATAAGGCATCCTCAGGCTTAGCACACATAAACAAACTAAAAACACGTTCACAACATAAAACTTGTTTGTATATAAAAACACACACACACAAAATAGTAAACCGGGTTGTTTCTTGTTCTATTATAAAAATAAAAAAGTTAATTTTCCCTGATGTGGCCACATCCTACAACTTCTAATGCTCCTGAATGACTGGAGCATTCACTAGCATTATAGTCATTCAGGAGTATTTAATAATTTTTTTAATACTCCCATTCTCAGTTAGTTGAAGTACTAACAAAAGAATAACTCTGTCACTAAAAATGTCTGTTTACATAGTTGTCAATAACATAGTGATAATCAACCTTGGGATGCCATTTTATTTTTTGTAGATTATTTTAAACATTATAATATATTTAAATGAGGTCTAAAACTTGCTTAACTATAACTTGTTCTAAGCATAAATATTATAAGATGAAATCAAGTTTGAATGATGACAGTCCAGGTTCATTTTTGTTGTTGTTGTTGAAATTATTGCTTAATGGTAATTTTTTATTATTTACTATTTTGCACACTTGTTTGGGTATTAATGAACACATTTTACTAAAATGTGAATAAAATTGGCTGAATCCAAGTCCCTGAGATATAGCCAAAGTTTCTCCACATATCAACTTTGATTAAAAACAATCTATATTTTTGAGGTGTAGAATACTGATAAAACATCAGACAGTTATCATTCCCAAAAACCTTTTTTTTGTACTCAGATGATGTCATAATGGATATTTCCATGTAAAACTAATCAGCATTTTTTGCCCCCATCCCATAATTTTCTCTATGCTATGTATATGTGAGAAAGTTAAAAAACTAAATAAACAAACTAAAACTGAAGGATATCTAAACATCCATAAATAATATTTCTATAGCCCAAAATGGCTGAACTAGTTTTCTTATGCGATAGTTAATTTAGCGATAATCGCTCATTATTTCTTTAACATATTGTGTCATTTGATAGGAGTTACTATTGAAATATTTTTAGTTCTTCACCATATACTCAATTTACCCAGTAGGGGAGATGCAGACTAGCTGCACCTAACAATAGGGATTGGCATCTCTCACAATCCCCAGCCAAACACTCACTTCATTCACAGCACATACACAATCATTTATATAGGTATTTACTTACAGTTGATCTTCATTACACAATTATCTTTACAGTTCACCTTCCCTTAGGTCTTTCATTTGTGCTGTACATTTCTTAAGCTGAGTTTCCTCACTTGGCAACAGGGTGATGCGACTCTGCCTTTATTTCCATATGTTAAAACCATTTATTTTTTATGATAAAAAAGAATGCTGTGCTCGTCTGTTATGTCTGTGAGTGGTGATGTGCATTCTGATTGCCTTGGTGGAATCAAGTATGTGAATTTTGTACTGGGGGTGATATTAACATTTCAAGTTCAGGAACTGGCAACCTAGCTGTGAATCTGATTTTGTACCAACATCTAAATTTATTTTGCTTAGAGAATGGGATGAAGAATGGACAAATATACAGTCCAATAAGCTGATGAAAGATAAGATAACATCCATAAGTTCCATTTGTTGTGAAGAAGTGGTGGTTACCCATTCTTTGATTACTAATGGATATCTGATGGAACATGTAAATTTACGACAATATCCATTCTGTTATTCTATTGGTTAAACCCATCTTAATAGATGTGTTTCATTAACAGATGTGCGTAGGACATTTGCCCTACTCAATTACATTCAGGCGATGTTGGGGGACAATGCAGATATCCTTGATCGAGTATTGTCCATATTACTTCGCATGAATGTTTTTGATAATTATAAAAATATTTAGGTTTGATTGTTGATTATTTTTGTGGTTGTTTATTTAGTTGTATAATTTTTTTTAATTTTTGCAGTGCCATTTTACAGCCCTGTAATAATTGAACTGTCGTTTTTTATCATAGTTTCTATCTTTGTTAACTTGGTGCAGAGCTTCTTTACAGTCTTGTAATTTGTAATGTTGTTGTTGTTGTTGTTGTTTGTTGTTGTTGTATATTAAACTGTATGAAAGTTTACATTTGTTAACTAGTTTTAGTATTGTTAATTTTGTTCAAATTGTATGTTCTTGTTGTTAGTTTTTAGGTCTATTTGTTAATTTTACGTTGAGCATTTTAGCTCCTGTTCGTGAAGGTGATTATGACTGCGATAGTTTTTCACTGGGGGGGGGGGTGATCGAATAGCTAAAGTATCTTCTTTTACATTTTTTCATAAAGTGTGTTTTCTTTCTATTTACTCTTTTAAAATGTATTAGTAAACTAAAATTGTATTACTATTAATTATATAAAACAACTTATATCTAAAATAAAACCTTACTTCTAATATTTGTCAATTTAGACTTGATAATCACTCATTGTCCCTGTTATTATAAAGTTTGGTTAAACTAGTTAGTGCAATCTTTACTTACAATTTACTTGGTTTATAATCACTTTTCCATTCAAAACTTATTATCTCATCAATTTATTAAACACTGGTATTTGTTTTAAATGACTTACTTGTTCATTTTAATATTTTACACTATAAAGCCTTGTTTTGAAGACAACTATCTAGTACATGTCACTCCATCGAAACACTGTCGAAGAATGTCTCAAAATTTCGTTCAGTTTTTTAGTAGGGTTGGACTCCAGTTGGCATGGGTGCAACTCGTGGCCTCAAAGTTTGTTTGAATTTATGTTATACTAATTTATTCAACCAATCAGATCACAATATACTTTACATGTCTGTTCATAGCATATTACGTCATCTTACATCTTTGTTTTTTACAACAGTCAACACTCCCGCTATATCAAAAATATTTGAATTTATTGTTTACATTAATAAAAACACTTTTGTCCTTTTTTTAATAGTTCAAACTTTTTTACTCGATGTTTTCTAACCAATGTCTTTATTTCTTAAAACTACATTTTACTTAATTATTATTTATCCTAATTACTAACTACAGATTGTGTTTATTATAAAGTATTCTTTAATATCAATTATTATCTACTACAGATTTTATTTATGATTATCAATTACAGATTTTATTATTATCGGTCCCATGGTTACACATATTCATTTATTTAAAGTTACATTCACTACTACACTGAAATATGACACGATATATACTATTACAAACACTATTAAATGTTTGAGTAGGCTACCAAAATAACCAACTAATATTGACCAATGATGTGTTTGCCACTCTGTACTGTATTAATAGTGGAGATGTGGATGGAAAATCATATCATCACTAGCAAATGTAAGTGTCACTCTGTAATCACTCATTGCACACGCAATTAGTCATATGAATAGTGGAATAACTTTTAATCTCCAACACTACAACATGTGACAGACTTACTTAACAATAGCATTGACCATTGTATTGCTTCTCAATTTAATCTTTACAAAAATTTATACTATTAAAAAACAATTGGTTTATATTTTGTAGTGAAGATGCTCTTCACATCAAAAACAATTGGTTAATTTTTTTGCAGTGAAGTTGATCTTCTCATCTTATATAGAAGAATTGCAGCTAGTTTACATTACAATTTAAATAATCACAAAATCATTAAATTATATCTACTTTTACAACAGTTAATTCCTCAAGACTTTTCCTAAGTACTTGTAATCCTCTTTGGGGAGTTAAAGTTTTAATTACAATTTCAATTAATTACCATGATTGTGTGCTTGTTATGTACATTGTATAAAAATGTGTTCTACTTAGTTATTATGTAGAAGTATATTTATTTTGAACATTAACCATTCTATTGCAATTATATTTTGGGTGGTTGCCATTTTTATAAAAGCTAGTTATCAGCTGTTCTGTTTTCTTATTAAGTAAGATTAATAGGTGAATATGTGGTTAGGTTTATACTTATAACTAGAATTTTATTTGAACTTGTTTAAATTTAACATTGAAGTTATATAAGACATATCGTTGTGATAGTTTAAAAAAAAATGTAGATTCTATGTGAGCATGTAAGAACTCACTTTGTACAGTTTTATGATCTTCATATTCTTGGCACTTTTTTTAAGTAAAGTCCTTTTTGTAATTAAAAGAATAGATTATAAAAAAAAAAAAAAATGAGTCTTACTCGTAATAAAAAAATTTAAATATCTTTATTTTTTTTGTATCATATTAAAACTATTGTATCTTTGTAAAAGACTGCCGACAGTTTCTTGAATTAGTTAGTAATTCTGGCTTTCGGATGATCATCATTTTAAAGTGATTGTTGGTCATCATCTTGTTATTATTGTTGGGGCGACTGTTACATTCTGTCTTGAACATCCATCCTAACCTACAAACAACACCATTGCCTAACTTTACTGTTATTTATAACATCTAGCTCATAAAGCTCAACAAGTTATCTACAATATTTCAGCAACACTATTGTTTTTTGTTAATAAAGCATTAATCTCACACTTGGTAGGATTATTTATCATAGAATGCATTTTAAATTGATCAGACATCACAATAATGTGTATCAAAGGGTGATAAAGTAATGAACAGCTGGTATACAATACCACATCATTGCCACAGTTGGACAGTAATTAAAAAAATGATATTATTTTTGAAAAAAATGAGATTCATGTTAATATCAAGGTTCACGTCTGCAATCTACACACGAACCACACGATCATGGCAGCATATCAGCTTTTTAATTATTTAAATCTAATTGAAAAGTATTCAGTTTGTTGCAACTTCTATAAAAAATTGTTGATTGAATCAATATTTTATCACTTCATGTTTTAATGTTTATTTAAGATACTAGGTAATCTATCTCAAAACTTTATCATTATGTATTAAACTTTTCTCTCATTTTATTGGTTCCAAGATGAGCATTTAAAAATCATCCATAATCTTGTAAACGTGCTTGACAAGGGAAGATGTGTTCTCAGCTCTGTTTTCTTTACTTATCTAGAGTAACTCAAAGTAAACGAATAATCCTCTTCAACGTGCTCAACTCTCACACTTCGTTTGTTCTTGATCTTATATCATACACCATTTCTTTTAAAAATTCTAAATACTTTTCTTAATGGTTTTATCTTTTTAAACTTTATTATTTATTTAAATGTTTAAGCATATTGCATTTTTTAAGAAATCGTTGAACATTTTTTTGATTTCTAAAGGATATAGTTTCAGTGAATATTGAAATGATAAAGTTACATATGTTGTTTATTGTAAATTGGTTGTTGGTAGAATTAAAAAATTATTATTGAGTTTTAAGTTTGTATGCATGTTTGTTAATGTGTGTTGTAGGTGGTATATATCATATTTAAAATTAAAATAAAACGAACACAATTTCTCACAAATACATTTATAAAATCAAATGTGTTTCAATGATAATATTTCCAATTTCTGTGATGCGTGAGCTATAATAATCAAACTATAATTGTTCTTGAAATGCATTTGATTTAATAACAATATTTGTGACAATTTGTGTTCAAGTTTAACTTTAATTTTAAAACACCTCACAAGTCAACTGCAATATATATTTTTCGTATATATTTATTTTGTATTTATTATTTATTGGTAAAAAATTTGTTTTTAACAATGTGACATGTTTTGTTACTTTTCTATATTCTAATAAAATATTTTGTTGAAATAAAATAAAATAAATATGCTGGGAAATGTAGTTATTACAAATTGTGGGTGTTGACTGCACAGGACGTTATTCACCCTCAGCATCTGGCCTATCCAACTTTTTCCTATTTAATGGTCAGTATTTTTTTTATTTTTTATTTTATTTTTTTGGATTTGGCTTGATAGTTGTGAACCTACTGTACCATATTTTGAACCATTTTAAAAATAAATAGGTACTGTAGTAGTTTTTATTAAATAGACCCTGAATTGGAAAAAAGTACAATGTTTGTACTTATTCTACAAGAGTTATATATGTTGATTTTATTCTTTAAACATTTCTTATTTAACGCCTAATTTTGGCCCTGAAGCGGAAAATTGTAAATTATGAAGTTGTATATGTTAAAGAAATCCAAACAACAAAATTCTTTGTATTTTCAATTTGTTGTCAATCTCAATTTAAAAAAATTAATTTCATTTAAAGAAAATTCAGCTTACACTGGTTTCTTTTGTTTATAAAGTTTCTTCATCATCGGGTTTTTTTTTTAAAAGTAACATACTTTATATAAAACTTTTATTTAGAAATAGGTTACCATATAAACAATTTTTAAGCAATAAATATTGCCTAGTACTTCAGTTTTGTCATAAATTAGTTTTTAAATAACTGAGTTTACATTGTAATATTTTATAACTCTGCGAGTGCAGTACAAATACAATAAGCATGAGTAAATATACAGGTCTGTGATGAAATAATAGCATCAGCAGTTGAATGTCTTTGCTAAAGGAAAACATTGTTAGATCAAATCCAAATAGCAATCACGGATGTTTATTTTACATATGCAACTTCTAAAATACAGCACTATGAGACAATTTTGTGTCACCTCATTTATGGTATGTGAGTAGTAGTGTCACCTCTGAACTTACACACCTTGGCTGTGGACAATAACTCACTGATTAAAGGAGCAAGCTAATATATAGCATATGAAATACCCCCCCTTCAATTACTATAGTTATGTAATTATAGTTCTAAACCTATTTTAGCATTCAAATTAAAACCACTTTGAAGCTTGTGTAGCAATTTTAATAATTAATTGTAAATAATAATTAATTTATATATCAACTTTGTTATTGATAAATTGTATGTTGTTGCTGAAATGTAAAATATATGAGAGAATATTGATTTCCTCTTTATCAATAACAATAATTTGTTAAACTTAAGGAACTCATTACTGATTTAATTAAATGTTTCAAATCCAATTAGTGTCATATATCCACCTCTCAATGGCAACAGATATGGTGTTAAAAATGTTTAGAAAATGTGCCAATATGTTGAAATTTCTGGTTGAAAAACCTGTGAAGACAATATTGTTATGAATTGTGAACTACTAAATAAATTGAAATGAAACAAAGACCAGGTATCATATCGATATAGAATAGAAAACTGCATAGAACTTGGAATAGCAGTTTTTAAGTTATACATTTTCAGACAAACAGTATTTTTTCAGTGCTATCTTACAATTAACTTTGTCTTGAAAATAATAGTTATCTGATATTAATATGTACACATTTGTTTATATGCTGTTTCATACTCATTAAGACCTTTAATTTGATGTATCACGCTTATACAAATGAAAACAATAACATGGGTATTGTCATTCACAAAATTACAGAATGTGACCTTTTCCATGACAGAGTTCTAACATAGCGGCTGTTCTGAATTTATAGTGTGTATATGTAGGAAAGAATTTAACACATTTTTACAAAAGCTTGTATTTGAGCTAACGTGACTGTTTATAAATGTTGTACATCAATAATACTCAATGCCTGCAAAGAGCATAATGGACGATAAGGCACAAAGTTGCATCACTCTTCATTAGTCAAAGCCTCAGTAACCCGTATTACCACCTTCTCTAACAAACTGTTTTATTTAATTTAAAAAAAAAATATATTAGTCAGTATAGTACTTTCTATTCTTTATTTTTCTTATAATTTTTCTTGTATTTTCTTCTTTAAATATTTAGACTCATAAATTTATCAGGACCTTCAGTTTCAGGAACCGTTCAAGATCTTATGCGGCAGTGGCCTTAAATGGCCATAAACGCATGTGCCACTGTTTACCCATGATGTAGATTGTCTTTATCTTTCGAGATTTTATATTATATCTTAGTTTGTTCTTGATCATAGTTTATCATTGTTAACTTGTTACAAAGCCCCATTACAGTCCTGTAAATTGTTATGTTGTTGTTATTTATTTTTATTTACCATTGTTAACTAGTTTGGTGTTGTTAATTTTGTTAAGCTTTTTATGTTATTGTTAATTAGTTTTTAGTTTGATTTGTTAGTTTCTTGTTAAGGCCATCTTATATTCATTGTTTGTTAAGGTGCTGATGACTGCAACGGTTTTTCTCCTTTAACACAAATTTTTTTGAAACCATTTTGAGTGGGTTCTAACAACTAAAAGCAGGCTATTGTATTGTGCAAGTTGTAGCTATATTAAAGAGTTGTTTTGACTTTTCGGCATGTCTCTGAATTGCTAGACCAACAATCGTGAATTTAGAGTGCCTTATAAAAGTTGTGTCTAGAACTGAAGAGAAATTTGACAGACCTATCTATTTAAACCATAATTTAAACTATTTAATGACATTTGAATTTTTTTACATTAAGCTTATTTATTTTAACTAATTTTATAAAAATCAGTTCTGTAGAATTCTATATTATATATTAGGAGCATTTGTGAATGTTCAATATATGCCTAATGAGGTTATGTAACAAGTAACCATGTTCATTAAGTTATATCATAGGTAGGCCGTTTCTAACATTTTTTATCTATATTTCACTGCTAGGTTTAGAATTTAACACATATTATGGAAATCAGTTGTGTGAGATATCGATTTATAAGAAAAAACGTTTACCAATTGAGGTATTACAATAAAAGTTAAATGTGGAAAATATGGAATCACAAATTTTTTAAATTAAATGAAATATTCAATGTATTGAACAATAACTAACATTTTTGTATAAATCAACTTAAATAAAACATATATATATATATATATATATATATATATATTCAGATACTAATCCCAGATTTATAACTTTCCTCCTCCAATTTACATATTCGGTAATTTGATGTAATAAGAATGAAAATTGTGACTCCTGCTATAAAAATGAATATTTGTCCACACCAGAATAAATATAAATACTGTAGATAAAATTTCAACTAATGTGACCGTTAGATTGTCATGGTTTCAGAATCAATTTAGATTTTATAAAAATCACTTTTATGTGAGAAAATATAAATTAAAGAACCAAATTTAATTTCATTAATACATTAATTTATGATTGATATTACCGTGACATATAATCTGATGCTTCTTCCAGATAAAATAAATGTGCCAACAAAAATATTCAGAATCAAACTGTTTTCTGCTGGCTTGGACAAAAAGACATATAATTTCATCATCCACTCCAGGAGGGAAATCATCCGGGACAAAGCCCTTCCATGAACCATAGAAAAGAGCATGTTTTATATATTTTTTAAAATTATTTAATGATGGCAGATGAAAGCAAAGTCTTCCATTAAATTTACCCCCAACAATTTTATAAAAAGTTATCAGACAAGCAATATTATGTCTTTTGTTGAGCTTGTTAATATTCAACAAATTTAGAAGATTGTTACTAAAATATGTTAACAAATAAACATTTGCAATATACTGAAAGAATTTTTCTCTATTTTAAAAGTTATTTTACAGTTATGGATTGTTCATATTGTTATAGTTTATTCAGACATTTACCATCATTTATGCATAAAAATAATACACAAAGTTTTGAAGTATGGATCACCTCTCTTCAAGTGATAGATATAAAATATATATAAAAAAAAAAAAAAAAAATATGAAACTAAGGATCTGTAAGCCTAGGAATTTGTTAGAAAATAGTTGTATAAAATGAACAACCCAGGACTATGAACTAGCCCTGAGTGGTTAAAATAATTAAAACTATTAAATATTTGTGCTGCTATATTAACTTCGAGGTAACAACATTTATGAAAACTTTAATGCAAGAAAATATACAATTTTCCTCTTCAAACACTTTATTTGACTCAAGACGATGTTTCAATGCTTAAGCCATCTTCCGTTATTACCTAAATACAAACTTTTTTCATGAAGTAAAAAATAAATCCTACAAGGTTGTGTTGACTAAAGAGCCTAAATACTTTAGGAGAAAATAATGTATCTAGATAATTGTTTAAATTGTACAAAAGTAAATTTTGTTAAAATTCATTGTTTAAGCACCCCAATTGTTTAAATACTGGAGATTAGTTTGGATTTGTCAGACTTTAGTTTTTTTGTCTAAAAAACCGTTTTAAAATATCAAAAGTTTGTGTTTATATCATTTGTAGAGTGTTTTACTTTCGAGGGAGAACTGCAGGGTTTGTAGTAGAGCCTAAAGGGGAATTGTTGGTGCAATACTGTAATCTGATTTTTTAATTATGAACTCTTATTTTTAAAATGTAGTGGAAGTCAACATTCATATTTGTTGTTTTTAAAATAATAATTTCATCATTGGATTCATCATTTTGTTCTCTATACACATTTTGTCATTGGACATGTAAAGGATTAATTGTGTAAATTAACTTTTTGAAGGACATGAAGTAAAAAAAAACAGGGTTCATGTTTACCTTTTGCAGAACTCTTGTATTTAATATTTTTTTGGGTAAATGGTTTAATCATAGAATTGTCTGGTATTATTATTAACAAATATTGAGATCTGTATCTATATTCCTTAGCAAAATATTTTTATTCAATTAAGGTCAAGCTCTATATATAATAACTGAAGATAATATCTTAAGTCATTGAAACATCTTATTTGAAATAAAGTATTTGTTACCACAGGTTAGTAGAGTTACACAAGGAATGTCAAACAATAAAGTTAAACAAGAAATATTCTTGTATACAAAAATTACATATGACAGCATTTTGCCGTGTTTGTGAAACTTAGATTTAAAAAAAAATTGTTTATCTGATGAACATCCTACAAATTACACCAAAGAAATTTATAATTTTTTAATAATAGTATATGACATTTCAAAAATTTAATCTTGTCATGAATTAACTTTATAACCACCTCGTTTAATCTGAACAAGAGTAAGAAATCAATTCCCCGCATTGTGGTTGATGCATAATTCAAAAAAGGAAGAGGTAGCACACTTAAATCCAGTCCATTGAGTCGCTGAAGACTTCTCATCAAGTGGCAACATCGCTTCAAGTCTCAATTTGAAGAGCTCTTTATCAAGCATCCAATCCATCTATAAGTAATTTCGTATAAGCTTCACTCTAAAGTTCATTGTAATGTTGTCACTTGGGCTTCAATTGGAACAAATAGAATGTGTTCCATATGTTATAGATGGAAATGATGAATTCTATCAGTATAAAAAATTCACTTTAGAACTCATTGATTAATTGATAGGATGCAAATTTTGTTTAACATTTTGTGTTTATTTGGTAATAATTTTGCAGATTGCCCTATTTACAAAAATGAGCATAACTATAAGATGGAACTACTGAAAAACATTAAAACATTTTGATACAATCAAATATTTTCGCCATAAACATTTCTATTCAGTGAATAGTGAAATCTAGCTTACGTGCCAAATTTGATTAAATTGACCTGGAATTTCCCCTAGGTTTAAGGTTGTTTCATTAAAAATAAAGTTATTTTTAATGACAACTGTCTTATATTTTACTTTAGTGTGCCTACATAGTATAGACAAAGTTATGAGATGTATAAAAAAAGATAATGTCAAGTGTTTCATGGAAACATCCATTTTGACCTCTTGTGATTAATTAAAAAAATATGGCTTGCTGAATAATGTATGATTGTGTTGTCTTTAGAATGCTATACACCCCAAATGAGGGCAACAATAAGAATTTTTATTTCTCTAAGTGTTTTCTGTCGTTTTTTCAAACACTCTAAATTTGGAAGTAGCTGTTATAAATCCTTAAACTAAAAATTAAAAAATTTTCAATATCGTTGTTTATGATTTTCATCTAATTTTGTTTAAAATATATCTTCAAAAGCCCTGAAGAATACATATTGGTTGCCATCACCCCAAAAAATGCTAGTTTCCAAGTTATCAGTAAAGAAAATAATTGATTTAAATTTTGTTCAAATATTGGAATTAAAGGGAAATTGTGGTTTACGAATAATTGGAAAACAAATCAAGAATTAACCTTGACTGACATAATTCAAAACTTTATTTCAATTAGGCCTAAATATGATTATCTCTCAGAGTGAATTTATGGCATAAGTGAAGCTCATTTAACTCTATTAATATATATATTACTCAAAATATAAAATAAACATTTCACAAATGTTGATATTGAATTACTGTTCTATCACAACTTGTCTTTCATTTTAAATACACGGGGGGGGGGGGGCCTGGTTGTCTAATAAAGAAAATTGTATTATATTTTTTTCTTTCATGTAGGAATAGTATTAGAGAATATTATGGAGAGATGGCAATGAATATTATTTTTTATTAGAATTTGGTTTTATATAGAAAATGAGTACAATGAGTTTACACCATTTATTTACTTATGTCCTTCTTGTGGTGTACTGGAATATGTGTTAATAGAATTTATGGTTTTAAACCATAAACAAATTTTAAAATCACAACATTTTGTAATAAGTTGGAAGGAGATAATATTCTATATTCACTTTTCATCAGTACAAAATACAAAGGGAATATTTGGAAATGAGTAAAATTATTTTGTTGTCTATTTTAATAATTCCTGGTATTTCCATGATTATGAAATGTTAAGAAATATTTTACCCTAACGTTCTTGTTTCTTCTTTTGATTTCAGTTTGTAAATGGTAAACTTTTCCTATACATTTTTGTTATCAAATATCCTGAATAAATATTTGGTTCTAATGTTTTTGTCTAAAAAAAATTTTTACTACAATTTATAGTCTCATCACTGTTCATTGATACACAAAATACATATAAGATAAAATAAATATTTAAACATAAGGTTATACAATTTATAATGAAATATTTCTTGATAAGAAAATAGTAGAGTATCGTGTATTTTTAATTAAGCATGATAAATTAATCTAGCAAAGTGGTTTCTCCGTATTTTATATAAACCATTTAATATCCTAAGAAACGTAGCAATAAAGCTTCACGGTTGGATGTCAATATTCTATTTATAGGGTAAGATAAAAGTTACTCTTAAAGAAGTTACAAAGTTTGATTCTACGCAATCAGAAACAATTGAAGTATATTGGATCTTTGTGGGCGAAGGATTTAATGGTTCCCACCTTATAACAAAAACAACTTTTGTCAATTATTTGTTTCTTTTGTAATAGAAAAATAATTAACAATAACAGTTGCTAAGTTGAGTAATTTATTAGCTTTGAGTTGAAAGAGTTAATATGTTATGAAAAGAATAGTATAACTTAAAATTTAATAATTTTCTACATCTTAAGTATTGAAAGATTAGATTATTTTCATTGTATTATCTGTCATATTTTGTGGATATATTTGTATTGTGGGCTTAGTTTTTAAATTTAAAGAAATTATATATTTCTTCAAAAATAATTACAAATAATCAGAGTGACTGCTCTTAAAATTAAATCTTAATGATAAATTAAAACATACAGAAAACACTCGATACTAATTTATGTACAAATAAAACTTTTCTTTATATTACTTTTGAAAAAATTACCTTCAGCAAAGTAAGTATAAAAAATTGTAGAATTTCTATAGTACACACTATTAATACACACATACATATGTACATATATAAATATAAGGTAAATACATTTCATTATTGTTCTGTACGACAATATATAGCCTACATGGTATAGAACTAGTTATTTAATAACTACACACTAATAAATAATCATGTTTGAAGTTGGAACATACAACAATAGACACAACAGACAATCAAAAATAACAAATACTGTACATAATTATCATCAATATAAAAACGTTCACAATAAAAAAATTTAAAAAATGTGCTGCAACAATATATCAGTTTACAAGTTAAAATATCTATTTTGTCTTTTAAGAATTAAATTTTTTGATACACACAAAATCACATCTATATGACTTAGTCAACATAAAATTAAGTCACAACAAACAAAATACAAAACAACACAGTAGACCCTATAACAAAATTTCAAACTAATAAAATAACAATTAAAAAAAGCTACACATTTCAGAAACATTGTTTATATATTTTAATTAAATAAAATAAAACTATTTTTAACAAATAAAATATTTAAAACAATATTACAAGTGCTATTAATTAAGATGAACAGACATAAATATTATTAAACCTAGAGCATGCAAAAAGGAGATCATCATCTTTTTAGAGGAATCAATTAAAATTATAGCTCATAAACTCCTCCACTGAGTATAATGTTCCAGACAACAAAAGTTTCTAAAAGAGTTGTAATTTTTGAAATGAATTTTTCTATTTGGGAGTTTATTTATAAATAGTTCACCTGGTTGTGAAGGAAGTTTACCATATAAATTCAACCTTTGCTGATTAGTGTAATAATTAATTGCAAGCTTTCCTGGTATTATAACTGTGTATGTTCAGACTTATTCTGAACATGATCATATTTAAATTAAAAGAAAAAGTATTACTTCCAATATGTATACATATACATAGAAGATAAAAATATGAATTTCTGTAAAAGTTATTTTACAAGATTGAACTTTATTTAATGTTTTTTTGCAGAGCTTACACTTTTAGCAAATTATGAGCTGACGAATTCCCCCAGAATGGAGCAGTAGAATTCCATAGTTCAGAAAAGCGTATATTAGATCATAGTAGGCTGTTAGAGAATTTTAGAATTACAATTTAATTAAAATTTTCTTAGTGCTAATATTCCAGAGCTATCTTTAACCCGGATGCTGTGACATATTTAAATATACCTGTACATAAACATTTTCTCAACAATCAATCCATTATGATCGAATCTCTGAAAAAATCTTCTAATTTAAATACCCAATCATTTAATTTTTCTAAAAGAAATTGAATCAACTGATATTGTAATTTGGTTTATGAGCATATTTTGGGTAAAAAAAGTTTGGTGAAATATGAAGACTTATGACATGTATCATAATGTATGAAAAGGAAATGTACGTTTTATGAATAAATTGAAAAACTGTAGTAGATTTCATACAAAATTGTAGTAAATAAATTTATTTTGTCTTTTTAAAATCAAATTAAAAACAATTGTCCAAAGTTTCTTCAAATATCTTTGAAATTGTATATTTTAATTAATAATAGATCAATCCAATTTGATATTTAAAAATAACAACTATATAATAAATGCTATATAATGAAATAAAATG
This sequence comes from Aphrophora alni, assembly GCA_963513935.1. Lineage (NCBI taxonomy): Eukaryota > Metazoa > Arthropoda > Insecta > Hemiptera > Aphrophoridae > Aphrophora > Aphrophora alni. The sequence continues at coordinate 54,583,658 of OY740773.1, read as the reverse complement.
TGCAAAAAACTTTGTACAAACTTTTACACCTACTCATCCACAAAACCAATTAAAAAATAGACAAAAATATTTGTCAACAGAAATATCAGTTGAGTCTAAAAGTGAAAATGAACCAAGGACGCTTCTTAGATTTATACAAAACTTTTAAGGTATATTTATATATTAAAATAATTCCTTAACTTGCTTCACTTGTGTCGAGTATAAATAATAGTGGTCAAGGTACACAATCTATATTCACCACAGTGCGATAATCTATTGAATTAATTTTGAGAAATCACATTTTGTAATAGTTCATTGATGATTTTGTTGTTTTTTATTAACTACTACTGGACTGGAATATCTATGGAGATGATGATAATATATTTTGTTGGTAGAGGCTACATTTTAGACAAATTATATCAAAATAATCTAAACAAATTAAGAGAATGTTTTGAGTTATCCCTAAGTTTCGAGTTATTGAAAACATTTTGAGGTATAACCAAAAACATCCACTTACCATATTTGGTCAAAATCGGTCCACTTGTTAGAGTATTGCATAGTGACTGATGACAAACATAAATAATTCTAAAAACTATTGACTTGAGTTTTTGACTCTTCATACATTTAACTTCATACTACCCAATGTAACCCAAATATGTTGAAAATATGCAATAATATATAAGATATTTTTGTGTATAGAAATAATTTCTCTTTGTATTCATCAACTGTATAATTTTATTTGTTTAAAATTTTGCAAACAATAATTTATTTGTAAACAGGATAATGGTTTTGTACACAGCGTGCTATAGGAGATTATCGATGAGTTGCTAATTTAAATGGAATTAATTACGAATTGTAGAAAAAAAATTAGTTTCACTTTACTATTGAAATGTATATAATATGTGCATGTGACATTTATTTTGTATTTCAAATGTACAGTTTTTGTCAACTCATCATTATTTATTAGGGAATATCAGTATAGAAATTCTGGCTATTGTGATGTCTTTCACAGAATATCTGTTACCCACAGATTCAACTGATTGGATTAATTTGCTAATATTTTTGGCTCACTGCATATTTATCTATGTATGTGTTTGTGTTTACATTAATAATTGTTCTAGAAAACACAATTTGGGTTAGATTTTGTTTAAATTTGTAATTTGACCTTGTTTATAAATCAGCTCACAAAGCATTAACAAAATACCAGATGTTAAATCAAAAAATTTAAATCTATTTTCTCCATGTGAACAAGTGGGGATTACCCATTTTTGCATAGTTTATTCTGTGTTTGCTTATGGATTTCTGATAGTACACAGGAATCCTCTGCAATGTACATTCTGTCAACCCATTCTGAAAGGTGAGTGTAGGACTTTGGTCTTCCCTAATTAGATTCAGGCGATGTTGGGGATGTTGCTGAAATCTATGTTGTTTAAATTTCATGTTCCTGGCTTTAGTTTTAAATTAAGGAGAAAATTAAACCTGTTATGTTTGATTATGACTATGATGGTTTTCCCCTTAACAAAAAAAGAAGAGTAATATATTTATGCATTCTACATAAATATATTATGTATACCACTCACAAAAATTTGTGTTCTCATGTCAATGTATTAGCTGCTTGCCGATTATTTAAATTTGTGATTGGAAGTGAGAAACGCAAAAGTAACAATTTGTAAGTGTGATCACGTAGCAAGGGAAGGAAAGGGCACCCTATCAGATGTTCACTGAGATTATTCCTTATCTATTACAATTGGGGCGTGCTGAGAATCCTTCAATACAATTCCTTCTCTTTAATAATCATTTTTTAAACAATCAGATATGATTATACTTGCACAGAAAAAATTTATTTCCTTTCAATACTTTGTTTTAATCAATTTCAAATAGAATCCCATTCATAATTTCCTTTATAGGATGTGGCAGTGAACAAAATGTAAATATGATGAATACAAATTGTATTGTAAAGACAAGAGAGTCTCAAATCTTATTACTTCTATTTATTTTATTATATATCTACGAGTATATGGATAAAAGACTTAACATCCCCTTCTTTATTTTCCCCTCATTATTTTTCCATGTGTTCATATACTTTTTTTCTGTTTTAGCATATACTTTCCATGACAAAGTCCCAAACCTCCCCATCTGAGTTTTGAATAAATAACTGCCAGAATCAAAAAGAAAATACAACAGATTTAAATGCAATAATACAAAATGAAAAATAACATTCAAACTCTTTTTATACTACAATACAAGACATGACCCAGAGGTCATCTGCTAGGTTTTGACCTTAATGAAAATATGTTTGTTCAAAATTATTAGTAGTAAATAAATGTGAAAGTTGGTTGATGTATGTATTTCAATTCTCGCTGTACATTTTTGACCAATTTTCCCACTTAATATATATTTATTATTTGTTATTCTCCCAGGACTCTGACCCCCAAAAATACCTTTTGCTAATTTATCGTGACGTTAATCATTTGCCCAAAAAGTGTACATAGTTTTCTTCCTCCCAAGAATTACACAATGAACAGTATCTTACATTTTATTCCTTAACAGTCTGGTCTACTCTTAACACTTTCACTGCTGTCGCGAAAAACGATGTTTTCACAAGTACTGATTTATGAAAATTAAAAACTCATTGAATTTAGTACATAACTATACTATACTATAATATAACAAAGTTAGAATGTTTAATTTTTAAACATATTTCACTGGTAAAAAAAATTGTCGCACTTGTGCGTTATTAGCATATAGCATTCAGTTGTCTGTTATATGCGGATGGCGGACATATGCGTCTGTGTGATTTAGGGAGGAATTAATTTTGGAAATGGTACTAAAACTACATTTAGATTTCGTTTTTGTTAGAAGCATATCCAGTTTCATGACAACACTTTAAAATACACTAAATAGTAAATTGATATTTTATACTTTGCACACAGAACACTTCTATTAACAATATGTACACTTTTTATCGGTTGTAGGTTCTTACAATTATGGAATGCCTCAATACATTTCCCAAAACTCAATGCTGGTTTGTCTTTAGAAGCCTCATATTGGTAAATTGTATTATTGCGTTTTCAATTGTGATTACATACGATGCATCGTCTTCTTAGTGTTTTGTTATTTCTGCCAACAGCAGATTTAGTGGGAAGGTGTTCTGTTGGTATAGCCCTTGGTAGTGCATTCTGTTCCTTCAAAGGTGTTAGGAGACAACGAATTATCATCAAATGGTAGTTAAGTAGTGACATCTCGAGACCACCTGTATTTTGGTTGTAAAAAAAAAGAAAGAATTCTGAAGAGACATTTGTAATATATGAATAAACAATTTTTTATAGCAGCGAATTGTCTTACTTTCACATGGATAGTAGCTAAGTAATTGATTTTGTCGATTCAACACATTTCATGAATTTGTTGTATTTTATCACCGGCAAAAGAGTATTTTATCACTATTTTGTACATCCCTCTTATTTACAGATACTGACAATTCATTTTCGTATTCACTTGACACATATCTCTTATCACTCCATTTCCCAACCATCACTCCTTCACTGTACTGTGTAATAGATTCTCCTTTCTTGGGCTATTTTTCTGTGACAGATTTTGGATATCCTTTTCTGTCGGTCCGGTATGTGCCTGTTATATAATTTTTTTTCTTTTCAGATCAACACTATTATAAAAGTTGTCCATGTTTACCGAATGCCCTTTACACAATCTCTCTATATAATACAAGAAATGCAAAAACTTTTCAGTATGACCTTCACTTGATAAATTGTCAAAAGCTCTGGCATAAACAGAAAATTTAATTATTAAATTTAGACCGTAGAAATTATTACCGTTAGATTTGGCAACAATGTTAACTTTAATGCTGTATTTATGGCGCTTGTTTTTTATTTACTGTCTAATACAAGGCAGCCCTTCCATAGTACCATGGCTTCGTCGAGAGATAATACTTTACCTGGGCTGTACACACATAACATTTTATTATTAAAATAATCAGTATTTGGTCTTGTTTTAAGCAATCTGTCATATTATTAGGATTATTTTTGGAAAAATGTAAGCAATGTAAGATTAGTAAAAATCTGTCGCGAGACATGTATTTTCCAAAACAGGTTTTGAACAGCTAATCTTTACGTCAATAATCTTGTAATCTTGGCATTTTTATATGGCCTGTGTGGGGAAGTAGTCTGATAAAAGTGTTCAAATCAGTAATAGTTACATGTTTCCACTGACATATCCGTGATTTCTCTTTGGTTTCCGCTGATAAAAACAATTCTTCGGCATACAGATTCATTTCTCTAACAACAGACTCAAGGAAAACAGGGTCTACTAATAATTTAAAATAATCATGTGGTTTATTATTACCAGGTAATGAAACACACATTCCATGAGGTGCTGAGAATACATATGTTTTCATCGAATCAGCGTTATCAATCCATACCTGAAGAGACGGGTTATATTGAATTGGTAGAGACAAATCTTCATCACTCTTGATTTCAATATCACTAGAAAAATCACTTTCACTTTGTCTATAACTGTCCCCAGTACTATAAGATTCAGATTCTGAGTCAGATTGGATAAAAGTATCTATTTCACTTATTGTTGAAAACCTATTATCACGAGAAGGTCCAGGTGTTGGATCAGCCATGTTTACTATACCTGTAAAAGAACAAATATTATGAGAACTTAAAAATTAAACAAACAGAAAGGTAACACACACTGTTTTTGGATACACACGAAGTGAAATAACACCATTGGTTAACTGATAAGGTCAGGATTTTAACCGAAACCAGTTTACTGATACACCACACAAGTACGTCATACGCATATAGCTTTGGACACAAGTGACGAGCATGAGCGTCATCCGCAGTGAACGTGTTAAGGGATAATGTGCGATTTCTTACTTTAAATATTGTGCTAATAACATTCCTTGTATACTTACTTGTTGTTTATATAAGCCCTCTGCCCTAAAGAAAAATTTAATTTACTGTAAATACTATTAAAATGATTCCACTACATGATCCAACCATGTGTTCCTGATATCCTCTCCTAATCCCACTAAATTATTTCATTTTTGCTGCCACTTTAAACACTTTCCAAAATTTAAATTATACCCTTACTACTTTTCTCCCAATTCCGATTAAAGTTTAGCGTAAGATATTTAATATTTTGCACAAACTTTCTCAGTTTTATTTTAATTTTTAATGCAATATGTAGTAGTAGCAGTATTTGGCTTGAATTGCTTGAAAGAAGCTAATATTGCCAGCTCATTGTTATCCATTAATTTAATTGTTAGTAGAATGTAGAAGTGTTTTGATTTATTAATTGAAGAGATTTGTTTAATATTCATGATATTTGGAAAGATTTAATCCATAAAACAGATTTATTATATCAATCATAGTATTGACAGTCAGAATAAAAAGCATTCAATACAATGTTTCAGCTTTCATCAAATCCTTTTGTTCTCTCTCCAGTGTAGTAATCAATAATGGTTTTACTATTGAATACTGATGTCTCTTTCTTTTTATAACTTCATTCAATATAATTGATTTGCAGAAAAATGCAAATTTCAATCATGACACTTGTAAAATTCAACTAAAAATTAACATAAATATTCACATTTAGATTTCAACCTTTTACATATACATATAATATTTTGCTTGGTGGATCAAAAAATTGATATAGAATATTCATTTGAGATCCCCTAAATCCCAAAAAAGTACTTTTTAGAATGATGTATATCTGTCATCTCTGTAGTACTGTATAGCTCTAATAATTGAACTGATTGTATAAAAAATTTATTTATGGGAAAATTTAGACCATATATGTTATTTTCATTTTTCAATAATTTAAAATTTGGGAGTAGCTACTATATACTATAAGATCAAAATTCAGATCTCTGAAAACTAGCTGTAACGATTTTTATCAAATTTTGCTAAAGTGTAGCCTCTATTGATCTAAACAAAATATATTGGTTATCAACTCTACAGAAATACTACGTCGGGATTTATCCGTAAAAACACACACAAAAATCATTCAATTTTCCATCCGTTATGTGTTAAACATTAATGAAAGTTAATAAATACTTGTAAATTCTAATTAGCTATATCGGGTTTATAATGGTTAATTGGAAGAAGGAAGAAAAATAATTTAGAAAGGAAGATAGAGAAATATTAATACTATGGATATAAATATTTATACAGTTTACCCATATGTGCAATATAATCAATTCTTCAGTCCAGCATCGCTGTGTTCAGTGTAAAAACATATAAAAATATTTACATATCGAATATAGTCACATTATTATGAGTTGATTAGAGGCAATATAATATCTACAAAACTAAACCTTAATCTAAATTATAATGAAATTTGAACATATTTTTACATTTACATTTTACAAGAAACAAAAGATGGCCTCAACTCATTCATTCCTATTAAAATCTTAATGAACATGAAAAGGAATCTATTTTACAATTTTTAATATCTGTAGTAAGTTGATTGTATACTTTTGGATTTAAATAAACAATTGAATTACAGAAACATACTATGCAGACCTTTGGTTGTTTAATTAGTATATTAGCTTGAATTCGAGTTTTATATGAACAAAGTTATTTAGTTATTCCTCTCCCTTAAGAAGTTTATACACAAATAAATATCTTAGTGGTATTTTAAGCTCCTTAAGTAACAAAAATACAGTTTGATATCTGTTTTTTAAGAAATTGATTCAAAGGAAATGTTTTTTTAAAGTAAATAGTTTTTTAAATAAACATTTTAATGCCCCTACTCAGAATTTGGTGTCATGTTGTAAATGTACATTAATAATTGCAATTTTTCAAGGAGAGACCAATGACAACATTTTCTCAAAAAGTAAAACTTGCTAATGTTGGTTCCAATATTCTTGTTCTGTTCATTTATATCATTTTCCCTTGTTCATTTGCTATCAATCAACACTTCTAATTATTTTATATTTTCGGTTTGATAATATTCAGCCATCCACAATTGCCTAGATTCAAACTGGTATTATCGTGATAAACTGGTAATTTATTAAAACAATAAACATAATCACATTAATGAATTTAGTTTTTTCGACATTAATCACCATTCTCTTATCGATACACCATTTTTGCAGTAGTGTTATTTCATTCTTTATTTGTTTTATGTTTGATTATTTCCCAAGAAAAATGTTTATATCGACTTGAAATATCGTCAGTAAATATACTTATCATGCCTTTAAAATATTCTTTCTGTAATAATTAATAAATATTTGAAAGTACCGAGGATTTTGGAATTCCATTTTGTATAATTTTAATATCACTCAACTGATTGTTAGGCATACCAGTCCTGTTTTTAAAAATTTGATTCTCAAATCTGTTTTGTTTTAAAAAAAAATATATCGGTCTTCTTTATAGCTTGAAATGGCTGAAGGAATACTCAGTGTTCTCTTTCTAGTAGTTTAGTGTGTACTACAAAACACAATTTAAGTTTTATATTTATATGTTAAAAAATGACATGTTGTATTTGCAGTTTTTGTACAAATTAACTGTGGTTTAAGTTGTAGTGATGTTACTTCATTTACAAAATCGAGACTGTTATTCCAAAAAAATTTGAATTCACATGACTTTAAAACTTATATTTCAGCAAAAATTCAACTTAAAGAATTTTTGGTTTACTCATAAGTTTAAAGAATGACTTTTGGTACATGATTTCCATTGTAAATTAACACTTTATCGTCGGAATTACAATAGAATTTGAATTTATTAAATTTTATAGAACGATTTTATTAAAAGTGAAAGTTGTGAAAATTCTGTAAAAAAGCATACAGAGTATAATTTTTTTAATGAGCATGAACAAAATTAATATTTCATTTTTAACACACCAATAAACAGTGTTTTAGTACAAAAGTTATAAAAATATCTTTAATGTCCTTTATTTGGAAAGTTTTTATACTTATTATGTCTAAGTCTTTCACTAAATTAAAACTCTATGCTCCATTGTTAAAGAGGATTTCATATAATCCTTCTGAGTTATTGGGTGGGTGCAGAGAAAGTTGAAAACTCTGTAAACTTATATGTAAAGGCATATAATAGCACTCCCATTTAAAGTACACAATCCAAAGTAAATGAATCGTTTTATGTTATGTACAGTTTAGATTTTCTCATATTTTGACTTTTCAACATCTAGAAATATATATTTCAATGTATATACTAATCTAAGTAAATACTTTATATTTTTGATTATCCAAGATGTAAATATGGAAGTATTATATAAATAAATAGTTTCATAAAAAGTATGGACATAAATAAGTAAAGCGAATTTCCTTATTTAAGAAAAAACAGTTTCTGGCATTTGTGTAGAATTGCAAATTCATGGATTTTGTAAGATGCGACCACGATTAAAAAAAAATATAACCATGATTCAGAAAAATTTTGGACGATAGTATCATGGGAGCGGATACTTTACTTTTAAGACAGTTTTACAGAGCATTCAGGAAAAATTTCATGAATGGAGTCCGCAGCGATAGTTGTTAACCTACTCACTGCGAACTCTAATTCTTGTGAGGTACCAATCGATCTCCCAAATACTTGAAGGTTATTTTGAAGTTTTTCTCATACCCCTCCATCTGGTGTTTCTGGGATTTCAAAAATGTTTTAACTAATGTATTATCTACTTGGAGAATATGTCTATGGTCCGACATAGACATCTTATCTGATACATACCATTTATTTAAAGCAGTGTATATACCATTGTTTCCAAGTGTTAGATCCAAAACCTCTCTCTTAGCCTTAGTAACAAAGGTAGATGTATTTCCTTTATTAAAATATAATGATTAGATACTGCAATATATGAAAGTAAAGACTCACCTATATTGTTTGTATCACTGGTTCTCCACACTGTATGATGTGTATTGGCATCTGCTCCCACCAGGAGTTCATCATCTCCAAGCACACAAGGCTTATTGAATTTTACAGGTGGTGAATTGTCAGCTAGATCGTGTGGGGAGTAAGCAGAATTTAAAATCACCTTCCGATTACTTCTCCTTCAGTTGTATTTACCGAACTTCCCAAGATCATCTACTTTTTTTGGTTTTGTTGATTGCATAAAAGTCCCACAGGTAGCTTGGGACATAAACGTCCACCCATACAAAGCCTCACATGTATAGGTAAAGATAAGTTGAAACTGGAGATCGCCTGATATTCAGAGTTCACATATTGAAGACTAAGCACCCCCTTAGCCATGCAGCCATCAACATATGCTGTACCGCTTTGGCTTGGGTTGAATAAAGTCTTATACTTTCACTGAACTGATGCTGCATCATAAAGTTCAACCACATTAGCTAGCACCACATGGAGGCGTGTAAGTCTGCACTTGAAATCTCACTCACAACCCCTGCTTTATCACACCCTTAAGAGAGCAAATGGTGCATGAAATGCATGTACGGTCTCTTCGTAGAGCAGCTTGTTTGGATGCTAACTGTTCAACTTAAAAAAATAATCCCACTTGGTATCCACTTTTGCTTTAAGACATATTGTCATAGTTTGTGTCTTACGTTTATCATTTTGGTTTCCCATCAATACTTTTCTCTAAACTATAAAACATAAAAGCAGAAACAAACATGCAATGTATGAGAGTGGCACGCCTTGTATACATATGTAGTGTGAAATTTCAAATGAATCAAAATTCGAAAGCTATCTATGGGATAACCTACTGTGGAAGATAGCATGCATAAATATGAGATAAACTATGTGGTTGGTTTCACCTGAGGCCAGATACAAGGGACAGGAAGTAAATAAAATGTTAAACATGCACCACAAAGTAGTGGGAACATGAGGTGCTAAATATATGAAAAATTATAAATAAAAGAAGTAGATAGCGAAGAAGGGTAGTGATATTGTTTTCTATTAAAAGCTTTAATTGTTTTACTTTGTGTGGTAATTAAAAGGGAAATGGAATGGTGAGACTAACCCTTACATCTTATGAAGAACAAGACACTTTATGCGGGTACTTATCAGGAAAAGATATTTAAACACTTCCTTTGTAATTTTGATAAGTTACCTTTCACAGTTTTCTAATTCAATTAGTTCTTCCTTTAACAACTTTGAGAGTAAAGTTTAAAGCTAAAGTGCCTTTGTTAATAAGATACTCAAGGAAAAGAAGTCCTTATGAAACATTAAAGTGTATAATGCAATCGACACGTAGCTGATATGTTAACGTCAGTTTCTTTCTGAGTTTTTTGTTTACTGATCTCAAACTTTATATTAATAGATGGTGATCCATTAAGTTGTACAAAATGACCTCATTTAGGAATCACAGATATGAAGAAAGTACAAAAAAACTTTTTTAATATTCGGCAGTGTTCATATTGTTTGATCTTTATTTGTATCTCTTAAAGGTATTATAACTATTTCTTTCTTTTTCATACTGTATAGGTAATATAGAAAAAACATTGTGAGTATAGTTAAACATATTTTATCAATTTTATTAAATTTTGTTAGAATGTAGTATTCAAGTATGTAAACAAAAGTTATTGCATGCCATCTCCCTTAAAATTATGGCTGAGGAGTAATTGATAAAAAAAAAAGTCCACAGAGCTGATTTAAAAATTCTTTTTTTTCTTCAATTGGGTAGCCTATCCCTTTTGCATGTAAAGCCTAATGGTCTTATTGAGCTCTAAATGTAAAAAAGATGATTTCATTCCCTTAGCATAACAAGGATATGTTTCTTTTGAATATCAGAATTTTTCTGACAAGGTTATTTTGAATGATTGTCTGTCCCTTTGTCAAAGATCTAAAAGTTTTGGTGCTTTTCTGATTGAGGCATTCAAATTTGTAGACCATGTGCCCTGCAGTTTCATTCTGTAGGCCACATATTCCTATACAGATGCTCCCCAGTGTATATGGCCATCCTATGCATATGTTTTATAAGCTGGCAGTGCCAAATTCTTTAATGGGGTGGAGGGTATTTTTCAATACCAATTTATTTCACATAAGATTATTACAAAATATTCCCCTCCCCCCTAATCATGAATAAGAAGAATAGAGACATTTTAGAAGGAGATTGCAACAGGTGTTGTGTTTAAGAGAGTTAGTGGAATATTAATTTACCTAATTTTGAAGTTAAGAACTCGCATTTGGAAGTCAGTGGTTGCATAATTTAAAATTGTAAAAAAATGAGCTATTGTATCCTATCTCTAGGTAAGTTCCTAAAAAAAATTGTTAAATATGAAAATTGGCTTTTATAAAAATTACCATCCATTTTTTGTGGATAACAAACATGTTTAACAATATTTAAGATAAGTTAAATACAAACACAATTATAACACTCACTTAACTCTCTATGTATGATGTTGAATTCCTTCCATGAGTAAGGTGTCATAATCTCCAGTATTGGTATTTTCATTAGGGAATTCCATCAGCAAGATAGGTTTTTGTGAAATTAGCCATGTGAAGTGACAAAAATTTCATTACACAAGGTTTAATATTAATTTTATTCTTTTAAAAGTAGGTAGTATGAACAAATGTGTTTAAATTCTTAAAATAATTAAAACTTGTTTTGTAGCAATTGTTTAGCTAGCATGCATAAGAAAACATAAAATATACTATTTTTATTCATGAAATTTACATGAAAAAGTAAAGCTGATCAAATATTGAAAATCATAACTTGATAACTAGTATGTTATATTTAAACGTATGCAAATAATACTTTATAACAATTTTTTTTTTTTAATAATTTTGTTTAGAAAATACACATTTTCAGAAATATATCATGAGCTTATAAACAGGTTTTGCTAAGTCTACCTCCAACACTGACTTTGGACGTATCTTCGCATCGTTTCTACTTTTCAAAACCTTTTGAAAAGTCTTCTTTTGGAATCACCATCAGCTGCCTTGTTGTGTTCTTATATTGTATTAATGGTTTGATAGCTTTTTATTAATCTTTCAAAGTAAATTTAGACAGTCTCATTGTTATGTATGCCTGTTCAGGGAGGATATCAGGAGGGAGGTAGGATCAGGAGGGGAGTTGTCGGCTTTCAAGTTGTCTTCATTTCTCTTCCTTAAAGTGAGGCGATTTGTGAAGGGTTGGCTGCAGTGTTTCCCCGATTTCAATTCCTTAAAGGCTTTAATGCGTCGGTTGCTGAGTTTAAAACCAAATTTTGATTCCATAATGAGGCGACTTAGAAAGTGTTATAGGTGTTGAGATGAAACACTAGTTTAAGGCAGCCAAGTTGCTCCTTCTTTCTCTTGAAACAGTGTAGTTTGTAGGGTTTGATTTACAATATAAGGTTTGTAAGGTCATGATATAGCAGTTAAATCATGTTTTGCAAGGGTTTGCTTCTGTATTTATATGTTTTGGTGCATGGGCCATAAAATAAGATTGAAAATCTTTTGTAAGTTTTGGAAAGACTGAGAGTGGATTCGTATTTACAATAAATTGGAATCCTGGCTTGCAGTAGAGCAATAAAAAACACTCATGGCCTTGACATTTCTTTAATTTAACACACCTATTTTAGGAAACAGAATCTGGTGATCTCTATTAGGAAGAGTTAATTGTTATAACCATAAACCCATGATTCATCTTGGGTTGTGACTAGTTTGAGAAAATCTGGGCTTTTGTTAGTATTTTGAAGCAAGCATGTCCTCAGCTACGATTGCACAAAAATTCCTTCTGTTTTCATCACTGAAACTGTGTAAGGAATTTTGCCATCACACTTTTTTGTCAAATTCTTTCACACACATTTTTGATACAGTCGTTTTTGGAATCTCCAAATCATGTTTTTATACTAGCACTGTCAGTCACTGATTTTCTTAAATTGCAGCTCTCATTTATTCAATATTATAAGTGTTTCACATCCTTCCAGAATGTGAAATATTTTAAGAAAATCCTGGCAATCTTTTTGAAGAGTCTATATGACAATTTGAGCTTCACTTATTGAATCATCCTTGAAAGCCTTCTTAATCATCTGAATAGTTTTCTGAGACTGAATGTTTTACATACAAATTGATCATTGTGAATTGGACCCAATGGCTTTTAGCAATTACGAAAATAGTCCAATGAGTTAATAATTGTTTATGCTTGTGGAGAAAAGTTCCCTCTGTTTGATATATGTTCATCGATAATATTATTATTCATATGATATTAAAAATGACGGAATATTTGTAAGACAGACCACATATTAATATATATATTTTTTAGTAGAAATGTGAAACTATTCCAAATCATATTTCAGAATTTTGACTTCATTAGATACATTTTTAATGTATAATTTTTATAATTTTATGTAAATTTAGATTAAACATTTTAATAGTGGTTCCAATATTAAACAAATTTATGTCTAAATTGAAGTCGTCATTCTGTTTTGGTCGGTCATTATAAAATTAACTTTATATATATCTTTCTTAATTTGTATAAATTCTAATTTTTAACCAATTTTTTTTCTTTGTTGTAGGTAAGAACTACTTTTCAGTGTTTCTTTTCTTTTATGGTATAAGGTAAGATAATTCGTTTTTATTATTTGTAGTTACTACATAACTTACTGGCGTATTTGTTAAGATTATATTATATATGTTATTTCAGTGTACAAATACATGCATTGGCAGAGATCACACATTTTAATAATAATATAAATTCTCATAACATTACATATGTGGCAATACCAGTTTGATTATGACAACCAGTATATAAAATTGGAATTATTTTTTTTCTGTAATATCGTGGGTGCTCGAAATAAAAATATTAAATGTCAATAACACTATCTTAGCGAAGTGCATGATTTTCGCTCAGATCACTACTTCTACTACTAGTCAAGTGTTTGCAAGTCAATTTGCTTTTGGTTATAGCTACAATTTGCATGTTTTACAGCACCTAATGTAATACACAAATGAAACTGTCAAAAGATGTATAAAATTCAAATTCTTAAAACACTGAAATCAAATGGCTCACTTATGAAAACTTTGCTATATATGTGCTACAAAGAATTGAATGTACACTTCAATTCTCCATAAAGTGAGTCCAAATTCCACGATAATAGGATACAGCTATAATTGTAGGATTTGGGAGAGGGGTTGTAAGAAGTAAATGGTTTAATATTTAATTAACTCAAATTATCTTTCAACAAGATGGGGCATCACTACACCAATTATACCTTTCAAAGTAGGGGTTGTTTAGATTTAACATGACTGGATAATATATCAACAGAGGCAAGGCAATTATTTTTCCCTCTTTGGTCACCACAAAGTAATTATTAATGCATATTTTGAGTTTAAACCATTATAAACTAAAGTAACAAAGTGTTTGTCTTATAATTGTTTCAATAAATTTCAATGTGGGCATAACTGGTGATTAAAGAAACAATAGTTGACCTCTTTCTTTGTTGCTTGAAATTCGTTCAATGTTATCACAATAACTTATGCGGGTTCTATGTTGCTGACTGTCTGGGCTTTTCACGGTTATAATAATTTTCTTCACATAGTCTTAAATGAAAAAAATGTTGGTGTTAAGTCTGATCATCTAGGAAATTAAAGTAATTGCTCTACTATTGCTCTGTCTATCTTGAAATAAGTGCTTTGTCTATCTATTTTCCGAGCAAGTTTGCAATTATACAGCTGGTGGGTGATAGCCTATTTTGTTAGTTTATAATTTGATGTTGTTTGATGCCCCTAAATGAGTTTTACCAAAGTGAGATGTAGGTAAATCGTTTTCACGCACCCAAAACTGATGGTTTTACACCCCATTTTAATAATAATCCTTCTGTCAGTTTAAAAAATAAAATTTAGAATTGCTTTGTTATGGTAATGTATAGTTATCAATACTTCTGAGTAAATATATTTTGTTTGATGGAAAAGACTTATATTAATCAATCGAAGTGTGAATTTTTGTATTTTTAAATAGGAACTTCATTCAGTCGAGAGGAAAAAAAGTAAACACAACATCGGAATAATTTATTGTGAAATGTTTGTTGGCCTTTAAAAGGGCAGATTTTTAAGTTGTAGTGATGTGGTTATTTAACCCTCTAAACAAGTTTTCAACAGTCATGATCTGGCTAAATCACTTTCTCACATCCGAAAACAGTAGATTCATCCCTTTTCAAATCCTTTCACTCCTTTTTAAGATTACAAACAGACAAGAATGCTGGTTTAATAGTATTAGATATTTTCATGAAATGTGGGCTCATTTGACAAATACACTTGTTGGAAAAGATGGAAAAGTGTAGAGTTAGTTCTCTTCAATAAGTCTTTAGCAAAGTTTTCAAAGTGGTCCATTTTTTAAATTTTTATATTCATCATGCACTGTATAACATGGAAGCTATAGCTATGCAAACAAGTTACACTGCTGTTAATCATTCAAGCTGTTCATATACTGTTTTAATACTCTGTAAAATGAAATACACTTATATAAGATTATAACAAGTTTCAATATTTTGGAAACATATTCATGGTAGATTATTTCACCAAATGGAAATGTTATATATTTGGCATAGCATTGAAACATGTTATTAGAGGTTAATTGATGTGAAAGACTTGGACAATCCCATCAACCATTAGAGTAGAAGTAATGACAGATTATGTAATTAGTGATTTTTCTATCAGTGGGTTGACTGTTACTACATTATCTGACGTATAATTGATATATATTAGTTGTTAACAAAACATATCACAATAGGGAAGAATTTTAATTGGAATAGATCTCCCTTCACATAAGGTTGAAATCAAATATAACAAACACTGTATCTTGAAAATTATTTGCCCAATCATCACAATATTTTGCACAGAAATCGTCAATATTTTTTTTTCGTGATAAAGACTAATTTTTAATTTTTGACCCGAGTATCAAAAATTTCATATATATAAGCTTATAGGAACTACTTAAAATCAGCTGTTTATTTTGAAAGTTTAAACCATTGTAACATTTGTTACCATAAAAACCAATTTTAACAGTAAAATATCTATTAACAGTATAAAAAACACACAGAACACAATTCTCACAAAAAATACGCCTAAGTATCAGACGCGTTTCAACGACAAGGGGTGTCTGATACTTAGGCGTATTTTTTGTGAGAATTGTGTTCTGTGTGTTTGTTATACCGTATAATTTTTCTCATAAGTCAAGCTCAACATTTAATATATCTATTAAATATTATCTTTGTAATATTAATTACAAGAGAGGTAGGCCTATGGGTTTTGTAATACTTAGTTAATATATATATATATATATATATATATATATATATATATATATATATATATAAACTAAGAAAATTTTTTTTGGTCCAGTGTATTTAAACTGTGTATTTAACCACAGTTTTAAAATTGTTATATAATTAGATACAAGGCGATATATACTATAGATGTATCTCAGCTAAAATGTCAGGTGAAGCTAATTTTTATGGATGTTTCATAAAGTTTTTTTAATTTTTTTAATATCTTTGATTCTACTGGATTGAAACAGTTAACTCAAATATACAGTTGGTCAAGGTTATTATATGATTCTGGGTTTTGTCGCAATTAGTATAGCAAACACGAGTAGAAGTAATTGAGTTTATGAATCACTAGAAAATTCATTTTACTTTCTTCAGGGGCTCAATATAGGCACTTGACAATCCCGAGAGACCCAAGCTGGACCCACTCCTTTTTTCACGTATTTGAGGGCTAAGGATCTTTATTTTATATTTTTCTTCCCTTTTTTTAGTTAGAAGATGGGTGACTGAGAGAGGTTTATTTGTCTATAAACAATAAAGAAAAAAAATACTTGAGATAAGAAAGGATGTGAGAAACTTCTAATTTACAAGATAATTAAGCCTCTTTACATTTTGGAGTTAATTGATGAACATTTTTGAAAATATAACTGCAACAAAAAATTTAAATACAATAGTATTTTACTATAGTAAAAAGTGTTAATAATTAACTCTTTATGTTGTGATGCTTAGATTAAAGTGTAACAACATCGAGTTACACCTCAGGTTAGAGTCTTCCTCTATCGCTGTTTAATCACTTGTACAAGATATTGTAAAATAAACCCTTTTGATAGTAATTGTACCACATATATTTATTTAACAAAATAATATATATATATATTTTTGCTCCTATAGACTATTGGACTAAGCTTCAAGTCTTTTCATTATCTTTTTTCTGCAAATAAGTAAGATTTTTAACTTCATAAGTGTGAAAATGAATGAACCATCAAATATTGTTTCAGAGTTTGGATTGGTGGTTATGCTGTTGATCCCAACTCTGGTTTCAATAAAATAGATCTTTTTCATAGATTTTTTTTTCTGAAATAGGAATTTAATATAGTACTTTATTTTTGAACCACAGTACAAAATACAACCATTCTATTTTAGGTGGTCTACTTCCTCACACTATGTTTTATCATATCAAAAAGAAATCCAAAGTTTCCAGTTCTTTTATAAAAACAAACTTTTTTGTTTAAGTTGACTGATAATTGAAACACAAAGTCAATATTAAACAGTGCATGTTTCTTGTTCTTTTATTAAATTATTTGTTGGCGCTAGTGTAGATGTGCTTCCAGTTTATCTTTATCGCCCCATAAATCTCTTCCCTTTTGTTTGCAACTGTAAATTATTAGATCAATGAAGGTTGTGATTGAAAGGGTGAGACTATTAAGGGTTGTATCATGGCCACCCTTTACTCTCTGCGTTTGTAGATGGTATAACACTTGCTTCATCTGTTTCCAACCTAACCTTTCAGTCTCAGTTATTTTACTTTATTTTGCTCATTTATCGTTTGATATATATTCAGTTCACTAATTTGTTTTGTTTTGTTAACTTCCATATAAATTAAGATTTTTAGATATTTCTAAGATCCCAAGGTAAAATTTTGAAATGGTATAGGTATGTTTAGAATTTTTGGTAACAGGAAGAAAATGGTGTCAAATTTAAAGTTTGTGGGCTCTGTCTTTTATGATATACTCTATCTACAAATAAACATATTTTAATTATAGTCGAACATGATATAGGTTAATAGTTTACATCGTTTAATGTTATTTTTCATGAAATTAATATCTCAAAATTGTTGGCAAAGAGTAGTGTATAAATCCAATAGTTATGATTTAAGTAGTTTATAATATTAATTATTTAGTGTTATAACTACTTATTTTTTAATAAATACTTTTTGTGTAGAAATTTATAATTTTTTGTTATTAACACCCAGCTTCATGTTTTGCTGCATACAGACAGCACTTTAGGTTTGTCAATTTTGAATACAATATCACATATTACACATTTGCAGAACATTTAATAGATAACTAGCACTCATACACCAGCATAGCATTCAGGAAAGCATGACGGTATTACATGGACTAAATAAAGGACATGCAATAAATGTAATAGAGAATACAAAATTTACAAGTATCACAAAATAACATGGACGGCCAGCATACATAGACCAGAATTCAGGACAGCATGATGTTATTACATGGACTAAATAAAGGACATGCAATAGATGTAATAGAAAATAAAAAATTTACAAGTATCACAAAATAACCCGGACAATCATCACCCATACACCAGCATCTAGGACAGCATGACGTTATTACATGGAATAAATAGAGGATGTGCAATAGATGTAATAAAGAATACAAAAATTACAAGTATCACAAAATAACTTGAACAATATATTAAATGAAAAATTAAATTTCATTTCTAATTGACTTTATGACATACTAAATGATTAACACAATTCAAATAGATCTACAAGATTTCCTTTGTCCAAAGTATATAACTGATGAGTATCAAACAACTCCTTTTTAAATCAGTATCATGGATGTATGTTCATATGTAGGCCTATTATAAAAATTATAACATAAACAATGTTCAAGATATGTTTTTGATATGTGTTTAGTGTTGTGTGATGTGTAATATGTGATATTTTATTGATAATTGACTAGCCTGAAGATGCTCCCTATATGCAGCGAAACATGTAGCTTTGTGTTAACACAAAAAGACTACGATTGATTTAACGTAAGGTATATTTTTGTCTGATTTTAACTTTCGAATACGAAATTTATTTTTGTTGCTAGGTTTGTTGAAAATTCAAAGTGCAATCATAACATGCAGTAGATTTTATTTGTATCAAATTTTCAAATGCTGAAACGAAGTGAGTCATTATAACTATGAACTGCAAAATTTGATCTTAATTTGATACAACACATCTAAAAAGGAACTGACGAAACTTCTTTTGTTCTTATAAATAAGAGAAGAAAAAAGGAACACAAACAAACGAATCATTATTTATTGACTAAATCTGCGGAAAATAAGAACATCCTTTCCTTCATAAAAAAGAGGAAAACAACAAAATCTATATGTAAATTGTAATTTTATCAATATTCTTGTTTGTGTGTAAGAGTACCAAGAATATATATCTCCGATTAAAACAAGTAAAAATAAAATATAAAATAATAATAATTTTAAAAAAATAGATTTTTATTGTAGTTATACTCGTACATATGCATAGACAAAAATTGTCATAATAGTAAATTTTTCCTTAATTTGGTTTCATAAATGCATCAGGATACATATTTCAATTAATAACTATTAATAATAATATTTTTAATTAATTAAGAAGGCTTTGGTCAATGAATAACAATTTTTTTAAATTAGGATCAAATTAAAACCTCTTTGTTTATTTTAAAATGCTGATAACAAACATACATTGTATAGAATAGTCATACAATGTTAAATAAAATAAATGAATTAAAATTAACAAAAATGTAAAATTAATTTTAGATAAAAAATCTAAAGTAAATACAAAATCTAAATTTAATGATTGTATATAATTTTTTACATTGCTTTACACTAATACAAATTTAAATTAAATTATTGCGGCCAATCAAAATGTTTAAAATAAAACTAAAAATATCAATAAGTGAATACAACAACATTTATAACTTACCCCATACAGTTGATAAAAACATTCACTGTGTAGAAGGATTTGAACAGTAATTGTTTTCTTACTCGATTTTTAAATTTTGTAAATATTTCTTCCAGTTTTAAACAGTATGGAAGTTTATTAGAAAATGTACCACCTGCTTGAGAGAGAAGCTTCCCTTGTATATTTAGCCTCCAAGGCTAAGACAATTGTATATTTAGCCTTGGATTCCTTAAAACAATTGGTCATGTGGTGATGATCCAAATTTGAAGAAGTTATAACTGTTCAGTTTGTTCAGACAAATGAAGGTTTTACATTTAGAATCTTACACTACATTTAATGATGTGACCTTGTACTTATTTGATTACTTGCATAAGTTCTTCAGTGTTAATATTTACATTGTTGTACTTAAGAAGTTTAGAATCATGTTACATTAGTTTGAAAACTGCAAACAATGACTTTTATATCTAATCAATAATACAGTCGAGTTGTTAGTTAAAGGAATGTTTATGGGTGTTTGTAATGATTGTGAAATACTTTCTCAGAATTGCAGCAACTAACTGGAACTCAGCTTTCACTCTGGGAAATTTTGTTTCACAATTATTAGACTTGAATAATATATGATTTTTCATTTGAAAACCCCATGCATAATATATTAATTAGAAAACCCCCATAAATATAACAGAGATAATTTATTTCAGTCCCTCTTTATACAGTACTACTATAAGAGTTACACTTATACTTGGACACTCAGGAGAATCCAATATTTTAAATTTCAGCTTTTTTTTTACCATACATATCGGTCTGTTTTAGTGTATATGCAAATTTAAAAACATTTCCTGTGGTTGATTTCTCTATTTAAAAAATAGGTGAGAAATATAAGAAATACAGGTTAGTGTGGGTAAAGTTCTACATCACCGTGAAATACATAGTCACGAGAAATAATAGTCAACGTGTTTAGGTTCATCAAACAAGAAACAAGGTTGTATTAGAGATTTCTAAAAAAATTAAAATATTTGTAACATTGATAATTTTTGAACACAAATTATATTCTTATATGTCTATGTAAATAAAAAACTAAATTATAAACAAAACATTACAAAACAAGTGTTCATGATTTAGTCATTAACTCATATAAGCTGTTGACGGACTACTGCTTATAATTCACTGCATAGTTTAGGTGTAGTTAACAATGATAGGTGAAACAGATTAATTTATTTAATGAATATCCTTTTATAATTGTCATTTTACTATTTCAATTAAGACGTAGTTGTTTAATAAAGAAAAATAGATTGTCTATGTCTTTAAGTGGGTAGTAAGTAGTACTTACAGCACTTACTCTGCCAGCAATGCTTCTCCCTTCCATTACCCAGACTTTCCCCCCTCTCATGGATCTCATAGCTCAGGCTACACCTCATGTGCTGTCAAATTTCTTTCCTTTTTTGTGTGAGCTAAACAAAATATGGATAAATATTGGAGAGGAGCGTACACAATGAAAATACATTTATTAATTCTGTATGAGCCCATAGAACAATACTAAAAGTTATTTTTATAACAAAGTTTATTAAATATGATACATGGATATAGTGATATCCTAGTGGTACATGAAATGTCCATCTCAACATTTTATAATGACTGTAGATTCTGAAATATATCTCTAAAAACAAGTTATGCTATTATTCTTACAATATTACAATCTTATACCATTATTCACTATCCTTTGTCGATAGGTTCTCCTGAAATATTACTCCCCATTTAACATCCCCAATTTAGGAATTGAAGGGGGGGAGGAGAGATCTGGTGAATGAGAAAGATATAGAAAGTCTGTTAAGTGGGTTTTTTAAGGAGTCTCCAAAATTGGCTAGAAGCAAATAAAGCGACTTCCTTTGCCGTGTGAAAAATATCCCTATTCTGCTAGATAACCATTGGATAAGATAGTGCCAGGTTTCTTCCATGACAGTGTCTTTTCAGATCCTTCATTTGTAAACTCATGATGTAATAACATTTTATTTATCCACATCTGGTTCACAATAGCAGAATTTTCATGATCATTTTAACAAAATAATGGCCCAATATACCGTTTTCAGATAAAACACACCATATTCTTAGATGCTGACTTTAGAGATGTTTCAACACAATGACGTCCAGAAGTTAAAAACAAATAAAATAGTTTGTTTGTCAATTAATAAATCCATTCAGAGAAATATGATTTTCATCAATGATTCAACAGAAACATTGGATCATTGTCCACCATAGCTAATATTGAAATACAGTACATGATTCCTTGTCTGCATTTGTCAATATCCAAGTTTTATATTGTATGTAAACCTACCAATTTCCATGAACATTGTATGTTTCACTAAGTTTTATTTTGAAAGATATTCACTTTTAAGGAGACTTCTTTTTGGAGACTGTAACATCTGCTCAAGCAGTCAACCTAGATTTAAATTTATTGTCACAGTAATTAGATTGCTGGCTCAGTTTTTGTACTATGTCAGGGCACTTCCAAATCACAGAAGAATTTTGTGACATAACCGTGTAATGAGGAGATGGCTTTTGGACCTACTCATGAAATCTATTTACGTTTAGGTGATTTTGAACCAGCTTCGTATAAGTGGAAATAATACTCAATGATGCAAATTTTTCCTGCATTGTTAGAGCAATTATAATTATTTCTATGAAACTTACACTAGAATAAACATTTTATTGTTTCCATGACAACGATGGATGAAATCATCATCTGGGGTGGCATGCTTATGACTTTTGTTCCTTTTGTTTTTGTGCAAATTGAATAATAATAATAAATACAGTACATTACATTTAATTAACTCAGAAGTACCGTACTGCAAAGTAGGGAAGTAAAAAAGTTATTTCAATTTTAACTGTACAGTTATTCTGGATTTATAATTGCAAATTGTTATTTATAACGTAAGATAAATTATACTGCAAGATTTTTTGTTATACACAATGGCAGATTCTAGAAATGTGTACATTCAATTCACTAATGGAGAGTTGGTTGTAGCTAGAAACCTGTAGTCCAATAAACCTGCAGACATTTAATTTAAATACTCCGTGACAAAGAGTAATTGCGTCCAGTTATTTGTATGTGTCCTTAACATTTATAGTTGACATTCGTTGTCATTTTTGTGTTAACATATTACTAAATTTAAACTCTCACATTCCTTGGATAATTATTGTATTAAAATGACTATTAGGGTGTTTCACTGATTAACGAAGCAACAAGAGTAAAAGCTGACTTGAGTATGTGTATTGATTATGTTAGAAATAATGTAAATATAAAGTATGAGAGCTGGGTGACTGAAATTGGAATGAGCGAATATAGAATGACTGTGGTGTGTGTCAAATATGACCGTGTTATAAAGAATGCAAAATTGAAATCATGGTTCCAGAAGTTAAGTAGTAAAAACTCTTAGAATACTAAAAAAAAATATGAATTAAGGTCCAGTTTATCAAGCTCAGTCTCCTCTGCATACAACATATTTCTCTCATCTGTTCAATCAATTGTAACAATTTCTTACAAACATTATGAAGTGGGAGGTATTTCAAGGTCAAAATTAAAACCCTGGTAGGTAATATACTTTTAAAAATTGATTGATAACAAAAATATTTGTATAAATAAATGTTTGAAACAACATAGTATTAAAAACATACAAACTATATACATTAATTTCAAGTATAAATTAATAAATTCTATAAGAAACGCCAACTTCCTATATTATAAACATATTTTTGAAAAATATGATCAAAAGTCAAGCGGCAATAGTAAACTAATTAGCAGTTTGAAAAAAAATTGGCGAAAAAACTAAAATAGGAATATGAAAAACTATGAATATGTCATTTTAAAATATATTAATGTTTATAAAGTTTCTAATTCAACAACAGTTGCAAATATATTTAATTCCTTTTTTTTGTATTTTGATGTCTAATCTTAGGGAAAGTATCAAGTTAGACGGAGATGGTATTTTGAATGTTGCAGATGAACAAGAATTTATTTAAAGAAACCTCTAGGTCTCGGTGTTTGAATTTTTATCCAACCTCTAAAGTTGAAGTGAAGGGAATAATAAATTCATTGGAGAATAGAAAAGCTCCCAGCTTTGATCCCATAACACCTGTTATTAATAAGGAGATTTCTGAAGTCATTATAAGATGGTCTCGTATATTTAATTAATTTTAGTTTTTGGTGTTGGTGTTTTACCATTTATTTAAAAATTGTACTAGTTAAACCTCTTCCAAAATGTAGAATCATGTATGAAATGGATCCTAGTAACTTTAGACCTACAATTTTTTATTTTAAAGATCTTAGAAAAAGTTATCAAATTGGCACACTTCCTGTCAACGGTCAACCTAATATTTTTTAGTAAGAACCAATTTGGTTTCAGAAAGAAATTGAACACCAATGATGCTTTTCTCCAATTTATGAACCAAGTCTACCATGATGGTAAATGTTGTTCCGGTATTTTTATAGGCTTGATTAAAACATTTGATCCTGTGGAATTGAACCTGAAAAAAATTTCAAAATATTGGTCATAAAGTTATGCATCTAAATGACTTTAATTTTGTTATATTTATTGGTAATGATAGAAAAAAATTGTAACATTTATATTTAAAACGCTCAATTTCGTAAAATAATAACAACTTAAACAAAATTGGAAATCCATTTGGATGCTTACTGATTAGAGCTTTAAAATGAGATCTCAAGGAAAATTGTATTATGAGTAATAAAGGAGAAAAATCATTTAAATTGTAACATTATTTTTATGGACATCAATCCGATATGGCCAGTAGATACTGCAGAGCCTTAACATAATGTGTGTTAATGTATTAACAAAAATGCACGCTTTGTAAGATACATTTGAAATTGTTATGGGTTACGTATGTGTTGTATATTCGTATTTACGAGTGTGTATTGACATGCTTGGATGTGTGTAAAAGGGCTAGAAGTCGTTTTTGTTTTTGTGGATTTTTAATGTGTATAGAGTAGTATGTCTTTGTGCGAACTTAGTTGTCTACAGCTCATTTAACCTTTTCTTTGAGCTATTTTTAGTTCTGTTTATATTTATAACACAATTTAATTTAAATAGCAAGTTGTTTTATTAATTTTCTAAAAATATTATGTTACTTTGAAGCGGAGGAACAATAAACAATGCAATTAAAATCAATTTCAAAATAGAAATTTAACTATTGTAATTTCCTCATGGAAACTATGATATCGGAGACAAAAATCTGTCTATCTTACCTACCACAGGTTTGGTTGACTGAAGTGATTGATTTAGTATTTTAGAAGAGAAATTTATAGCTGTTATCTGGAAATAAAATTGTTTAGAATTTATCAGATATGTAGTTGATTCACTTATTATACTAGAAGGTAGCATTAGAACAATTAACATGTAAATTTAAAATTCACAATGAAAAGCGAAAAACCAATAATTACTCAAAAATAATATATAAAAAAAGAACTCTAAACAATAAGAATTTAGAATTTTTAGAAAGGAAACACACACTGATAATGTAATTAATGCAAATAATTCGAATCATCCAATAGAACATTAACTAATTGCTTTTCGTTTGTGATTAATAGGTTAGTTAGTTTGACTTTAACTAAAACAGCATACAGGAAAGAACTGAACACTACATAAATAGCAGAAAACATTGGTAAAAAAGGACCTAATAAGAAAGTTGTTCCGAAAAATTATAACAAAATCATCAAAAAGGGTAGTAGAAAACAGTAAATGGGATGGGCTAAATTTATTTTCACAGGAAATTATTCATTTTTAGAAATATAATATAAAAATGGTGATGAACATAAATGATGCCCTTAAGAATAGATTAAGCAATTTAATTGAAGAAGAGACAGTTACAACAAAAATAGAGAGATTATGAAATAAATTGTGGGTGTAAAGCAAGATACATAGGCCAAAAAGTGATAATTTTGGGAAAACTATAAACATGAAAGGAAGAATTCAAATTTTGCATCACATCTGTTAGAAGAAAAGTACATCCCAAAAGAAATGAATCATGAAATTATTACCATACTGTAGTGAGAAATTTATAAATATATTAGAATATGGAAATAAACATAGTAAAACTGAAAGGAAATTGTATAATTTAAAAACACCTTATTATAAACGAGGAAATAAATAATCAGTTGGATATATTGTTTAAAAATTTAATATTATTGGATAGAAGAGAGGGGAGGTTAAAAGGGTTATATAAGATTCATTGATGGTGGGTGGATAGTATACTGTATTTCTAAATAGTTTTTAAAATGGAGTTCATCTGAAACATGACAGCAGAAGTTTGCTAAGAAAAGGAGAAGAATATACTCATATTTATGTGAGTATAGATATAAAAGTTGAATTATATTTTTTAATAAAGTTGAAATTTTTCCTATTTAGTTTGAGGTTGCTGTAAGGTTCCACTTTCAAATAATCGTGACCCCCTATCAAATGTGACCTTATTGAAGAGGTATGTTTTTTGAACAGAAAAATGGTGTAAAAAGTTAGATTTACAAATCCTAAATGAAATTGGGACTAAACAAAAATTTGAGAATTATTTTTAGAGATTTTCATGAAGGAAACCGAAAAAAAAAGAAAGAAAAAAGTATTGTTAGAATCAAAAATACATCCATTTAATATACAAGTTTTCTAAGTTTTTTTTGCATTATTAATAATTTATGATTATTAACGTTTAATCTACATTTTAAATTATAAATAATAAAATTCTTTCAATTACGTTTCAAATTTACCAAAGGGATTATTATGTTATTATTGGGAAATACAGTTTGCCTGCATACATTTTATAAAAAGGCTTTTGACAATTAGTTTTAGTACTTTGTCAAAGTTTATCCGTCTTTGATAAACTCAACTGAATATGCTTTTATATTTAAAAGTTAGCTTTCAACCTTTGCCTATACATGTTCATGCTTGCAAAAGTTTTTGATTTATAAAATTCAATGCTTTATAATATTTCTTTGTTGAGTATCTTCTCAGTGTTCGCACTGGTGACTAAATCATATAGTCATTCATGTTTTGAATTTCTTTTTATCTGTAATCAGCTGATTCAGGTATAAGATTTGATTAACAATATAATTTAAGTTATTGTAATTATAAACAGGATGTGTATTGTAGGAGCAGTTTAATATATGCTTTACCACGTAATCCACAAGGGCTTATTGCAATCTCAAAGCCACGAAAAACTATGTAGTGTCCATAGATATTCCCAGGAAGATCCATAACTCATAAGCATTTCACAAACTCTCAAATCTTCCCAGCCAGGTTGTACTTAAGGACTCTCTGTCAAAGACCCTAACATCTCAATATTTTTTTGAGTAAGGATTTATCATGCAGTATCAGGTACTTTCAGTTTCCTTTCCTTTTGCAGGATACATATTCTTCACAGAAGCTCTCCAGTGAAAATCCCACTGAGGCATTTTGCGATGTCATAGCGATGAGAGACGATGCGATTCCCCAAGAAGACCCGTAAAAACCACAAACTTTAAAATCTTACAGACCAAATTGTCTGTCCTGTTCTTAAGACCCAAAAATCTCAGTTCTTTCGTGATTAAGAAATATACATTCACTGATCAGCTGCTTTCAGTTTCTTTTTGCAGGATACGTATCTTGCACAGAGGCTTCTCAGTAAATATGCACATCCTGTTGATATTGTTTTCTGTAATGCACAATTAATAAACGCAGATGCGTATTTAAAAACTGTGTAAAAATAGTTGTGCTTGACCTGATATGAAAAAGTTATTGACGAAATACAAACTTAAAGCGGCCGCTATTTTGTAATTTTAATGACAGATTTTCCTAATAATTTCACGAGGTTATATTTTCGACATTTTTTCTAACGGGTCCAAAGTTAACTGTTAACATACGGATTACTTGTTCGTTAGTTATCGTAGCCTTCAGGAAATGGTTTTTAGTCTGAGCGGAAGAATTGATAGACCAATTTCTTTTGACATTGAAGCCAAACTTACAGTAATTCTGTCTACAATAGATCTAGCTTCTGGGAAGATTTATTTCATTCAATAAATAATTCTTGTAAAACTGCAGACCTAGCATGCGACTTTACACACAACAATATTAATCGACCAAGAAGTGACATTAAATAATAACAGCTACTGTACACCACTAAGAGGAACAAATATTAAAAGTTAAATGCTTTATGGTGGCGTGGTCCTTGTACTGTGTCTGTGATTTACCATTCATTAGGGTCACAGTGGTAGAAAATATCATACACTTATCGTATATAAACTCTGGAATGTTGACTGCATTAATGAAAAACGAAACCACGAACCTCGGTGGCGATCACTCTATTTGTCGGGATCGAAAAGAATCCGACTATTGTTTATATTTTATTATCATTCATGTTTAATAATTATCAATTCTTGTTCCAATAATATTTGTGATGGAGTTTATAATTTAATAATAATATAGGGCCAGTTAATTAACCATAATAAAACAACTTTATTTAATCATGTAGAAATACACTGTGAACTTTAACATCGATGTGTTAGAACCAATTTACCTTGTGTAGAGTTGACTCTAGTGAAGATACTTACGAACCGATGACACTAAATGTTCACTTTTATTTTAGCTAGAACACTCACAGTCACCATATTATGTTCAAACACAAATTAATACACACATAATTGATAGAAAATGCTTTCCATTTGATTGTCATTACAGTTATCAGTCACATTCAATTTAACATTAAGTGAGCAAGTTTTATCCAACGATTCATATTGCTGGTTTTATTAAGCGCGAGAGCGGCGAGGAAACCGTGTGTCCGCATATTATTACTTTACCGTTCTAATGTTTTTAAACCCCTTGGTTTCTAAGCTTACAATCAGAGCACGCGAAATTTTACCAATTAGACTTGGTTTGGATATAGCGGTTGGAAAGAATACAGGCCTCTGATTCGAGGGTTGCAACCCTACATGTTAAGCAAAAATACTGCAGCCAGTTTTGAACGGAATTCATGGTTATGTAGCCTGCCCAAGCGGAATTTGTTCCGGAACCATCTAAACCGATGACTAGGAGTAAGGAGTGTACCTAGCAGCGATGGGAACTGTAAGGAAAATTGTGCGCTGAGGATGGATTGATAGGTCTTTACTAAACAAAAGGTCTTCACTTTGATGTACTAAATATTTTACTCTTAGTAAAACTATAGTAGATAAACTCTGGAACGTTGAATTATTGAAAAACTAAACCACGAGCCTCGGAGGTGGTCATTCAATTTGACGGAGATGTAAAGAATCTGATAATTATTTATTTTTAATTACAATTAACATTGATGAATTTAACAAGTAATATTAAGTGTTAGAGAAAATCTCTGGGAACAAAACAGAGTAACTGTTATCTAAATAATAATAATTTTCTTTTGGAACCTTGTGAAACTCGAAAAACGTTAATTCGTGTAAATTAAAATGTAAAAACGAGTGTGGGGGTTAACCAGTTTTTTTGTGTGATAAAAAGCTCATGTGAGAAAATTTTAGAAAACAGTTCAAATTATATTTTTGTAGTTTTTTGTTATGACTACGTTTTGCCTCGTTCACACTTCCGGGGCGCTCATTTCTTCCTATCAAAGGATGCGCGTCCATGCCTTGGAACCGTGCAACAAATCTTGTTTTGACTGGGAGTAATTTTAAAACGAATATAAGTACATACATCTAATATTCCTGTTATAAGGAACCTTAACCGTTGATCTTTATCTGTTTAACAAACACAGACAAAATCCAAATTGTTGAGTTAAAACGTCATCTCAAAAGTCCGAGATATGTCACCCTCATTTGCTTTGTTCCCTTGCCTTTTTGGGTGGGGGGGGGGGATAAATTTGATCGTTTATTGATATTCGATAATAAATCTAGGACTGATGATACATAGTTGATTTGTCGATGCTCACAAATCACTCACGTTGGGGTGGGAGTTGTTAAGAGTTAATGGTAACTCTATACTGAATTCTTCTAACAATCAAACGGTAGTGTTATTCATAGAATGATATATTTAACAAATGTTTGTGTGCTGTGGTGACAAAGGTAATTTGTGGGCGTTGATGGATAGCTTCGATGACTGAGTGTTACTCTCTACGACATTGAATGATTGATAGAGTCAGCCAACTATCTGTATCGGCCAATCCAATTGAGAACAGCTCTAGTTTTTTTATTTTGTAACAGTGAAATATTTGCTGTGAATAGCATTCATATTCGTATTTTAGTGATAATTATTTTGATAAAAGTATGGTGTAAGGATACGATTGACTTTATTTTATCATACATTATAAAGATGGTTAAAAAGATGTAAATTTTTATTGGAAATGCATTTTGAGAGTTACCGAGTTCAAGAAAGTATTTATTAACAAAATATCTACCTGTCTGTCTGCATAACCTATAGAGTATAAAATGTTCAAGTGGTTTTCATGCATTTTTTACTTATAAAATTTTCACCGTACTCGTTTAGAAAGAAGAGTAACAAATAATACTCAATGAATAGCAAAGCGAAGCTTACCTCATCAAATTTCACAAAAATTGTACCATAAAAAAGCAATTATTGCTGATTTTTGTTTGTTCTTCAAATTTAGAGGATATGTCATTTAACCCTTTATTATTTTTCATAGAAAAACAGTTTTGTCATCTTTTTTTTAAAGCGGCACAAAACGAAACGTTTTAAACCTTATATGGGAAAAGTTATTATTTAAAAATCTGCTTCATTTCGATATTTACCGACCAATATTTCTGGTTAAAGAGCATTACGATTCGCAAAACTGAGGCTAAATAGAAAATTCATAAAACGACATACGATTGTGACTTTTGAAGCCTTTTTTAAAGTTATTTTTTCCTAAACGTCTGTACGTTATATTAGCAAAACTGATCAGGATGGGAAACCGCCATAACCAAGTGAAGAGGATTTAGGATTGAACCAGGCTTTAAATCAGAGCTATCAGAGTGTTTTGAACGTAGCAGAAAACACCCGCAGATAGAGAGATTCCGAGTTCGGTTCCCGTAGAGGTTTAAAAAGTTACGTTGTTGTTCCAACGACGTGGGTACAAGTGGGGAGATACGATTAATAGAAAATTCTGATAACAAAAGTTAAAAGAACTCTATGTGTTGACCCAATGAATACTGTATACCCGCCCTAAGCCTACAACGGGTTGTTACCTAATGGATACGTATACATATTTATAGTGAGCCAAAACTGGTATCAAATTACTTGTAAAGGTGGTGAACATTTCATGGTATCGGGTGTTAGCATTTGAGTAAGAGAATTTGCAATAGTTATGATTTCTTGTTACAATTCGTAGGAATGCGTAGCTTCCTTGGCAGTGGGTAGAAATCGAAACATAATTAACTCTGTAGTTAAAACTATTTGATTGAGCATCAAGTTTTTTTTTCATTTTTTTCATTTTGTAGAAGACAAATTTTTAATTTTTGAACGGAAATTTTTGGTACGTTTTATAAGTTTATAAAAACTTGCAGATCAGCTGTCCGTTTCTGGAAAATTGTTCATTTTAACATTCATCATACATTTTCATAACCAGTTTTGTATATTTAAGAACAGCTGATTAATTACAATAATCATACAGTTAATTTGAGGTTAGGTTAACCAAGAAAATTCACGAAATATTGTCATTATAATAATACATTCTTTTTTGTTATGTTTTGGCCTTTTTGATATGTTTTAGATTTTGTTTATTAGAATAAATATATATTATGTTAACTAAATAAACTTGTTTCACTACAGTATGTATTAACATAAAGGGTGGTTGAATCAAACACAGTACAAGACCCATGATTTATTTCTAATCTGTTACATTGTAAGTTGATTCATTACATATTTATTTGTATTGGATCAGACTCGAGGTCGTTGAACAGTGTTTACATACATTAAATAAATACATTGGTTTTTGTTACAATCAGAAGTTATGCAACAGGTAACATCTTGTTGTTTTATAAAGTAAAAAATATAATTAATTTCATTAGTATAGATCTACAACAAACAAAAGAACAAGGCCTGTGTATATGACCAAGCTTTCCCACCCCACTACTGATGGGACCATTTGTCTCTGCGCGCGGATCTGACGCTACTAGCCGTTCTGTAAAAGTAGGGCTCGCTCACCCAACTATGTTTGTCTACCTTTCGCGACACATAATTACAGTTTACAAGATTTGTAGTATAGAAACACGATGTTTATAAACAACTCGAAGCTACATTGAAGACAGGTGAATAATCTACTTCCGGCGCGCGGGACCACATGTTTTTGGAAATGAGCGATAATCACTCCCCTCTTCCCCGCCGCGCCATTGCAAGCCGCGCACACAGACAAATGTACCCATCAGTATTTTCTTTTACCCTCATGTACTTCTCACACCTCTCCTGTCAAGAAACTCATCTTGTGTCAAGTATAGTGGGAGAAGGAAATTTCACCCTCCATTCCCCCCTACAGTTCTTTTGTTTGTTGTAGGTCTTTAGTCTGTTGTAGACATGAGTCTGATTGCAGATGGTCATCATAGGAGGTTTGTCTATAAAGTAATGAGACTGATTTTTTCTTCCAGCAATTGCCAGTATTTTGAGACTAAGAGTGCAACATTTATTTAGATTCACATACATTTTCAACACTAATATAGTTTATGTGTTTGAACTCGATAATATTAAACAGCGTTTTTTTTTGTAAAATTTCAAGACAGGTCGTGAAAAAGATTTAACAGTTATAAAAACCTAGGGAGAAGAAGCCACGTCTTGGGCTCGTATATCCGTGGCACAAATAATTTTTGGTAGGCGTGCAACCGTAAATACGAGCAAACAAATCCAACTGACGAAGATATGATGAAAGTGACAGGATATATTGAACTCTTTTAGACGCTTGACGTTTAGCAGTGATTTGTAATGAAATAATTTTGAATCGTTTACTTCACGCATTTAAGCTTGCGGAAAATCCTCGCAAAATGGTGCCGAAGAATTTCATTAAGGATCAGATTAAAAATAAAAGGGTCAATCGTTTGCTAAAAACACAAAACTAGCATCCGCAGGCATATAGGGACACTTATTTTTATAAAGTCAAAACCTTTTAAGCGGTGTTTTAAATTGTACCGACAGACAGAAAGACGTATGCGGTGAAATTATAAGAAACATTTCACGGACTCTAATAAACAGAGATCAATGAAAATGAAGTCCACCTTCTTCCATCTTCAATAACTATTAAATTGTTTGTCTCACATCTCACAATTTTCAGATTTGTAGGTCCACCGTGTTTTAGCTATTGGGGGGGGGGGGGGGCACATGATATCTGATATTTTTAATTTGGGTTACTGCCAACTGATTTTTTTTGTCAAATAAACTTATATATTCGTAATTGAAAGAACTTCTAGTTTTATTTAATACAATACTAAAAAAAAAAAAAAAAAATAGAGTAGTTTTTGTCCCCAACTACTCCAAGGTCATTTTTTTTGTACCGCTATATTTTTTCTATATGTGGAACAATACAAAGAATATAAAAGCTAAGTTTGAAATATATTTAGGATTTATTGTCTTTTATGTGCGTGAAATTATGAGTACTTGGTTTTATCTACGAACTCTGAAATTGTCTTCACACGTTTATTAACGTATTAAAAATGATCCATATTTTATTTTTAAAATGTCATAACAGATGGTGAATTCTCGATTTATGGGTGCGTTTCGGGAAAAAACTTCAAAATAATGTTCCTATAATAAAGTAATAATTCCACAAACAAATTAATGATCTTTTCTTTTTTTCTTCGATATTCGAGCTTGAAGAACAGAAATTTATTACCGTGTTGTTCTTGAGAGATTTAAAGAGTCGTTCGTGTCCGGTTGTAGATTGTTTGACTCTTAGATACTTCTCCCCGTCACACTACCACTTTCCGTGAATACGGTGCGTTCTTATGGTACCACTGCCCCCTTACTCTCCTGATATTCGATTATTTCCTGTTCCATTAACTAACTTCGGGATCATTTTAACAGTCTGACAGACCACCGTTTCAGTTAGTGTCTTCCTCAAGGGAACTGTTTTGAAAGTTATATAATTGTTTTGTAGATATGTCGGCAATAAATAGTTTTATTTATATAGTAGTTATTCTGATTATTTTATAGACGGACCTCGTAATGATTTTAGGAAACGGATGGGACGTAGGTAACTTTTTTTTTGTATGTTGTTTGACAATACGTTTTGTGTATCACTTAGGTTCATATTGTGCGTTTATGGTATCAATAAAATAAAAACAAATATTAACATTTCACTGTTTAGAAAACAACTTGCAACCTCTTAACATCTTACATTGATAGAAAACTCAAATTGTATCATTTGTAATTTACAAAAATCATTACCACTATCGACAGTTTTCATATAAATCAGCTTAAAATGATTTTCTTCGTGTACTTTGGGAAATAGTTTGAACTAATATTGATAATTTAAAATATATTATTAGCTACACATTATAGTTTGGATTCCGAACTTTAATACCAGTTTATGTTTACATTTTCATGAGACAGTGGTATGGTTACAAAGTGGTATGCACCCTTACTTTACACATTACCAGATATATTTCGATAACACAGACATTTTTATAAAATATACATACATTTTAATTTCCAAATCGATAAATAATTTACAGTATTACAATGGTGGTTTACTATCTTACGTTATGTCATAGGCCATGACAATTCATCAGATTTAATGTTTTTATTTATATTTTCAAAAATACAACTTTTATAATTTTTTGGATAAATTTCAAACTGTCAGTATTGAACACGGTGTAGTTATCATTCTTGTTAATTTGCGATAAAATATTGAATACAGTTGTACATTTTGAGACTTTAACATGAAATGAAAATCCCTTATTTCCTATAATTATAATTACAGCAAGAAAAGAAACTTCGGTTAAAACATAATGTAAGATAACACAAATACTAAAATTAATTTTAACAAAAATAATAATCACATACTAACAATGTAAATGAAAGTAATGAAAAACAAAAGGCACATAAGAAATGCCCCACACACCCATTTCATAATCGAAATAGGCCTACAGTACAGTACTAACAAAACAAAACAAAACAATTCGTCAAATATGTCAGTTCTGTAGTCGTCAGTAAAAAATGGTAAATCAACTATGAGCGCTATCTTAGTTGATTGTTGTTTAAAACAATGTTTAGATATATATTAAATAAATATATCAAATTGTTTCAAAGTGATCGATGGCATAGCGAGGAGCTTTGTTATTTCCAAAAAAATATAACATATAATG
This sequence comes from Aphrophora alni, assembly GCA_963513935.1. NCBI lineage: Eukaryota > Metazoa > Arthropoda > Insecta > Hemiptera > Aphrophoridae > Aphrophora > Aphrophora alni. Next base: position 54,548,525 of record OY740773.1, on the reverse strand, counting down.
AATCGAATAATGAAGAATTAACATCAAAACCTCTGCGTTTACTTTTTAAATTTTACATTATAGTAAGAATTTTGTGTAACACAATGTTATTATTCTTTTCAACACAAAATATAATAGTGATAAATTAAACGTGCAATACTTCCCTACTACATCACGGTTATGATGGGAAACGTTAACAAAATTATTCTTTCAATACACGTAAAATCACACAGAAAAAAAGAATAACTTCTCTTCCTTATGGTGTTCAGCGAATCGTACACGCCACGTCAACCATCTCGTGTAATGATGAAATATTATGTATTTCCAACCTTATTATTCTGCCTGCGGTAACAGGTAGTTAGGGAAAAATTAAGAGGCAGTCGAGTTGGTGGAGCCGGTAGGCAGTCAACTACTGCCCTTCTGGCGACTCCATAGTTCGGCATTACTAAAAACAAATTAATTCTGTATGTTGGATTTTGAATTTATAATAAAATTGTTGCTATCTAGCAATCTCCAAACAAGGAATCTAATATTTCTATCTCCAATACTTAAATATTACATATAAAAATAATATATGAATGCGATATTTAACGCGAGTTTGTAAAGTGAGATAATTTAACAGTGACTATATTATATCATATACCACTATATATTACTACCCCATCAGCATATTGTTTCTGATGCAATTCAATGCAAATGCACATGTATCATGAACAGTTACTTATTAAAACATAAGTAACACATAATTACTCAATCTTTAATTAATACACATTACACAGTTATTAATGCTATATTATTATATTGATACTGTACTTATATTTAAAATAATTATTTGTATTATCGTTAAAAATAGTTAGGTTAAACAACATACTACTTTAATATGAAAATAAAAAAATATTCAAATGTACACATGGTTTGGTTATTTATATAAACAAGATTGTAATAGATAAACTTTTTAATAATAAAGATCAATCTTAGATCCTCACAGAAAGTTATGAGAATATAGACAGGAACAGTGGTTGTGAAACAATGTCTTTATGGAGGATAGTACTCAATAGGTGAGCAAAATGAATAGTAGCACGTTCCGCAAACTCGGCTGCCTCTTACTTTTCCCCTCCCTTCAGGCTTGTCTTACATTTGTGTAGTTGATTGGTGGCCTACAAAAATTAGAAATCTATGCACGGTTAGGGGAGGGTAACTTGAGAGTGTAAACATAGATCATTCTTCTATTAATTATTATTCATAAAAAATTTTTTATTCGAGTTGCAAATGAGCTTCATAGATTAATTTTATTATTAAGAGAAATAATTGAACTGACAGGTTTTGTTGCTCCTTAGAAGGGGTGATTTTTTAAACGTTCTAACCATGTCTATTTAACCCCCTGATTGGATTTTCCTAAATTAGAGACCTACCTAAATCGTTTTATTTCACCAGATATTTTTTATTAATTTCATTTCAACAAAATCGTTCGGCCCGCTTTCAAAGTAATATTTACACACAATATGAAATGCTCGTTTAATATTATTCAAGTTGATTTCTATTTTCAAAACTCTTCCAAGTGTTTATGAAAATCAGATGTGTATTTCCGTGTGGAAGTTATCCAACGCCAAATTGTACTGTTGACATATTATTATCTGATTCGATAGGTCAGAGGGGGATAATATGGATCAGTAATAATCTATAAAACAAATAATTTACTTAAAATAATAATTTTTTTCTATTTCAATTCCTATTTGTTAACACGTACATGATATGTCTTTAGAAGGTATTGCAATTCCTATTTGTTATACACGTACATGTCTTTAGAAGGTATTACAATTCCTATTTGTTATACATGTACATGCCTTTAGAAGGTATTACAATTCCTATTTGTTATACATGTACATGCCTTTAGAAGGTATTACAATTCCTATTTGTTATACACGTACATGCCTTTAGAAGGTAATACAATTCCTATTTGTTATACACATACATGTCTTTAGAAGGTATTACAATTCCTATTTGTTATACACGTACATGCCTTTAGAAGGTATTACAATTCCTATTTGTTATACACGTACATGCCTTTAGAAGGTAATACAATTCCTATTTGTTATACACGTACATGCCTTTAGAAGGTAATGCAATTCCTATTTGTTATACACGTACATGTCTTTAGAAGGTATTACAATTCCTATTTGTTATACACGTACATGCCTTTAGAAGGTAATACAATTCCTATTTGTTATACACGTACATGCCTTTAGAAGGTAATACAATTCCTATTTGTTATACACGTACATGTCTTGAGAAGGTAATACAATTCCTATTTGTTATACACGTACATGCCTTTAGAAGGTATTACAATTCCTATTTGTTATACACGTACATGCCTTTAGAAGGTAATACAATTCCTATTTGTTATACACGTACATGACTTTAGAAGGTAATACAATTCCTATTTGTTATACACGTACATGACTTTAGAAGGTATTACAATTCCTATTTGTTATACACGTACATGCCTTTAGAAGGTAATACAATTCCTATTTGTTATACACGTACATGTCTTTAGAAGGTATTACAATTCCTATTTGTTATACACGTACATGACTTTAGAAGGTAATACAATTCCTATTTTTTATACACGTACATGCCTTTAGAAGGTATTACAATTCCTATTTGTTATACACGTACATGCCTTTAGAAGGTAATACAATTCCTATTTGTTATACACGTACATGTCTTTAGAAGGTAATACAATTCCTATTTGTTATACACGTACAGGCCTTTAGAAGGTATTACAATTCCTATTTGTTATACACGTACATGCCTTTAGAAGGTATTACAATTCCTATTTGTTATACACGTACATGCCTTTAGAAGGTATTACAATTCCTATTTGTTATAAATGTACATGCCTTTAGAAGGTAATACAATTCCTTTGTTTAAGTGTAAGAATAGACTTACAGCCAGTTAAGATTAAATAGAATTGAGTTCACTTCAGATCAGAGAAATACTGTAAAGATATGCGTGGGTCGATGATAAATGGTGGCAATTTAAAGCACAAGACACTCAATAGCCTCGTTAAGGAATAGAAACAAAAGGGGCCATGGCTATGTCGTATCAAAATGTTTTTAATAATTTTCTTAATTTGAAATACAGCAGGAGATGTCAGGGAACGTCATAATGATTAGAAGGTGTTATGGACACTCCTTACATATTTCGTTTTCCGTTTTTTACAATAAATAATTATACATGTCAGATGATTACGAAAATTTAATACATAGTTAAGTTTTCCTACTGAGGAAAGAACTCACTGAATCGGTTGTTATTTGGGGTGGGTGGGGGGTATCATTTGTGAAAAACTGGTGTAGAAGTTCACAATGTCGTATTTGAGCAAAAACAAACATTTTAAAGTCAAGTACGCATTGTTTTAATTTAATTGAAATGTTTTAAACTTTCCTTCTTTTATTACTTCAATTAATTTAATTTGTTTACATTCGTTCACTTTGTACGAAGAAAGCAATGTGACTAATCAAAAAATGAATATTGAGTTTTTATTGGAAGCCGTTTTAAAGGCCCTTGAAGTGAAGAAGTAATCCATTTTGTCGAAGGCCCTTGATCCGAAGAAAGCGGTGTTTGGAATAATATCTGTCTGTTTGTTGTATGGGTAGTGTATAGACTAAATGAGTGTACTGATTTGAACAAATTTATGGGCATATTTTGCTTATACATCAATGCAATTTTCTCCCTCCTTTTCATTTTTTTTTTAAAGTAAGGAATGAAACAAAACATACCTCCCTCCATTTCTCCAAAAACACCGATTCGGGAGTTATCGATGAACAAAACCACAAAATCATATACTAAGTGTTTTAATATACAGTACTTAATTTTTCACAATCTTTTATTCAAATTTTGGCTAAATATAAAGATTAATGAGGTACTGGCTGGTTTAGTGGTCAGTGTCCTCTTATGGGCTTAAACATTTACGTTGTTGACCTAGCATGGGAAGCTACAATATTTAGCGAATATGGTTGAGAATGCCACATTAACAGTGACGGGAATTCTATGTGCTAACAGCGACGTCTAACAGCTCTAAGGTTCTTCAAGTCTGTTAAGAAATAGGCCATCATAATTAAAAACTCGATATTAATTGAATATGATTTACGTTTAGAATGAGTTTATGTCACAAGCGAAGTCTATTTAATTATACAAATATTTTAAAATATGGTGAGGTGGAGAGACCTCTCTAACCCAACTTATGGTAAAAAAAGTCAGTTGTAATAAAAATTACAAGTTATAATTTTATTCCCCCCAAGTAGAAGTAGTATAGATACATTTTTTGAGACATTTACAAATTAATATTCTTTTTTTAATTTTGTTTTGTGAGTAGGTGTGTCAGAAATTTAGTGCAATATTGTTGCACTGTTGTTAATTCTAAATTGTATACGTTTGTAAAATGGTTAAACTTTTTATTTTATTTTATGAATAACATGAAAATAATTTTAATAATACATTCGTATTGTAAAATTTAGATA